>BPTQ01000005.1:289640402-290058594 GCA_019973895.1 Chrysanthemum seticuspe
CTTCTACTCCTTGTATGATGACCGGTTATGGAGGATGAGCAAGAGAGAAGAAAAACTTTTTTTTTTGCTAACTTGAATAAATGAGATGTAAGAATGATTGAAATGTTGGAGTAACAATCTATATAATCAAGAAAAATCTTACCAACTAAATTAATTGCCAACCCCCCCTAGGGCCGGTTTTTAGGGGTCCTTGTCAACCAAAAATATATATATATATATATATATTTTTTAAATTGTGTAAAAGTATTGTATTAAGTGTAGGAAAATGTATAAGTAAAATGTGTAGGTATAATTAACTTGTAAGGTAAATGGTAGCTTTTTGGTACAAGTAAATTTTTAATAGATCCAATTAGAGTATAATGATATCATAAAAGTTGTAAAAATACGTTCCTTGTGAAATTTGAGTGATATAATAATTATCGTGTAGTTTTTAAGAAAAGTGTCGTAATAATATAAATTTAACGATTTTTATACAAAATAAATTTAGAACACTAAGTAAACTCAAAATATTATTTTTATAAACTAAATGTGAGTATAAAAATATCTCGGGATCATTTTTCTGGAAGTAACGGATTAAATATTCAAAATAATAACTCACGCGATAACGTTTATTAAATATAAAATTTACGCGTTTAAGGTAAAAATGCAAAGTCATGAATGAACTAATATGATGCACATGATGCTAATGAAATGTAGACTAAACTTAGTCCATATGAAATGTTCGTGATGATATGATCAGGAATTCGCCGCTAAACCTTTAAGGTTACGCGAATTTGGAACAAGTAAACCAAGTTTACGATAAATGTTGAAATAGTGAGGCATAAATTGTTTCGAGAAATGACCTGAAAGTACGGGTTGTCACATCAATGCATACCATTTGACAACCATTTTCTACATCCATGGTGATAATATGTTGGTATGATAAACAATTGATGACTTAAGATGTATTATATAAGTAGATGGGAGTTGTGGTTGTTGAACAAGTAGATAAGGAGTAAAGACAACATAAATTCTTACAAGCTAGTCAACTTATAAAGTCAACAAAAAAAAACAAAAACATGTTCAAACATAATATTGTCGATATTACAAATGGCTAGAAGAGTAGAAGCCTACAACCTTCGAAAACTGCTGGAATTTGTGCCATTCAGAGCGTGAATTTTATCCAGCACATATGGATGTCTTGGATATAACTCTTCCACAGACACTCCATAGTAAGCTGCCTCATACTCTGCATCTTCAAGCCAACTTTTCCTCTCCCATTCCTTTTCAATTCTTTTGTACATTCTCTTCTCTTCCAAAAACTGCTGGAATGCTTCTTCATCCAAACTGGACTGCTCTTCATCTTCCTCCAAATTTGTGTGTTCTTCTTCTTGCTCATAAAGAGCTTCATAAAACACTTGTTCCATAGTCTTCCTTATATCGTGTTCATCCATCCACTACAAAAGTAATACACTTGCACATCAGCTATAATGTAAACACACAAGAACAATCATTATGCAAATGATAATTAAATGAATACATGTTGCCTTCTGCCATCACAATGCCTTTTTCTACCTCGAACCTTAGTTTACTTTGTTGGTTTTGGTACCTGATCCTTGTGACAGCTAGACTTATTATGTCCAACAGTTTGACAATTGGAGCATTTAATCTGTTTACGAGCTCTAGATTTACCCATTTTGACGCAATTTCTCTGAAAGGGTTGGGTTTATGTATATGAATTCAAATTTGTGGTAAAATGTGAGAATAAAGTGCTTGCTATAAGTTAATGCAAATGTGAGGACAGGATAGGGGACTAAAACCTTAGTCCCCTATACTCTTAAACTATTTGAGCAAGGACCATAGTTCTACCAACACCCAATACAATCAAAACCGATATAACAACTCTCTTAGACGAATACAACAATTAACAACATAATTAACAAATTAAAACACTTGAACATAACATATAGATTCATTAACTTCATATTAAACATTAAATATTCAGTACATATTTTTCCAAAAAAAAGGGAAAACATAACCACTTCTTTTCCTTCTCAACACTTCCTAAGATCATCAAGGAAGTTGATCATGTCACACACCTGTGAGTGTGTCTGACAGACCATCCTCCTTATCTCCAACGCCTTCAAGATATTAGCCTTTTGCTTGTTGCGAAGATCCTCGATAACCTTGTAGTTCATCACCGTAGTTCGAAAGCCTTCGATCTCAGAGATGTATTCTTGGGTTTCCTTCATACCCCGAATCAAGTCAGTCAAAGTGTTTTGGAGTCCCTTAGCAATTTTGATGTCCTTATCATTTTCTCTCTGATAAAAGAGAGAAATCGAGTCAAACATGTAGTCAGAGTTCGAAGCTTTGGCGAGTTCTTCAAGTAGTGGGAAGTCAGCCATTGGGAGGTTGTTGAGATTTTCTTAGGATATGTTTCTTTTGATTGTTGGTATGCAATTGGTATAGTGTAGTAACCAATAAATACCAAAAACAACTGGACGTTCCAAATTCAGGGACTAATTGTGAAGTTAGTAAAAAGAGAAATAGTCAAGTTTGTGTGAGAAAAAAATACGCGGGAATTTTAAGTGCAAAAAACGGCTAACTGGCCAAATTGAGGGACCAAGTGTGACAGTTTAAACCTATTACCCTGCAACTTGACCTTTTGCCTTCCTTGATACGCTTATACACAATTAATGTGTTAGCAATCATCAAAAGAACCCAACTAACAAGATCCGAAACAATAAACACAATCATAATAACCCGACCCAATTAACAAAACCCAATCAAAACGAAACCTAACATACATCCACACTCACGTACTGAAATACACATCTAGTCAAACCCATTCTTAAAAAAACAAAAAAGTAACAATGAAGGACAGAAGCATATTCGTCTCCACTTTTAAGGATGTGAAGGAAGAAGAAGAAGGTGAGGTTCTGTTCAGAATCCATTATAATGGGGTTTTTGATTATAGCCCACTCAGGTATGAACGAGGTTCATTAATTAATCTGTGTGCCTTTACCAGTAATAGGGATATATTTAGTTCAAGCCTTGATAATGTGTTATCAGAGATTAATGAACAAAAAAGGGCGTTGTTTTTCTGTGATCCTAAACAATCCCTAGAAAATGGTTTGCATTTGATTCATACTGATATTGATGTTCATACTTTGTTTGGAATGGCTGAAACAAATGAGTCAGTTGATATCTTCGTAGCCCACAAGCCCCAAAAGTTAGCACAATTTTACTTAAAAAACATCAGTTTTGAAGTTGTGGGTTGGGTAGAGTAGGATGCTAACTTTAGGATGCTTAGTCAAACACCTTTTAGGACTAGACGTCAATGGCAGGGGATAGATAAGAAAAAAATGCAGGGGAGTGAACCAGGACACCAAGAGTGAAAGGTGGTGTTGTAATCAAAGACGAAGAAGGGGTTGTAGCTAAAAAAAAAATGAGAAAATTAAAGGAAAAGGAAAGATGGTTGATGAAGAGGATGTTTTGCCCAGAAAAAAAGGGAGAGAAGTTGTTCAAGAATTTAAGCGAGGTTTAGATGGGAAGGGGAAGGCCAAAATGGTTGAGTTTGCAGGGTTTGATGGTGAGAACTTGCCTGGTTTTGATGTGGAGGGGAAGGCTGAAAGGGTTGGTGGTGCCGCTGCTGATGTTTCAAGCGGTGTTAAGGACACCCTTTCGGAGCAAAGAAAAGATTACAAACTGCGTCCTAGCACTGTTCGCCCAAAGGCGACCCTAGGTGATGTTTCAGTGATGAATACCATTTCATGTGTTAAATTCCATTAAGCTGTAACAGTACAGTTCATAACTTATATGTTTGTTGTTTGTATACTTGTTTTTGCAGACAAGGTGGCAGCATCATCATCAATTTAGGGTTCATGTTTTGTCGGTTCAACGGTTTCTGGATATCGATCACAGCTGCGTAGATCATTTGAAGATTCAGCAGTCGAACGTTTTGAAGTTGGGCCCAAATTCATCTTTTATATTTTGTAAAGTATCAGCATATTAACATGTATCAGACAATGACTCCGTAGTATCAGTTATGTTCCAATTTCATCAAACACTATATATAGTTGACTGTTATAAGTCAACTAGCTAAAAAGTTGATAATGTATAAATTTGTTTGTTAATCCTGGGTAAAATTCTGTGAGCTCATACTTTCTTTACCAGTTGACTTTTATAAAGTCATACTTAAGTGGTGAGGACTCAGGTACATTGATATAATTTGTTCAAACAATAACCCCTTTTTGTTTTGGTGAAATAGTTCTTGAGTTAGAATTAACTAAGTTGAGTTATAAATGTGTATGGACTATAATACCCTCCAATAACTAACAGAAAAAAGACGTTGACATAGGCGTTATTGGTCAAGGGACGATTTTGGCATTTAATGGCCAAGGTTTGGACCTATGGCGATGAAAAGGTCGAGTTTTGTCCCATAACGATGCGTCTTGCCAAGTTTAGAGACCAACGGTGTATTTTATGTAATGTTCTTTTATATTGTATTTTTAATTATTTATTTTTAATAAAATTGTAGTATTTCTTCACTTATATACAAGTATGTATGACAAAAGTAAAAATAATTATAAAAATAAATAAATAGATAAAAGAGTAAATTGCATAAATCGTCCTTAAAGTTTGGCCAAATTGCATGTTTCGTCTTAAATATTCTAAAAATGCAAGAATCGTCCCCGTGGGGGCAGGTATCGTCCTCATAGACGATACTTGCACCAAAGGTTTCCCCACATGGACGATCGTTGCATTTTCATAACGTTTGGAAGAAAGATGTAATTTGACCAAACTTTAGAGACGATTTATGCAATTTACTCTAAAAAAAGAGAAAATTATAAAAATAAACAATGATTAACTAATAATAACTAAAAGATAAAAGTAAGAAAACAAGTCAATGACTTCATCTTAGTGTAACAAGTCAATGATTAGTATAATATTTTGGTGTAGAGTAACTATCAATGCAGTTTCGTCAGAAATAAGACTAAACCCAATAATTTGAGGACCAACGGTGTAATTTACTCTTAAACCAAATTACCACATAAGGTATGTTTGGCGCAATGGGCTGGGGTTGGAGCTGGGACTGGGGCTGGGGCTAGGGCTTTTATTATAAGCTGAAGTTGAAATTTGTATTTTTATAGACTTGTTTGACAAATGGACTGAGGATGGGACTTATTATTGCAAAATTACTAAAAATGATATAATTAAATAGGTTTTAAGGTATATGTTAGATATTTTTATAGATAAATACGTAATTTATTATTCATAAGATCCGGGCTAAAGTTTTTAACCAATTTTAAAAGCTTATAAAAACGAAACTTATTTTATAAACAGGCTTATATTAGAATCCCAAGCCCAAGAAGCCCCGTAAACCCCTCCCGACACACCCATAACCCGACCCGAAAACAATCCTCTTTCACTCATTCCTTCAACAACACACTCTGCTAAAAAAAAAAACTAAACCATGGTGAACACACGTACTAAAAAACCGGCGCCGCAACCCAAGAAAGCGGCGGAGCCAAAGAGCCGGCGGCAGAGCAACCTCGAACGGTCATCATATTTCGCACGCCGAGAAGCCGCCAAGGTTTTGAAAAGCGTAATTGAAGGAGATGCTAAAAGAAAAGCAGTTGGTTCTATCAAGACATTGGTTTATAGCCCTTCTGTCAGGAATAAAAAAGCTACTTTTGCTTTAGTTTGCCAAACCCTTAAATGTAATCTCTCAAACTTACTTTTTTTTTTGGTAGTAAATGATTGTTTAAAGGGGTGTTTGTTCAAGCTTATTTGTGGGCTTATGAGCTTATTTGGTTACGCCTTATATTTTATAAGCTTGAATTTTTCTTACTTCTTTTGAGATTTTTGGGCTTGTATAATAAGCTTATTATGACATATAATAAGCTTATATAAGACTTAAAGCCCATAAGTCTCAAAATAAGTCAGAAAAATTTGGGCTTATAAAAAATAAGGCGTAATCAAATAAGCTCGTAAGCCCACAAATAAGCTTAAACAAACACCCCTTTTAAAATTTTTTTTGGGGCCTTACTAGCTTATGTAATTTCGGCTTATGTTTTAGTTTATTCGTCCAGCTCGTGTGCTTATTGAACTTTTGAGAAGCTAATAAAACTCAAATTTTGGGGCTTATGAAATAAGTCATAAGCTCGAGTTGATTATTTTAGCTTATAAGCTTTTCAAAAGTGAAATAAGCACAAGAGCTGGACGAATAAGCTTAAACAAAAATCCGTTCGTTAACAAATAGTGCGAAAAGAATGGTGAAATTGATTATGTAGGAAATGCTATAAGCTATGGTTATGTATTCTAGTACTATGTAAACTACTAGCATTATATGAATAATCGATACTTAAGGATGTATTTGTTTTTAGGACTTTTATATAGTTGTTAGATTAGCAAATACAAAGTGTAAAAGGTTGTGCAGTCATATTACGTTTGGCGAAAGTATTTGGTGGCCTTGTATAATGTAGGTGTTTGATGAACGGTTTACTTTTGTAATGATTCTTCTTTCTTGTATCGATGTTCACAGATCTTCCAATCATCAAGGATGTAATGGAGATCGCTAATGTACTAAACAGCAAATGGAAGGTAAAACTTTGGTAATGTATGTGGTATAAATGCCATAGTGACTTAGTGAGTATATTTACACGTTGAATGTTTATGCCGTTTATTGTTTCTCTGTTTTATTGCTTTCTTGGTATTGTTTCTCCCGTTTATGTATATGCTTCTCTGATATGACGTCATAAGATGTTAGGCAATTGCCATATGAGTGAATTATGAACACTATTATTTGATCAAATTCAAGGGATTGCTTAGGTTTAGGTTTGGTAATTTGTGGCATTAGCCAATTCCCAGTGAGGCAATACATTGAAGATCATGGGTTATAAGTCCCTTACTCCGCGCCTTTCAAAAAAGTAAAAAGACTAACAAATTGGATGTGATTTTTGTAGTACAGATGATTCTCAATAAATCTATGAATTGCACTATGTGTAGGCTTTCTAATAAGTCCTAAGTTAATGTCGAATCAAATATTTATTTCGTTACATTCTACAGGTTTAGTAATTACTATTATGGAGGATTATTAGTAAGCAACAAATCATAAGAACTAACTAAACTATATTTTATGAATATGAAATTAATGTGATCAAATAAAGGCATTTGGGCCAAAAAATAATTCTTGGACATTAAAATAAAAAATATCTTTTTGAGCCTCACCATAACGATAAAAGATGCCACATGGAACAAAAATGAGTAGGTGATTATTATACACTTATTGACTCAAAATACACCCGAGGAATGATTTTCAGTAGGATCTATGCTCTTATGGTTACTCGAGAATTCAACAAGTTCCTTAATAAGTTCTTCTAGTATGTAATACGGAATACATTATAATTTATAAGATGGAAATCCAACTTTAACCACGGAAAATCAGTTGAATAATATTCTTTTATGATCATAGGGACCAACATGTAAAATCTAGGAAGGTAAACATCTTCATGGTTGATGCTGCATATTCATCACTATTTCGTTAGATACTAGATCAACTTATTGGGTTATTTTGTTGAGGTTTCGGTGTAATCATGATAAAAGAAGTTGCATGGATGATTATTCCTTGTGTGTTTATGCATCATGAGTGTCAAGGCTTGTATATTGATCACCTTCTCATCATTTTCTCTGTGATACTTTTTCTTGTTTGTGTTCGAAAAGGTGATATTAACCATTCAAGAATTATTATTATTTTTTTTGGCCTTGCGTACCTTTTTCTAATCACACAATATCAAGAGGTACATTTTTTAATTCTGAATTTAACCCTTGCTATCAACTAATTGGTTACTGCTATTATTCTCTTGGTGGCAGAGGCAAGCCGAGTTGATGTACATAATTACCTATGACGTTCTTTTTGGACAGGTAACCTTGACTTTTTGTTTATGTCAAAAAATTATCTAGAACTTTTTATGCACCTTTTTGGTTTTCATCTTTTGCAACTAATTGTTTTGTTCTTTTAAATTTAAGTTTTCATTGCTTTCTATAGGATGGATCTCTAACTGGAGACGCAGAGAAGTTTCTCATTCTTAGGAAAGCACCATTACAGTCAGCTCTTGCAAAGGTTTTAGTGAAGAAAGGAGCAAAACGTATAGAAGATTTAATGGCTCAATATAAGATTGATGGTTTGTGCTTCAAGTTCTTTTTTTCTTGGTAACATTCTATCTGTTTTCTTTTGTGCTACTATGTTTTTGACATGAACGATTATGTTGCAGATGTTAGGAAACCTCGGTATGTTCGTGTTAATACTCTGAAATTGGATGTTGAGACTGCCATGTCTGAACTAGGCAAAGGGAATGAGGTAACAAATCCAACATATGAGTATCATTATCTTTTTGTCTTCTAGTTTTCTTGCTTGCTTACTTCTGATTTACTTATAATTTTTACAGGTTAAGAAGGATGACATGATTCCTGATTTATTGGTTCTCCCACCGGGTACTGATTTGCATAATCACCCTTTGGTTACAAATGGGAGTGTATTTATGCAGGTATTGAATTTCTCATTATGGTCTATAATACTCTATACTGTTATCAATGTAACAATTATTTTTAACTACTCGATCAAACAAGAACTGCAACAAATTGTTCTTCAAACATAAAGTTATGGGTGTTTATGGAAGTGTTTGGACTTGCCATTTGATAATATCTATGTGAAATTAAATGATCAGGATAGATCATCAGCTTCAATAAATTGCGATATATAATTTCTTTTTTGGATTTCCTATGGTTATTGGAGTTGGAATAATCAGATGTTTAAGTGTTTGACACAGTCTGATCTTGTAAAAAGTAGATGAAATAAC
Organism: Chrysanthemum seticuspe; assembly: GCA_019973895.1. Taxonomy (NCBI): domain Eukaryota; kingdom Viridiplantae; phylum Streptophyta; class Magnoliopsida; order Asterales; family Asteraceae; genus Chrysanthemum; species Chrysanthemum seticuspe. The sequence goes on from BPTQ01000005.1 coordinate 289,649,243, forward strand.
AATAGAAAAATGGCATCTTTCATAGGAAAAATGGGAAGTTTGTGATATGCGGTTAGAACTTTCTTAGATTAGGTTAATACATGGTGGTAACTAAGTAAGTTCTTTACTCCTAGATAATCAGTTTTGTTGCAGCCGGTTAGAAACTTATTTCAAACGTGATTGATGGACGCTTAAATCTTATGACTAAAAACTAATTGTTATGGTTCCGAGTCACAATAACTAAACTATCAGTTTCAAAACTGAAATCCGAACACCACACAATAAGTATGAATACCCTTGCTTTCAGATGTAGTACTAAAGTGAGCAATTTTACATCACATCATAAAACTAAGACTACTGAATGGTATCATTAGGAGAAAAGAAAGTGAATTGAATATCTAAGTATACAAATGTGGATAACATTTATTTGACTCATCATCGTTGTGAGTCCCCAGACGACATACGAGCTGCAAAAAGAAAATAAAAAACGAAATGAAATTAACTAGATAATTTAATTTCATAACCCATGTAAAGACTCCTCATATATGGATGCTTTTAGTCCTTTCTTTCTTCTGATCTGTTGTGATTACGTTAATATAATCTGTTGTTTCTCAGGGTAAGGCAAGCTCCATGGTAGCAGCTGCCCTTGGGCCTAAACCAGGATGGGAGGTTTGTTATTCTTAGTGAATTATAAGTATTCATCTTCAATATACAAATATGTGACTCATTTTCTTGTTAAAGGTCATTGACGCATGTGCTGCCCCTGGAAACAAAACCGTACATCTTGCTGCTCTTATGAAAGGACAAGGAAAAGTTGTTGCTTGTGAACTTAATAAAGATCGAGTTAAGCGGTTGGAACAAACCACGAAAATGGCGGGTGCCACTAGTATCCTTATATTTGCTTGTGCATCTTGTATGCATGTATAAATTATATATGCGTGTATGTATATGTGTTTTGTTAGACGTAATTATATGCTCTGCTGTGATAGACCTGACACGATATATAGATGTGGAAGTTCTGCACGAGAATTTCTTGAACTTAAATCCCGAAGATCAATTGTACTCTAAGGTACTTTGTGATATTTATTTTCATTATTTTATCAATTTAGAAGCTAATTTACAATTCACGTAAGCTCAATCTCTGCTCCTTTGAGAATATTGAAGTGAAAGTTTGACGTTTTTGTTTGGTGTCACATCTTTCTATTGTTTGATCTCTGCATCATCTATCGGTTTCTAGATTTTATGTTTAATTTCGCTGCGTACTTCTAGGTTCGTGCTATACTATTGGACCCTTCATGTTCTGGATCTGGGACTGTTGCTGATCGGTTGGATCATCTGCTCCCATCACATACTTCAGGTAAATCGCTAGCCTTCAATCTCTTCATTACGCATGATTATCACTTATCTCTATAATAGTATTGGATCAGGTGACTGATTTCAGTGTTTTGTGAAGTATTTTTTGAATTCTAAACGTGTAACTGTAGGTCTAATCTTAATTATTTTTATGTTCATTAAGATTTGTGTGTTTCTAATTTTTTTAATCATTTTTCTTTTTGTGTTGGGGAAGGTGAGGGTGGCGAGGGTGATGTAGGCCGACTTAACAAACTTGCTGCTTTCCAGGAGAAGGCTCTAATCCATGCGTTGTCTTGTAAGTTAAAATTTCATGAACTCGTTATGTGCAAATTCTAATGCATCATAAATATATGGTTTCACATAAAGGTGGGAAATTTGGTGGGTAAGGTAACGGGTCGAAACACTTAATTTTTTTAAACAGGTCTGTTGGGTTTACTCGCAAACACTTCATGTTTATTATTTTATTGACTTTTTATAGGTAATGAACTAAATAAATATGATTTAACAAAGCTACGTTAACAAATTGATAATCTAATTTCTGAAATAATATAGGAGTTTATGCATAAAGAATACATATTTGGTGACTTTCAGCCGTTTTACTAATCTCAGCTTTTAACCTTTTGTTCCCTCCAGAATTTAACCCAATTTGATCCATTTCCCTATAACAACGTCGAAATTGCAACCTCTAGCTACACCTTTGTGAACTGAAAATCTGAAACTAATCATGAAATGCCCAAATTACAAGGTGCTTTAGATGTAGCTTTCTCAATACTAAAGAATTAAGATAGATTAGAAGGTACTCCATTGGTAGATAGTAAAATGATATTCATGAGGCGATACAATCAGTTAAACATTGGAACGGACCATAAAGAATGTCCACTTTATATGAACTTACAGTCCAAAAGTTTCATCCGGCTGTCATATTTTATGTGGTGATACTTAATTTCTGGTTTGTAATGTTTTTATCATTGATTAATTGTAGTTCCAGCGGTGGAGAGAGTAGTCTACAGTACATGTTCTATTCACCAAATTGAGAATGAAGATGTCATCAAATCAGTCCTACCTGTGGCTGCTTCTCACGGGTTTCAACTGACAACTCCATTCCCTCAGTGGTCCCGTCGTGGTCTCCCTGTTGTTGAAGGATGTAAGTCTTGCTACACTTTAATAATAGCAAAAAGTGTCAAAATGGGTGGGTCAAGGGGCTGGGTCATAGGTCAAAACATGCCATTTGGTGCGGGTCAGGTCACGTTGACCTAAAAATACTATTTTTCCTTTTCATTTTTTGACTTTATAAATAGTCAATTTGTTAAATATTATTACAAAAGCTTATATTAGTACAGTTTCTGCTTTAGGTAATTTTTAGAATCACTCACTTGACCCGTTTGACCTTAATATGAGTCAAATTTCCCACCTTCATATTTGACCTTAAATTTCTCTTTGGAAGTCGAACTGTACCTTTCTTTTAATTTTTTCGATTTTAGAAGAGAGTAACCACCTACAAATCCCACCTTCATATTTGACCTTAAATTTCTCTTTGGAAGTCGAACTGTACCTTTCTTTTAATTTTTTCGATTTTAGAAGAGAGTAACCACCTACAAAGCAAGCACCCCTAACCAAATGTTATGGTTTTTCTGTCCAATTTTCAGCACAACATCTACTCCGAACTGACCCTGTGGAGGATAAAGAAGGATTCTTTATTGCATTATTCACAAGGAACACCAATCAATTTCCCGAAAGTCCTCAGAAAGTTCAACTAGACGATTCTTTGGACAGTTTGACACACGAAGCTGTTAAGAGACATCATCGGCCTAAAAAATCTTATAGATGTCTTCCATTTACCAGGATTTCCAGATTGTATCTACACAGGAATTTAATCAACCGTATGAATTAGTTCTCATTTTTGTTAGAACACAATTTTGACAAATTTTTTTCCCTTAAAAAAGGTTGGGAATTTGTATCATGTATTAGAATTATTTATTCTTAATCTCCACATTCTAGAAATTTTGACATTTGGTAGGAAACTTGAATCCAGTAACTATGTTATTTCCATTTTCTCACCAATATGGTTTTGACTTTTGAGAGCTCCTCCGGGTAGAATTTATTGATTTACATTATCATCAGAAAACCTCTTTGTTATATGTTTTAACTTTTGATGAGTTTTATGTCAACTCTATTTTTGGCACAATTATTATGGATTATCTACTTAAAATTTATACTGACACTCTTAAGTATGAATGACATTGTATTACTAGTGCAATTATCACACGTGTGTAAAAATCTCACATATAGCAACTTTGGGCCAACCGTATGCATAAAGTTTAGCTGGTTTAGAAAGAGAAGACTTCGCAGAAAATAATAACGTTTTGACTCTCTCTTGAGCAGGTTGATGGACATTGGCTTTCGCATATTGTTTATGAGGCTAACCGTGTAGGTTGTGCATGTTAACATTTCCGGTTATTAACGTTTTGCGTTATCTATAAAGCATTTTTTTAGAATGTATAAAAGGATGAGGTTTTGCTCTCTTAAGGTAATTTTGGGGAGTACAAGTCTTTGACTAAAATGTACACAACTTAATTAGGGCATTCTCATGATTGTTTCCGAATTTTCCCTGACTACCTCTAAGATGTGTATCCAGTGAGTTTTGAACTCGAGACCCCTTGTGTGGAAATCAGGTTTGAACATAAAACCACCACCAATGTGGCCCTGACACCTTCATAAGAGGTTTCAGGCAAGGTTGTCAAGATCGGGATCCTACCCAGGATCGTTTTCGTCTTTGCAAGATCGTGATCGTAAGATCGGATCGGGATCTTAAGATCCTACTCTAATGTTATTTCTTAATACTTTATGAATTTTATACAAATCTACAAATTCTAATACATTATAACCATAAAATACTATGAATGTTTCATAAAAATGTTGTCCTAAATTATGATTATAAAATGTTTAAAAGATTATCATGTTATTTTTTGAATTTTACAAACAAACAACCCATAAATTTGTAGTTTTTTAGTTTGTAATCCGAGAAAAGTAAGATCGGATCGGATTAGATCGTAAGAGCGTATGGTCAAGATCGGGATCCTATAAGATCTTAAGCTTGCAAAGATCCTATGTAGGATCCGGATCGTTTTTGCTTTGCAGTATCGTAAAATCGTAAGATCCTAAGATCAGGATCGAGATCCTGACAACCATGGTTTCAGGTTCAAACATCATTAGATACAAATTGGCAGTTGGAATTGGGTCGAGACGCCACAGTTAGGCTGTTTACATGAGAATAAAATTTAAAATGAGAAAGATAAGAAAAAAACTTAAAATGAGAAATATACATGAAACAACTTGAATTGAATGCATCTCTAATCATTTAGATGGACCAATATGTATTTTCTAACTCAAAATTAGATGTACATACATATAAGTATATAACAGATGCATTTGATCAAATTAGATGAATCCTATATATTTATCGTTTTGTATATGTCAAATGTGGTTCTAGTGCTACTTTACTTATTCTAAATAAATAAAGGAGTAAACTGCAAAAATCATCCCTGTGGTTTGTGTATTTTCGCAAGAATCATCCCTATCTCAAACCTTCAGCATTAAACATCCCCAAGTCCACAAACCTTTAGCAATAATCATCCCTGAGCATTAACGTCATTAGTTTTACCCGTTAAGTGTTAAATAATATTTTCCCGTTAGTCCCTCCGTTAACATTTGTTGCACCGTTAGTCCTCATTTTACGTTTTCGTCACTTTTTTACGTTTTTGTCCGTTTTTGTCAGTTTTTTATCCGTTTTCGATCGTTTTTTTATGTTTTTATCCGTTTTTTTTACGTTTTCGCCCGATTTTTTACGTTTTTGTCTGTTTTATCCGTTTTCGTTCGTTTTTTATCCGTTTTCGCCCGTTTTTTTACGTTTTTGTCCGTTTTTTTTTTCCGTTTTCGCTTGTTTTTTAATCTTTTTCGGCAGTTTTTTTTACGTTTTTGTCCGTTTTTCTTTCGTTTTTGTACTATTTCAACATATTGAAAATTTATACCAAAAAGAAAAAAAAAATTGGAAAAAACATTTCCAAAAAAAAATAGGAAAAAAAATATTTCCGAAAAAAAAATTTGAAAAAAAAAAAAATCAAAAAATGTCCGTTTTTTGTCAATATTTTTCGGAATTTTTTTTTACAATATGTCCAAATTTCGAAAAATATTGAAATATTTTTTTTATTCAAATTTCGACATATTGAAAATTTTGAAAAAAAAAATTTCAAAATTTTTATTCATAAGATTTTTTTTTTTTTTAAATATTTGAAAATATTTTTTTTATTCAATTTTTTTATTCAAATTTTTTTATTTTTTTTCGAAAATATTTTTTTTCCAACGAAAACGAAAAAACAACGGACAAAAATGTAAAAAAAGTGGCGAAAACGAATAAACAACGAACGAAAACGGATAAAAACAAAAAAAAAACGTAAAAAAACGGATAAAAAACAAACGCAAAAGGAAAAAAACAGACAAAAACATAAAACAACGGGCGAAAACGGAAAGAAACGGACAAAAACGTAACAAAACTGGCGAAAACGAATATACAACGAACGAAAACGGATAAAAAAGGACAAAAACGTAAAAATTGGGCGAAAACGTAAAAAAACGGACGAAAACGGATAAAAACGTAAAAAAACGGACGAAAACGGATAAAAACTGACAAAAACGGACAAAAAGCGGACGAAAACGAGTAAAAACGGACAAAAACGTAAAAAAGTGACGAAAACGTAAAATGAGGACTAACGGTGCAACAAATGTTAACGGATGGACTAACGGGAAAACATTATTTAACACTTAACGGGTAAAACTAACGACGTTAGTTCTCAGGGATGATTATTGCTAAAGGTTTGTGGACTTGGGGATGTTTAATGCTGAAGGTTTGAGATAAGGATGATTCTTGCGAAAATAAACAAACCACAGGGATGATTTTTGCAGTTTACTCTAAATAAAGATACATATAATTTGGTCTTGTTTTTGAATAAACTTATCTTTTCTTAAAAGTGAAAAAGTAAGGGGGCACAAATGGAATATCCTTACATCTTCTAGGGTTTAACCAATCACACCCAAAACCCAAAACCCTAACTTCATCTTCTCTCCAGCATCCATTTTCACAACTTCAATCCACCTGTCATCACTGGTAACAATTTCCCCCTTTATTTCTTCCCAGTTATTTATTCATTCATTTTTTATATGCAAAATATTACTTAAATCACTTACTTCACACTATTATCAAAATCCAAAACATGGGTTTTTCTGGGTTTTCCAAATCATGCAATAAAGTCTTAACTTTTTTCATTTTACAGTTTTTTTCAGTACAATGGTGGGACCAGTTTTCAAGAATCTTGGAGAAAATGAAGAGAAGTTGAATCAAGTAGAAGATATGGATGATGACGTGGAGGAAGAAGAAGAAGAGGAGGAGCAGAATTGGGATGATTGGACTGGTGACGGCGAAGAAGGCGAAGATGAGGATTTGGAAATGGTGTGTTTGTTTTGTGATGACAAGTTTAAGTCTAGTGGTTTGTTGTTTGAGCATTGTCGCGTGAGGCATTGTTTTGATTTTGGAGGTGTTAGGAAGGGGTTGGGGTTGGATTTTTACGGGTGTTTTAAGCTTATTAACTATGTGAGATCGCAGGTATGACAGACTAACTGCTTTGAATTGCTAATAGTTATCTATATGTTGTCGGTTGTATTACACCAAAATGTAACTTGCTTTCGCCTTTTTGTCGTTGTATGTAAGAAAAAAACATTTTTTTTCATTGTATGTAACATACATTTCTTTTTTAACGACTGTATGCAAGTAACATTTTGTATTAGGTGAAATGATGACGTGGCATCGCCACATTATCAAATGAATTGGTGGAAGGATACTTACATACAGTCGTAAAAAGTTTAAAGTATGTTACGTGCAATGAAAAAGAATGTTTTTCTAACATACAATGGCAAAACGACGAAAGTAAGTTATATTTTAGTGCAGTTTACCCAATATCTTTTGCTGTATTAGTTATTTGTTTATCGTGTTTGCTAGGTCGCAAAGAATCAATGTTGGAACTGTGGATGCACTTGTGAGTCTAGGGAACAGCTACAAGCTCATTTACATGAACCAAGTAGTTTAAGTAACAACAAGCTTATATGGGACAATGACATGTACCTTAAACCATATATGGAAAACGATCATCTTTTGTTTAGTTTTGATGAAGATGTTGATGATGACGAAGATATGGTTGAAAATCTAGACACGATGAGTATTGATGATAAAATGGATTTAGAAACGTATGCTTCTAATTTTGAACTTCTTAAGTCCTGCAAAGAGAATGAGGTTGCTTCTGTTTCTGAAAACAACGGGGCGAGTTCATCAAACGGCGCAACTGTAAAATCTTGTAATGCAGAAAAGGGTGGTGCATATGACAAAGTGTCAAATGATAAGAAACCGATTACTTTTTCTGTGAACGCTGACCGTGATATAATGATAGTGAACAAGGACTATTTTGGGTCGTACAGTTCATTTGGTATCCACAAAGAGATGATAAGTGATAAGGTATGTATCATTTTCTATGTATTTTTCCTATAAGTTGATGAATTGATGTACGCCTAAGCCATATCTTGTTCCTTATTAAATATAATTGTGCAACTTATAGGTTAGGACGGATGCTTATCGACAAGCTATTGTAGACAATCCATCTCTTCTGAAGGGTGCTGTTGTCTTGGATGTTGGTTGTGGTACAGGGATACTAAGGTGAGATCCCTTTCTTTCTCACACTATTTTTTTTTTTTTTTTTTTTTTCCATTAGCACTACATGTCGCAAGATGGGTGGGTTGGGTACTTGAGTATGGGATGAGTATAGGACTATGTCAAAGTGTGTAGTTTTTAGTGCGTGTCAGGCTGACCTGCAACTAAATTTTTGTCCATCTTTTACTCTTTTTTCGTTTAAAATGTTCACATAATTTTGGTATTACAATAATAATATAAAGTGTTCTAATAAAGAGATTAGGAAGTTGTAGGAACTCTAATTGGGCGACTCTTGACCTGTTTAACCAGCTCAACCCATTTGAGATGTTACCTTATTTAGTTACTGTATTACATGATTTGGCTCAGCTTAAACAACATACATTAGATCGACCCATTTATGAGCAAATGGGTCAAATTTGCCTTCTCTAATTGGAATCAGCGAGTAATATTTTGCTCCATTTAGTTACTACCCTCTTTTGCTGTCACATGATGCTATACATTAGAGAAAATAGCCTGTGATAGTAGCATACATCTCACCTCCCCCATACCTTGATCTGGCGGGATTGGGTATTTTTGTTGTTGTTGTTGTTGTTGTTGTTGTTGTTGTGTGTGAAAAGACCAAATCTGATTAGAAACTTTTTTTTAAAGCATCATATTTTCTACTTACTGTACTTTTGATATAGACATGTCTACACTCTACATATTGAATACTTATCTTATTCTAATCTTTATTTTCACTAGTCTGTTTGCAGCCCAAGCAGGAGCCTCAACTGTAAATGCAGTTGAAGCAAGTGAAAAGATGGCTTCAGTAGCCTCTCAGGTAACTTCTTAGCTGTCTTTTTTCTTCTCATGTTTTGTTTTTTTTTTTTGTTTTTCTTGTTGTTTGTTTGTTTGTTTTTTTTTTTTTGTTTTTTTTTTTTTTTTTTTTTTTTTTTTTTTTTTTTTTGTATGGATTAGATAAAAGGTAGTAAAATGGCAGGATTAGGTACTAGGTTTAATGAGTTCGGGTCAAAACGGGTAATTCTAGTATGTACATCTAAAATGAGCCGGGTCAGCTTAGGTTGAATGTGGACCTAAACACTTCTGTTAAAAATTTATATAGTATATGAATAGGAGTTTGTTAAGTATTACTATTACAATATTATTGCCTGAAGTGATTTCCAAGGTTATATGTATTAGTAATACCTTGTGCGATTTTCGATCCCTTCTGACCTTTTTTTTTAGCCCATGTTACTCACTAGGGATAAAACAGAACTCAAATCTTCTCACTTTTAGTAAATCTGTCAAAAGTAAGGATCATTTAGTAAATCGACCTATTATGAATGTCTTTTTGTTTGGAAATTTGCAGATCGCGAAAGACAATGGTCTTTTGTGGAATCAAGCTTCAAACGGAAGTGGAGTAATTAAAGTTATGAATAGCATGGTGGAAGATCTTATTGAATCTGGTCAAATTGAACCCCACAGTGTTGATGTTTTAGTCAGTGAATGGATGGGGTATTGCCTACTGTACGAGACAATGCTCAGCTCTGTACTTGTTGCACGAGATCATTGGTTAAAGCCCGGAGGTGCCATGCTTCCTGATACAGCTACTATGGTATGTAACCCTAAATTTGAGAGTCATATTAAATCTTGGTTTTATTGAAGGTGTTTTAACTGTTTTTTGTTTTATTTAGTTTGTTGCTGGATTTGGAAAAGGTGCTACTAGTGTCCCGTTTTGGGAAAATGTTTATGGATTCAACATGTCTTCTATTGGTAAGGAACTCGTTGAAGATGCTGCTCATCTTCCTATTGTAGATGTGGTGGATGCGGATAACTTGGTGACAAATACTGCTCTTCTCCAGGTTGGTTAAATTTGTTATTTGCTGTACTCTAAATGCTAATTATATCATAGATTATGGTATGGGAAGCCACCCAACTTGCGAAAACATTTGACCTATCATACATGTACATAATTTTCAATATTCTATAATTTTTCTATCATATTACACACACTAAATACCGGAAATGACTTTTTTCAGCTGTGCACGACTTTAAAATTATTTGGAAGTTGCTCTTTTAGTTTAACTGAGGGTTACCTATGTTAATTGGATTTTATGTTTACTCTTGTGAAACCAGACATTTGATTTGGTGACAATGAAACATGATGAAGTTGATTTCACTGCAAATGTTCAGCTAGAACATAAGTCATCAAATTCATCTGAGGTCGAATCAACCACAACCAAATGTTATGGTGTCGTCATATGGTTCGACACCTCTTTCACAAGCAGGTTTTGCAAAGAAAGCCCTACAGTTTTGTCAACGTCACCATATACCCCTCCAACACATTGGTCGCAAACACTACTCACTTTCACTGAACCAATTTCATTAACATCCAAAATGCTGGCAAACAAGAGTTCATCAATGGTTGGTAGTGAAGTCAACCCAGCGGTCAAAATAGATTCACGCATCAGTATAGCACGTGGTGTTGAACATCGTAGCATTGATATTTCATTGGAGGTTATTGCAATTGGATTTGATGGTCAGAAGCGAAAATGGCCTATCCAAATGTTTAATATGCGTTAGATTGTCTGCAAAATGATCTGTGTTTTTCGTTAAGTAAACACTTAACATAGTGTCCCTTGTGACCTGCAAAATTTTGTTGTTCTTTAGATACTTTTAATAGAAACCTGAATCTTATTAGCTTATTGCTATGAATATTTATAATCTTCTTGTTTATCATTGAGTTTGATATTTTACCTTGCTTTCTTGATACATTTTTGTTAGAGATATGATTTGCACAGTCTAATTTTTTATTTGCACACTCTAATGTATTACAATTAGTGTTGTAGAAAGCGGTCTAGGCGGGCGCCTAGGCGCTAGGCGGGCATACACCGCCCCGATTTAGGGCAAGTCACCCAAATTTAGGCAGAAAGGTCAAATGGTGGTCAAACATCTGCCTAGACGGGTCAAATCGGCCAAATTGGCCGACTAGGTCAACGCCGGTCAACAAATTGGCCGATTTTTGGTGGTTCGATATTCTGGTTATTGTGGTGTTTTTTGGCGGAGGAGAAGTTGCGGAGGAAGAAGATGAAGGGATAAGAGAGTAGGGCGGTATTTACAATTTCAAGCTAACCTAATAAGTTATATAGTTTTTAAGTGGTTTTTTTAGCCTAATAAATAGCTTACACAATTGGCCCAACAAATAACTTGGTGGGCTTTAATTAAAACTTAACCAAAACAGCACACATAATGTAAATTTTTTGCAACATATAAGTATACTAGCAGGGTACTCGCGCAATGCGGCGACGGGTACCCTGTGACTAAATATTACTACACTTGACTTTATTGTTATGTTTTAGATGTGTGTGAGAGAGATATGAAATGATTTGTGTGTATTTATATGCGGTTATATGTTTTTTAATAATCATTATTGATAATAATGATTTTTAGCGGTTACACGTTTTTAATAATGAGCTGATTTGAAAATTGTATTTAATTTAATGCAACGTCTCCATTTGAATTTTAATAATGGGATGTATTGAATTTTAACTTTCCTTTTATAGCAAGTGTGTAAGCTTAATTTTTTAAAACTTCTTTTTTAAAAATGGTTTAAATACATTATAATGTAGTTAAGATAACTAAAAATAATAAAAAGGAATAATAAATTTAATAAAAATATGTAAATTATGCACAATAGAAATTTACATTGATTACGATAGAAATTTTACATGTGCTATTTCGTTGACATTTTTGCAAGGGAACTGATATTTTCACGGAAGGTTTTGATACATCCACATAAATTTAGTATAAATTTACAGTTATACCCCTACAACATAGTTAACCCATCTTTGTCGGATCAAGATTCTCTCAAGTTATATAATACAACTTGACTCAAGTTAAACGATTGTGAGCCATTAAATTTAATCTAATAGTTCAAATGAAAATAAGTTCTTTTGATTTGAGCCATTAGATTAAATCCAATGACTCATAAGTTCCTAACTTGAGTCAAGTTGTATTTCCACTCTTTGTCATCTCTTCCCTTCAATGTTCCACTAGGGTTGATTTATAAGACTCGTATTTTTTATTATTTTTCTCCTCTCTTTTACAAACTTTTTTTAACACATCCATAAATTATAAACATTTTGTTACGTTTTTTTGTTCTATTCATACATTAACATTGTTGGCGTATGTATCCGGCGCACCAAACCGAAGGGCCCAAACCGCTCGGATAAACATACAGCCAATTAAATAAGACCAAGCAGGCTGAGCCAATATAGTCAACACATGCCGAAGGGTTGGACACAACCCCCCGGCACAACGGCTACATGGCGTCACCACACATAAAGGGAAAGGAATCTCGATCAGAATCCCTGACCTTATTCAGACAGGGACCAAACAGAGTAAGTCAAGCTCCCGCCTGACCTAAGTAGAAACCAATCAGAGCAAGTCAACTCCCGCCCGAAAGATTCACTATCACCCCACGTGACCTCCGGGTAAGGACAAGACTTCTCACCTATAAAAAGGAGAGAATTACTGCATCAAAGGTTAACTCACTTATCTTATTTTTACACACTGTAACCCCATATTATTTCATAATCTCATTCTCACGCCGGAGCTTGGTCTAGGGATAAAACCCTAGGCGAGGCTAACGCGTGTTGTTCTTGTGTTAACAGATCCAAGGAGTTCTATCTGGAGCGCTGGACGAAGAGTCAGCCGAAGGATCAAAGCTTGTTTGGGTGAAGACATATTTTTACCTCAACAAATTGGCGCCATCCGTGGGACCGCTATTCAATCTACTAAGACTAGAAAATGGCAACTCCCTCAACCGAAACACCATCCGGAAGCAACCCACCTAATCTCGAAGAGCAAATATTAAGTCATATCACCTCACTAAAAGCCTTGATAGAAGAACACAACACCAAAGGAACTAGCCCCCTAAAGCCGATACGAATCGACTTCGGGGACGAGGCAGAAGAACCGCCCAAGGAGATAGAAAAAGAAAAAGACCAGAAAGGAAAAGGGGTCGAAGAAGAAGATCTGCAGAAACCCTACAAAGATGCCCCCAGATGTCCATTCACCCGATGAATCATAGAATTCGCAGGTCCAAGACATGAGCTACCTAAGAATATCAAGCTTTATGATGGATCCACAGATCCAGACGATCACGTCACCCGTTTCTCAGGGGCAGCTAATCACGGAGGGTGGCAAATGTCGGTGTGGTGCTGGATGTTTCAGCAAACATTGGATGGGCCGGCGAGTGGATGGTTTGATCGCCTGCCCAACGGCAACATAAACAACTGGGAGGAACTCAAGGAGAGTTTTCTTGAAAGGTTCGCACTTAGGAGGAAGTGTCTCAAGGATCCAATGGAAATCACAAAAATCGTATGGAAAGCTAATGAAACGTTACCAGAATTCAAGGAAAGATGGATAGATGAGGCTAGTTACATTCCGGGAGTGCCGGAGATCATGCAGATATCCTCCTTCATAAATGGGAGCAAATGTCCGAAGTTGGTAAAGCGCTTTTTGGACAAGATCCCCATAACTGTGACCGAAATGATGGTAAGGGTGGATGACTTTGTACGCTCCGAAGAAGCTTACAACACCACGGAGCTTCCCAGAGGAGAATTGAACTCAAAATCATATGCTGCTATTCAGCACCAAGACAGACCTTCTCGGACTTCTAGTTATTCTGACAGGCGAAGAGGAGATCGGAGAGTAGAACACAGACCTCGCAACCAGTACACCCCTACTACCCGGCAAGAGCAGATAATCACAGAAATGAATACAGGAGAAACAGTTACAGGAGTAATACTCGTCCGATAGACTTGAAACTCCTCACGAAACCACCAAAAGAAATCTTAGCAACAGTTACAGGAGTAATACTCGCCTGAAGGGAGCACCACGAAGGGAAAACTTGGACAAATTCTGCGACTACCATGGCGAGAAGGGTCACCTCACCAACGATTGCTACCACCTCAAGGAGCAATTAAAGATAGCCTTGGAAACGGGAAAATTAGATCATCTCCTAAAGGACGTTAGGCAAAGAGGTAGGAATCCCCCAAGAGACAATCAGCCCGGCAGAGGAAGGATTATCAATATGGTGTATGGCAGGGGGAAAGACAGAAAAAGAAAGGCCGCCAACCAAGAGGAGGATTGGATGAATGTTCCCATAGCTTTCCCTCCCGTGCTACCCGGAGATGTATCCGAAGAACCGCTGATAGTCGAGGCAGATGTCGAAGGATACACGGTCAGAAGGATTTACGTCGATCAAGGAGCAGCGGTAGAGGTGATGTACGAGCACTGTTTCCAAAATTTGTGCCCATCAATCAAAGCAAAGATGAGGGAAACAAACACACCATTGGTAGGGTTCTCTGGCGAAGCAATCAAACTTCTAGGAAAAATCGATCTAAATGTTTGCTTCGGAAATGATGATGTTAATACAAATAAGCCGTAAAAACGTTTATTTATATTTTACGATCTTCTAATGTTTTGTCGATAACAAACGTAAAACCATTTTAATGAAACAAATAAAATACGTAAATGGTTTGAGCTAATAGTTTTCTAACACACTTACATTTTCACATAAAACACTAAAACAAGTATAAGTGATTTTATGATTTAGTATTACATATGTACAACAACTAGTGTTTACATATTTGGGTAAAATATACACATAACTAGTATGTAGTATATTGGGTAATATAAATGGGTAGAAACTTAAGTACCATAACCCATTGACCAAATACATTGAATGTAGTTGGGTACAACCCAAATTCCATGACCCATATCCATGGAGCTTGACCCATAACCCATTGCATGACATCATGCTTATGTCATATATGGATAATATCCATAACCCATGGTATTGACCCATACCCATTTGACTAGGTGCATTGCACTCATGAGATACATTGTATCTAATAAAAGACCCATGGATCAACCCATAACCTATGACCCATGACCCATAACCAAAATACCCATGGGCAAAGAGGAGCGTCCCACGGATCCCTAGTTTTACACTAGACGGATCCCTTGTGGGAGGGATCCATGGGATCCGGGGAACAATAGGCATTTTCTCTCTATAAATAGTGAGCCATTTCTTCACTGTTTCTCAACCCTTTCTCACATACTTTCTCCCTGAGTTTAAAACTCTCTAACCCCAGATCCAAGTGATCTATGTTTGTAGTTTTGTTTTTGTGTGATCCTCTAGGTTCCTCTTAAAGGCGAGATCACCACCTTTGAAGTCAAGCAAGCTCAAGTCCATGAGTTGCCATGCTTCCTCATCATCAAGACTACTGAAGTCCTCTTGTTGATGGTTCTTTTCTTTCTTCTAAGAAGTGTAGTGTTGAAGACATTAGTGAAAGATGTCTCAAGTGTCAAGACGAAGACATTAGTGAAAGGTGTCGATCGTCCGTATTGTAGGCATTAGTGAAGGGTGCCTAGAAGTCAAGTCACAAGACATTAGTGAAGGGTGTCTTGAAAATCTAGTTAAAGGCATTAGTGAAAGGTGCCTAAGATGTACATTCGATATGGTGTGTTTCGATGTACAAGATATATTAGTATTGGGTCAAAGGATATTGTTATCCTTGTTGACATTATAAGGAGTAGATCTCCTTTGGGGTTAGTTAATTGGTGTAGTGTTGGGTAGTAGTTCCTCCATTATAATGGAACTCGGTACTTAGCCTAGTACCGGATAAAGGGTAGGCGACGTTGTGGTAGGTGTGGTTCACCTTGGTGTGAAAGAACCCGGTGGTTAGCCTAGTACCGGAAAAAGAGTAGGCAACGTTGTGAAGGTTTCTCCACCATAAAGAGTCGGTGTTGTGTAGTGATTACCAACTCTCGAGTAGGTGACTCGGGGAGTGGAGTAGGGCAAGGAAGGTGTCCTTGTAGCCGAACCACTATAAATACTCGCGTTGTGGTTTTGTGCTTCTTATTCTTATCTTTTCATTACATATTTATACTTCCATATGTTTGTTTATCAACATCCAACACACATCCAAATAGATTGACATAAGTCGATCTAAATAGATTAAAACGAGTTTTAATTGGAAAAACTATTCAACCTCCCCTTCTAGTTTTCCACAGATGGTTTATTTAGACGGACAATGATGACGTTCGCAGTAATAAGATCCCCCTCCCCTTACAACATCATACTAGGACGATCAGGAATCAGGCAACTAAGAGCCATCCCCTCCACCATCCATTCCATGATGAAATTCCCAACACCAAGAGGAATCGCCACCCTCGTCACCAGATCGATCATCATTTCCGAGTGCAGAAAGCTAGAGGCACTGTTCCGAGAAGAATTTGTTGGGTTCAGTAAATACCCAAACCCCTTAATCTAGGATTTGAATAGAAAATAACCTAAGTGTTTAATCCATTAAACACTATCAGGTCACTGAGTGCATAGTCTCTCAGTGAGCCATCTTCAGGATACTCAGTATGAGGCGAAGAAGAAGCCTCTCCACTCAGTAAGACGGAACTTAATGGGTGAAGACTAAGTCAAGAAGAAGATGGTGGATTCAGTGAGTGATGACAATAACTCACTGAATCCCTAAGACTCCTCTCCAACTGTTAACACTGAAGACAAACTGAAGGAAGAGACTGAAGTCTTTGAAGACTGAAGAATGAGCGGGACTAGGCGGGAAAAGTTTACCCAGATAAAACTAAGTCCCCAAATGTTTACCTAGATAAAACTAAGTCCCTATCTACTAAAGCCATATCTTCCCATTTATAGTAAGCGGCGATACTAAAGGATTCTCTGTTAAGGAAAGAAGCCTCACCGCCTGACTATAAATAGCAAGGTGAACAGCAACCGAATATATCAATATTCGTGTTTGCTGTGATCTATGTTTTTGTCTTCTAGGTTAAAGTTAAAACCATACTTGTATAAATAGCATAAGAGAGTGAGTGAAAAGTTTAAGCTTGTGAATTGTAAAAACACACACACACACAAGCCATCTTTTCACTCCTCCAAATACAACTTTATCCTTGAGATAGCTCAGTGGGTTCTAAGAGTTGTGCTCAGACTTAGCCTGAGCTTAGAGATGAGTCACCAACCTTTGTCATTTCAATCCCAAGTACTATTCCGCAAGTACTTGGGTAATGTATTCTTTTGATTCATTTCTAATAAGAATATAAACGTTGAAAATTTATAAGTATGTTTTACTTACGTTAATTTCAGTCATTATATTCACTATTAGTTTGTTTTATTTACTTTAACTGTTTTATACGATAGTGAATAGGGAACAACAAGTGGTATCAGAGCAAGGCTGATTATAAAACCTTTTAAGCCGCTCTAAAACGTTTTTAAATCAGGATTCCTATGGCTGAAATTGATGTACCCCAACTAGTCGATAAAAAGGGTGGAGCTTATTCAGCTGTTGCCCCTAGACTTGAAGTTGGTAAATTCAACAAATGGAAAAAGCGTATGCTTTGCTATTTGATTGGGATGGAACCTTATTATATCAAGTGTATAAATGAAGGTCCATTTATCCCAAAGACTGCTGAAGGTTTGCCCAAACCTGAAGCTCAGTGGACTCAGGATGAAAGGAGAGTGGTCAACCAGGACCAAAGACTCAAAAGTATCATCATATCATGTCTTCCTGATGATATAATGGATTCAGTTATAAGCTGTAATACATCTAAACAAACCTGGGATGACCTAGTCCATAACCATGAAGGCCCATCTGATACCAAGGAAAACAGGATAATGGACCTGAAACTTGAGTACAATACCTTCAGGGCTAGGGACTCAGAAACTCTCTCTCAAACTTACACCCGATACAAAACTCTTTTAAATGAACTGGCTAATGATGGTGTTAAGTTGTCCAAACATGAGATTAATGTTGGTTTTGTCAATTGTTTCCTTGAGAAGTGGTTGAATTTCTCTCAGGGACTTAGAAATGCAAATCATACCCAAAATCTTGAACTTCCTGAAATTTATGGGAAATTTGTCTATGAGGAAAACCTCATCAACAGACGATACCCTGACTTAAAGAAGTCTCAGGAAGTCAAGAAGTCCCTGACCACCACCTCACCTATTTCAACTGCTTTCTTTTCAAACAATGTGGTCCAAGATTTTCAAGAAAATTCAGATGATGAGCCTGATGAGAGATCGAGTGAGGAGTGCCTAAATGACCTGAACGTTGAGTTCCAGGAAAGGGCACTCCTTGCAAACTCTTGGAGGTTTATTAAAAGAAATAAAGGTTTTTCAACTGCTAAAGCAAATGAGGACACTGAATGCTTTAAGTGTCACAAAAGAGGTCATTTTGCAAAGGACTGTTTTTCAAAAACAATTTCTGAACCCTCTTATAGATCATCAGGATCAAATCAGTCCTCAGGCTTTAGCAAATTTCAACCAAAAATCTATCAGTCTCATCAAAACTTTCAAAACAAATCTAACCAAAACAAAACCATTGATTTTGAAGCTAAGTATAGGAAAATCAAAGCTAAGCTTGCTCTGCTTGAGGCTAGTCCCTCAGAAACAAAAAGTGTTCAATCTGTGCAGGGTAAAAACAAAGGTCTTGTTGCTGAAACCTTCTACTGGGATGAAGAGCCAGTCTCATCAGATGATGAAATGGTGCATGTCAGCGCACTGATGGCCCTCTCAGAGGAAGACAAGCTAGATGTTGGAAAGAATCATGCCAGAAATGGAGAATGGGTCAACATCACAATGAAGAAGGTAAATATTCTACTTTCTATGGATGATGACTCTGATTGGCAGTCCTATATGAACTATATCAATGTTGATCTTAAGTTTGTAGAGGAGCAAAGACTAAATCTTTTTTCTAAGTACAACAAGTTATGTTTTGAATTGAATAAGTGTAGGGATGAGTTACTTGTGTTAAAACAAAATAAGCTTGAGGCTATCACCTTACAAATTCAAAACACTGAATTAGTTAAAAGAAATCAGGCTCTTCAAGATGAACTTAAGAAAGAAAAAGAAATCATTGCTAGTTGGACTACCAAGAATCCAAGAGTCTTTGATGCTGTGGGTGCCCCCAGTAGCAAAAAAAGAGTCATAGGTGAAAATCATCTCCCTGACTCTCACAACAAAGACTAGAGTTCTAAACCATTTGTGTCTGGTGGCATGATTACAAACATGTTGACTATTCCCAAGCCCAGTGATTGGATTGAAAAGGTTAATCCTGAGAGTAAGCTTCCTAACTTTGACTCTGGAAGAATTCTAGAGCCTGAAAGTCAAGCTCTAAAGAGCATGCTTGGACTCCCTGATGTGTCCAGTAGTACTGAACACATCTCAGAGTCTGAAGATGAATCTCAAGCACCACTTCCACCTTTGGAACCTCTTCAAGGTGCTGATCCTAGCTCTGAGCTCACTCCTTTACAATACAATCCACACTCTCCTAAAGAAAGGTATGGACTTGGTAGAATTCTCCTGAAAAGACCATCAAAACCAACTCAACAAGAATCTACTCCCACTGAAACTTCCACATCCTCAGTCCCCACTGAAGCTGACCAAATTCAGCAATTGACTGAACTTGTGAAGAAGCTAACTGACAAGATGGAATCCATTGAGAAGATCCCTGAATCAATCAAGGAGACAAAGTCAGCTTCCTCTAGTTCCTCAAAGTCAAAAACCACCACCAAATCCAAGCAGAAGTGTGATCTATGCCACTATACCAGTCATACCACTGATAACTGTTATAGAATCCTTTTTTGTATGATCTGCAAAAAGGACGATCACAGAACTACTAACCACTTACAATATGTAAGTTCTCGCAAAGCAAACTATGCCAAAGTTGGTCATCAGTATGCCTCCACATCCAAGTCATCTCAAAAGTTTAGAGCTAAACCCTTTCCTCCTTGCCCACACTGTGGCTTTAATGATCATCGCCCTGATGACTGTCGTATGAACACATGCTGTGATATTTGCGGTAACACAGCTCATAAGACATCCCAGCATGACAATGTCATCCATGCGAGGAGAAATTCTAAGCAACCCAATATCACTGAGTCATCCTCAGTCTCTAAATGCAAAACCTGTGGTAGCACAATGCACTCCACTACTGACCATGAATCGATTGCCCAATTCAAAGAGACCATGAGACCCAAGCCCACTAGTAAGTGGGTCACAAAGAGAAACTAATTCAGTTTACTGCTTGTGCAGAGACATGCCAGGGAGCCTATCTGGCATCTAGACAGTGGATGCTCAAGAAGCATGACTGGAGTTAAGGAATATCTGCACAAGTATGTAAATGAACCAGGACCCAAGGTAGTATTTGGTGATAACTCATCATGTCTCACTGAAGGTTATGGTTCAGTAAACTGCAACGGAATAGTTTTCTCTAGGATAGCTTATGTCAATGGTCTCAAGTACAATCTGATCAGTGTCAGTCAGCTATGTGATGCTAAGTACATTGTGCAATTCAATGACAAACAAAGTACCATTTTCAATGCCAACAAGGAAGTTGTGTTGATAGCTCCTAGGAGAGATGATGTTTATGTCTTAGACATGTCAACTCTCTCTAAAGATGGAACCTGTCTCTTTGCCAAAGCCACTGAAACTATCAACTGGCTGTGGCACAAGAGACTCTCACACTTAAACTTCAAAAACATCAACAACTTGGCAAAACAAAACAAGGTCCTTGGCTTACCATCACTGGTTTTTGCTAGAGATAAACCATGCTCAGCCTGTGAAAAAGGCAAACGTCAAAGAGCATCTTTCAAAACCAAGCAAAATTTCTCTATCAAAAGCTGCCTTCACCTCTTGCATATGGATCTCTTTGGACCAGTCAGTCCTAGATCAATCCAGCATGAGAAGTATACACTCGTCATTGTCGATGAGTTTTCAAGATACACTTGGGTATACTTTCTTTCCAAAAAGAGTCAGGCAGCTGATACTATAATGTCATTCATCAGGAACATTGAAAACCAGAATGACATTACAGTAAAACAAATCAGGACTGACAGTGGTAATGAGTTTAGAAATGCTGAGCTGGAGAGTTTCTGTGATGAAAAGGGAATCTCCCAAAATTTCTCATCTCCTTACACCCCTGAACAAAATGGGGTAGCTGAAAGGAAAAACAGAACTCTCATTGAGGCTGCAAGAACTATGTTAAATGGTTCAGCTCTCTCAAAGCATTTATGGACTGAAGCTGTCAAAACAACCTGTTACACTCAAAACAGGTCGATCATTGTCAAAAGACATAATAAAACCCCATATGAGATATTCAAAGGTAGACTTCCTGACATCAGCTACTTTCATGTGTTTGGATGTCCTGTGTTTATTCATAACCACAAAGATCATCTAGGCAAGTTCGACGCTAAAGCTGATGATGGATACTTTCTAGGTTACTCACTGATCTCCAAAGCCTTCAGGGTATTTAACACAAGGAGACAACAAGTTGAGGAAACCTTTCATATCACCTTTGATGAAAGTGTAGAAAGCATCAGGTTCACCAACACCTCAGTGGAGGAAATAGGAATTGATAACTCAAGATATACTCCTGATGAGTATAACACTGAAATCACTTCCTCATACCAAGCTGATGCTGACATCTCATATTATGTCTTGCCTCACAACCTGTCACAACCAACTATCAGTGAATTCATTGATAATCAGTCAGTCTCTACTGGGATAGGTAACACTGATCTAAATGATCAGGAACCTGTGATTCATGATACCCAACCTGAACAAAACATCTCAACAGATGTTCCTAATGATTCTGTGGCTCATGCACCTGAAATCACTCCTGATTCTCCAGTGACATCCTCAAGCTCAGATCCTATACCACAAAGTAAGTGGACAAGATCTCAGGACATTGAGCTTGTGAACATCATTGGTGAACCTACTGAGGGCATGCTCACTAGAAGTATGGCTGCTAAGTTAACTGCAGCTTCAGCCAATGAATGTCTATATGCTGACTACCTATCAGATATAGAACCCAAAAGTGTCACTGAAGCTCTAAAGCACCCAAGCTGGGTTCAGGCCATGCAAGAAGAACTTCAACAGTCTGATAAAAACAAGGTCATGACCTTGATCAAATGTCCTTAGGATGTCATTGTCATAGGATTGAAGTGGGTTTTCAGAAACAAAACTGATGAAAACGGAACTGTCATTAAAAACAAAGCCAGACTTGTAGCCAAAGGTTACAGTCAACAAGAAGGCATTGACTATGATGAGACATTTGCTCCTGTTGCAAGAATGGAAGCCATCAGGATCTTCCTTGCATATGCTACCTACATGAACTTCAAAGTTTACCAAATGGATGTAAAAAGTGCATTCCTAAATGGTGAACTCAAGGAAGATGTTTATGTTCAACAACCTCCTGACTTTGAGAGTAGTGAATTCCCTGACTATGTCTGCAAGCTTGATAAAGCCCTTTATGGACTGAAACAAGCTCCCAAGGCATGGTATGAAACTCTCTCAGCCTTCCTGATCCAAAACAAGTTTGTCAGAGGAAAGATAGACAACACATTGTTTATCTATAGGATAAAACAAGATGTGATACTGGTCCAAGTATACGTTGATGACATCATCTTTGGTTCAACAAACTACACTCTTTGCAAACAGTTTGAAAAACTAATGATAAAGAAGTTTGAAATGAGCATGATGGGTGAACTCACATACTTCCTAGGACTACAAATCAGGAAAACTGATAAAGGAATCTCCATCAGTCAAGAGAAGTACACAAGAAATCTCTTGAAGAAATATGAGATATCTGACTATGCCTCAGTGAAGACTCCAATGGTCCCACCTAACAACCTTGGACCTGATCTCACTGGCAAATCAGTAAATTAAACTCATTTCAGAGGGATTGTTGGCTCACTGATGTATCTAACTGCTTCCAGACCAGACATACAATTCTCAGTCTGTCTAATAGCAAGATATCAGTCCAATCCCAAAGAATCCCACCTCACTGCAGCCAAAAGAATACTCAGGTACCTGAAGGGAACACCAAGCCTTGGACTCTACTATACAAAGTGCTCAGGGTTCGACCTCAAAGGTTACTCTGATTCTAATTATGCTGGCTGCAACATGGACAGAAAAAGTACCTCAGGGTCCTGTCAATTTCTTGGAGGAAAACTGGTTTGTTGGCACTACTACAAAAAAGCCTATAAAGACCCCTTAATAGAGACCGGTTATAAAATAACCGGTTTATATGGGAAGAATTAATGGGCATCAGAAATATAAAGACCAGTTTTTAGAAATAAACATGTCTCTATGATATAATTTACATAGAAACTAGTCTGTTCGGGTAAAACCAGTCTATGTACATTGTTAAAGACACCAGTGTTTCTAGAAAAGACAAGTTTTTATGTTTTGTATTAGAGAAATTTAGTTTTTGTATACAAACCGGTTTTAATAGTAGTTTTCTTTAATTCAACGCCTTTAATTTTTGTCATACGTGTTGCCAAGAGCCCTTTTACGCTAGTTAAAGACCTTTAAACGAACTTTATTTTCTAACCCAAACAAAAATGATGCTTCATATAATAGCAATATATTATTGACTTATGAAAATCATGGGCATACATAGATACACAAATTACAAAAGCATTTATTTTATTAGTTATCATAAACTCATTTGTGTACACTTCAATTCCAATCTTATGCATGTAATGAGAAATGTTAAAGAACATGCATTGCGACTACATTTAACATACTAGTTGGGATATCCGCGCATAGTGGTAGCGATAAATATAGTTATATTATAAGTAGCAAGTGAGCGGCTTGACTTGTTAAAGGTCGTTAGAGAGGGTCGGTTTCCATTTATCTTTGTTAATATTTTAATCACTTATAAGTTATCTACTTATATATCAAATTAAACTATACTCCATATATATTATTTTGTATAAACTTGATCACTAAAATAATTTACATATTACGTCATAAAATATCAATGAACTTTGTTTAATGCCCCGTTTGGTACGTAAATTTTAAAAAGCATGAGTAATATAACAAACTTTCATAAATTGTTTTAATATGTACATTTTGTTGTATTGTCAAGTTACAAATGATGACACTGGTATCATAACAATTCAAAAATTGTGCATATTAACACACTTTATGAAAGTTTGTAAAAGTTCCTCATATTTTTCAAACTTTATGTATCAAAACGAGACATAAAAGAAAATTTGTTCTATTCTATAGCGTAAACACTCCTAAATTTTAGAACTAAACCCAAAATTTTTGAATTGTCCCTCCAAAACCAAATAACAAAAGGATTCCGCTCAAAATTTCCTCTCAAGTCTCAAATGTGAATATTTACCTCAAAAGTCAAAACCATTAATTTCATATCATTTCTCTCAAAAGTTAAGACCCTTTTAATAATCACTCCAAATAATCAATAGATCTAAATATTCTGTTGACCAACTTGAATTGGCATCTCCGCTGATATCCTCAAAGTAAAACCCTTTTTTTTTGTTTTTTAATTATGTTTATATGTGTATCTGCGGTTGGTTTTTTTTTGGGGTTTACTATCATTGTTGTGTTTCGTTTAAATTAGGCTTTATTGTGAACTTGATTAATTATATTGTCTTGCTTTTTGTTGTTATATTTTTTAAGCAAATATTAGATGTAATTATGTAAATCATTTGCTTAATCTAGTGGAATATGATAGATGGTATCATCATCATCAGGAAAATGTACTAACCGGTTGCTTTCTTCATCAGGATTACCAGTTATTGCGAAACAAATGAAGGTATATTTGAACTTCTAGTAGGGTTTTTTTTAACAAACTTATCCCCTCATCTTCTATTACCTTGTCTTATTCATTTATTGTTGGTGGACTTTGATTGGTCATTTACAGAGACTGGAACTAAGTTCTATATGGGCTCTTCTTGCTGCATTTGAAGATCTTCTTCCTTTGCCAGCTGCAGTAACTGCAGTTCCATTTGAGGGAGATTTTGTGAAAGGAATATAATCTGTATCACGGATGTGAAACAACACACAAAAAATTATTTAATTCATCATAAAACGGGACCTCATTATTGGACGTTTTTCAGCACAACTTCTTTTGAAAAGCGCAATAAAGTTCCAAAGGTCTGTATAGCTTATACTTATAGTAATACTTACTCCCCTGTACAACACCTAACAGTTCATATGTGACTCCCAAATTGACATTTAACCGCCTTTGTTTCTCTTTTCCCCTTTCCTTCGTGTTTTTCTTATGGCAAATTAGTGAATTGCTTCATGTTGTGTGATGTTTTATCAGGACAATATTCTGAGTGTCACAACAGAGAAAGTGAAAGAATTGATGCTTGCAGATGTCGAGAATGCCCTTGGATTGCCTGATTCCTCAGTTCAGACACCAATATATTCCCCCGTACAATGGTATGAG
This sequence comes from Chrysanthemum seticuspe, assembly GCA_019973895.1. NCBI lineage: Eukaryota > Viridiplantae > Streptophyta > Magnoliopsida > Asterales > Asteraceae > Chrysanthemum > Chrysanthemum seticuspe. The sequence goes on from BPTQ01000005.1 coordinate 289,674,608, forward strand.
CTTTCAGCGGTTAGTAACTTATGTAACGTAATACTAATAATGATGATGGTATTGATGTTAAACATCTATGCAGGGGTGCCACTCTTCCTACAAATACTCCTGGTATTCCCTGCATCTTTGATCTACTTGGAAGAGTTGGCATCTATGGCGATTGGCTACTCGGTTAAAGTTTAGAGGCTGCAGCCCTAAGTGGAATAGCTCTTGGAAATCATGTAATCTTCTTGGTTTATCATGGGAAAAAGGTCAGGCGGGTTTGGCAACGGGTCACGTTGATTTTTTTTATACCTATTTAAACTGTCGTGTTCAGGTTGAATATCTGCCAGCATGTTTTTGGCCTTTTTTGAAAGTTCCATTAATTATGAATGCAGTATTATGACTGTAAACACTTTAGTTTACAATAACAATTTAATTTTCCAAGTAAAACAATTTAGGTGGTTGTGCTAATTTAAGAATAGCTTTAGGAAACTTTTAACCCGTTTGACACGCTTCCCATTTGGCTAATTTATTCCCAGTTAAGATTAAACACAGCATATCGGCCCGCTTGTCAGTAAATGAGTTAAAAGTGCCACTTTTAAACTCATGCTCAATGTAGTTTCGGTTTGAGCTTTAAACTTGAACTGTGTTATATGTGCTTGTTATTGATGTGGAAGGATCTAGTTGTCCTGCTATTCGCCTATTATTTCTTATCACATGTATTGTATTATGATATTCAAAATGATACGTGATGAGTGCGTATTCACTCATCATTTTTGGTCAAATCTGAACTGCAAAACATCTAAAAACACTCCGAAATGCATCAAAATACTAAAAATATCTCAAAATTGTGTTTTATATGTTTCAGATGCAAAATTATTGAAAAACGAACAAAGTTTGCACAATTGGCAGTTTCAGTCCCCCGACTTTCAAAAATTGACAGAAATAGTCCCTGAGCACGTAATTTAAAAAGAAAAGTCACCAAATGTCCTTTTGAAACATAAGTTGTCATAATTAGTCCTTTGGTGAAAAATTTCAAAAGTTTGAGAAATTACAGTTTTGATCCCTGGATTTTTAAATTTGTCAAGTTTAATCTTTGGAATTTCAAAATGGCAGATTTGGTCCCTTGAATATTTGAGTTTCACATGTTTGGCCCTTGGATAATACTTTTCAGAAGTTACATGAGTGGTCCCTGGATTTTCGGATTTTACACCTTTGGTCCTTTAAGTATTATATGGACTCCATTGTTAATCCTAAGTCTAAACTACTTAAAACCAATATACTTCTTTGGCCCAAATAACTCCCAATCCAGTCCAACCCTTTGACCCGGTCAACCCAATACCCATACCCGGTCAAAGAATAAACAAAACCACCCAATCCACCACTTTCTTCTTCCCATCTTCCCGCCCAAAACAAGACCCCTGCTCCCAAGAACCCTAGCTTTCCCAGTACCCCAAACCTCTTCTTTCTCTCCTCCCCAAACACTCCACCTCCATCCCTCTTTTACCCAAATCCTCAAAACCTAAACACTCCACCACCCTCTTTACCCAGATTATCCCAACTCCCTAACCCACTAAGTTCCCTCACCCTTCCCCAAGGCTTCCAGCTCAGCAATCCAAGTCAAAAAGACCAAACCAATGGCTCTGATTATATCTGTTTGGTACCTAATTGATCAATGGTCAAGATTGAAGGATAGAAGCACAAAGATTGGTTTTTGTTTAACTGCTCTCACACAAGAAACACAAGACCTGAAGAGTGAAGACCAGTAGCTTATTATAAATAGGAAGATGTTGTAGCCATTGAAGGGACCCCCTAGTTTTTTTTCTTTAAAATTTTTTAGTTTACTTGTATCTTGGAATTATTGTAATGTCTTTTTAATTAATGGAAGTTATTTTCTTCAGTTTCAATCTTTGTTAAGTGTTTACTTTAACCTACTGAAAGATAGTCAAAAGAATTTTAGATCAATCTTAGATATGGTAGCTTGAGTTCTTGCATAAAGGGGTGTTTGGTTATTGCTTGAAAACGGGTCAAAACTTTTTTTTACCCACTTTGACCAATGCAGTCAAAGTAGCTTTGATGTCATTAATCATTTTCAGAAAGTTTCTAGTTGATTTGAAGAAGTTTTGTAAACACTGACTTAACAAAAAAATGTGTTGCTGTCACAATCAGGACAGCAGTGGTGACTGCTGTTCATGAGCTTAATTTTCACCTTATTTGGCATTCAAAACAAGTAAATTTGGTTTTTCTCTAATGATTTTGTACCCAACTGACTCTAGTCTAAGTTGCAAGTCTTGAAATAACTTCTAGCCTAGTTAAAATTTAATGTCAAAAGTTCCATTTTCCTTGATCTGTTCTCTGTATCAGCAACCAAAAAAGGCTTTGCAAGTGCTGATCTTTGCTGATTTTTAGGCTGTAAACAGCTTAAACTTGGATTCCAACTTAGCTTTTCTTGAAATTCATTGATCTAACTTTGATTTTTGAAGCTTGTCCTAGCTTTTGAAGAGTTTTGGCAGCTTATAAATAAGCTCCAATCAGCCACTGTCGAACCCTTTTGCAGCCTGCAAATGCAGTTGCAGGTCACCTTTTTTCCCCTCTTTTATTTATGTAGCTTATCAGTAAGTAGCTTTAGCTTAGTTTAGATTTAATCTACTAGTAGTATAATGGATGTAGGCTTAGTTTAGGTAATAACTGATTAGAGTTTATCAAGTAGTTTAGAGCTTAATTTTTCATATTTCTTCAATAGCTCAGGATTTTCCCATGCCATCTGTATCACCTTTAGCCATAGCTTTTTTGTAGCTTAATAGTGATAAGTTAAGCTTACCTATCACTACTTGTGTCTAGTTGCCAACTGTTTCAACCTCTATTGCTTATTTGATCCTAACAGTGCTCATAGGAGTGTTTGGTTGTATGCTTTAAAAAGGTGTTTGGTTGTATTTCTTGCTTACTGTTGGAAAAAGCTTATTCAAACAGCTTATTGACAAGTATTTAGAAGTAAAGTTTTTACAAAAGTTTCATTATTTGATCTCATCTTCAAGTCCCAAAAGAAAAATCTATAAAAAACAAAGTTTTCAAAAATAAGCAAGAGGTGGGATTCGAACCCCTGACCTCTTGCCTATTAAAGCCTCAACACACAACACCCCAACCAACGCGCCCTTGGGACTTCTTCTGTCATACTTTGCAATGTTATGTTTAATAGGTACTTAGGCAGTTTGTATTTTAAGCTCTTTTGGGCTTATTTCTAGCTTATTTTCTAAAGCAACACCCAAGTTTTTAAATTTTCTCAGAATCAGTGTTACTTTAAGTAGTTTTCTGTAAAGTTTCAGATTTTTCAAAAGTAGTTTAGTATTTTTAATCATTTAATTAGTGTAAACTAGTTTTTAATTCGTAGAAATTAATTTAAAAGTCAAAAAAATATTCCGCTTTTTCCTAAAATAATTTTTAGTCGAATAGATCGTAGGAAAATTGATTTCACACCCGTAGCCCTTAAATTGCAAAAGTTTTACGTTTTTGGCTCGGGTGGTTGCCGGTTTTTAGCGTTTTTGCATTTTAGCACTCTAGGATGTAGTTTAGCGTCGTTTTATTGTTTCTTAGGATTAGTAGTAGTTTATTTAGAGTTTACTTTGTTTTACGTATTTTATTTTCATTCCCGTTCTTTAATTTGTAGAATAACGAAATCAAATTCCAAAATTCGTTTAACCAATTCAAGTCCTAATTACGAAACTCAACGAATCCTTCCATTCACACCTCGTTGGGACACGACCCGGGAAATCACTTTTCCGGTATCACTTTTATCACACCCGTGAGGTTTGGCACGTTGACCTTTTTCCTAAAGGGTTGATTTGTAAAATTTTACGGATAATTTGATATATTGATATTGTGTTTGTTTTCACCACTCACTTCAAACGAATCAATACGCACTCCATAATGCCGGGTTTTTCTTCTTATACAGACTGCAGATTATCTAAGAAGTGGTGGCACAAGACCAGGTGAGTTTGCTGTTGGGTTACACGATGATTTCAAACCTCTGTAGGGACATGCTATTGGACAATTTCCAGGATTAGAGTCCAACAAGGATATATTGATGCCTCAGATTTTAAACAGAGCATAATTCTTGGATCTTTCCTTGCAGTGTAAGTTCATCTTTCTTTCGACATATAACACTTTCTTTTTTAGAACAAGTTCTGCTGCAGAAATGATTAGGACACTATGTTTCCAAAAAGTAAATTAGATTGTTGTGGTACCCTTTAACCATTTGAGTTTTTAATTTGCTATTGTAAATGGATCGATAACCAGTAGCCAAATTTCCCCTCCCTGTTATTAAGGGTAAAGTAATGGCTTCAATATGTGTTTGTGATGGTGCGTAAACTACTTTATTTAACATGATCCTAATTGCACTTGAATTATGTCTATTGGGTGTTCTTTAGAGAAGGTCTTTAATTTGGTTTTGGCTAGCTACTGTGATGATTTTGTACAGATGACTAGTTAGAAAGAAGAATTAATCCAAAAGGTTAAGTACTTTTCATTAAATGGGTCTAAGCTGTTTCTTTTTACCATTCCTTTGTAGATCATCAACCTGTACCGGAGGATTATGATTTTTTTCGTGCATTGTATCGTCAAGAGTTCCGAACATGAATGGAGTTCATTTGAATTCCTTCGAGGGACCAGATTCAATAGCGAGATAAACTACATGCTTGCCGAACATTTAGAATAGTTAGAATTATCTTTAATTGTTAAACATTCACATTTTATTCTATAAATGTTAGCATTGTAACGTGATTGATCTTAGTATGATGTTCGAATCTGTTGAATTTCTAGTGTCTTTATTCGAAGTTTGCTATTTTGTTCAGTGGTGTTGACTGATTAATTTGGGTTTTGATATGACTTGATGTATTGTATTAATATATTTTGTTGATTTCAAGGTTTTTGGTGTATTTTGATCACTTTATATACGCGGATTTTATATTACTTGTATAACTATGATGTAAAATGACTAAAATCTGAAATTTTTAAAAATTGAAATTTTTCGAAAACTAATTAATATTATTATTTTTTTTTGAAAAACAAATCTAGAAAAAAGACTGGTTTTGGGATAAAAACCAGTGTGTTTCCTCTATAATAGATATCTTGTTTGCTCTGCATTGGAGACTAGTTCATAGTAAAAACCAGTCATGATGCGACCTATAGAGATAGGTTGAAGAACCGGTTTCTATGTGTTTCGGTCATAGAGATACCCCCTCACAGAGAGTGGTTCCAAAACCACTCTTCATGAGCCATTCTAACCGGTTCCTATGACTTTTTTTGTAGTAGTGTGGAGTGCTAAAAAGCAACAATCGGTAGCTATGTCTTCAGCTAAAGCAGAGTATGTGGCTGCCGCAGGATGATGTGCCAATGTTTTATGGATGAAAAGTCAACTCAGTGACTATGACATCCATTACAAAATGATACCCATCTTCTGTGACAACACCAGTGCAATTGCAATCTCCAACAACCCTGTCCTCCATCAAAGAACCAAACATATTGATATCAGATATCACTTCATCAGGGATCACATAATGAAAGGAGACATAGAACTTCATTTCATCCCTACTGAATATCAACTTGCTGATATCTTCACCAAACCTTTGGATGAACCTACCTTTAGGAGACTGAAAGCTGAATTGGGAATGCTTGACATTGAAAGTCAGGCATCTGAAAACCAATCTCAGTAAGTTCTGTGAATTGGTTCGTCTTCCCTGAACATCCAAAAATCAACCTCTCACTGAATGAGTAAGACTCACTCAGGGTCCCTGACATAAAGCATTGAATGAGTAACTAAATGCTCCAAGTATTAGTTACTTAAATGTCCTAGGTTGGTAATCCCACCAATTTAATATAGGAATATATGTCTTACTGTCAGGGGTCTCATCACTTACCCACTTGGCATTAAATGCCCTCTCACACAAAAAATATCCTATGGATATTTTAACGCTGCAAAAGTGCACTTTTACTGTGCACTGCAACTGTTCCCTTGAAATACGGGATTTTACTGCGGGTAGTGGTGAGTGGCATTAAATGTGGAATTTCAAACGTTTTCAAAAACCGTCTTTACATATCCACGTTTATGCAAAAACCACCCCTCTCACCACTCTATAAATACCCTCTTCTAAACCAAAAACACACACACAAATTATTTTCTGGAACAAAACTCTGTCAAAATCCTTTCTCAAATCCAGAAAAATTTGTGTGTTCTCAAAAATCTTTAAACCTTCTTTTGGAAAACCCTCCTTGTAAACATTTACAAAAGTTTTTCATTACAACCTTGAGAGATCTAAAAAAAATTTGATTGTTCTAGTCAAAATACATTTTTTAAAACCCTAAAATCCTTTTAAATGGAAATGGCTAGAACACAATCTCTCAAGTTTGCTCCTCAGTGGATAGGGGATCTTACAAATGTTGAATTTAAAACTAATAATGTCATAGGCAATTTTGAATACCCTGAAACTGTCCCAGCCTACAAAGACATTATGAAATTTTTGTTTAACTGCCCATTGAAAACGGCCTTTGTTCAGTGTCCCTCCATTGTTTACCAAAATCTCCTCAGGGAGTTTTGGGCAACAACCAAGGCCTTTGACCCGACACCCTCTACTGATGAGAACAACCTCAGACCTCTCAGGGAATATCTCATCAGATTCAGTCTTCACGGGGGGCAGCAACAATTCACCCTGGATTATAAAACGTTTTGCACTTCAACATGGTTGGATTATAACAAAGGAGTTTATGTTGCCCATCCTGAACCCTCCACAGTGAAGGATGGGTTTAAACAAATCATTTTAGATCCAACTTTTTTGGACAAGACCCCAGTCACCAAAAGCTCATTTCCCGTGGCTTGGAGGATCCTATTCACTTTTGTGATTCAGGTCCTCGGCGGGAACTACTCATCCACTGAACAAGTTAACTCTATTCAGTTGATGATGGCATACTGCTTGATGAATGGGGTCACTGTCGACATAGGGGAGATCATTTACAGTGATCTCGTAACCAAGCTATAGAGCAAAACTAGGACAAAATACGTTTCGTATCCTAGGTTTGTCTCTTGCGCTTTACAAGTGTTACTGGGTTCAAATTATCCTCAGGAAGAAAAATTTGGTGCTTTACCAGGCATCCTGAGCCAATCAAATTTTCAAAAAGACCCATCCATTGTCACTCCTATTGAATTGACGGCCCATATGGTTGCTGTAAACAACCAGAAGGAATCAGTGTCTCCAAACCCTGCTCCTAAAAAGAGAAAGGGGAAGTCTCAGACTGGGACTAAGACTAAACCCAAGTCTCAGGGCCCTGAGGCTTCAGGAACACAGCCTAAAAGGCACAAAAGGCCCGAGACTAAACAGACACCCACTGATGACCAGGCAACATCCACCCCCGTGACAACGAAGGACACTGATACATCACAGTCAGTGCCCTTGGTCACAACTACTACTCCCCAAGATCCAGAGGGAAACAAACAACCCACTGGTAGGGGAGCGCCTTCCACAACGCCTGATGATGACATTAGCCAATCAAAGCCTTTGTCAGAGGGCACACTGATCGATCCCAAAGACTAAGAAGGAATCAAACAACCCGCTGATAGGGATACAACTATCACTGACTCCGCCAAAGGCACTGGGAAACACCCACCAGTGTCTCAGGGGTCACTGGGGGACAAAGACTCAGAGGGAAAGAAACAACCCGCCGATACAGAACCCAAAACCAATCCTGACTCCCGATAAGACGCTGGGAAACTCTCACCATTGTCTGAGGGGTCAACGGGGGACAAAGACTCAGAGGGATATATACCACCCACTGATATGGAACCCATCACCAAATCCTTGCTAACCATTGCTGATGTCACTGGCATACTATTTTCAGAAGATGAGCTTGCTGAAACTGATGATGAAATCTTATCAGCTGGGGAAGAAGTGGACGCTGAGGTTCAATCTGAACAAGAGCCTCAGCCTGATCCAAAGGAGCATACTGAGTCACCATTTCAACCAGAAGATAATGACTCGGACTCCTCATCATCCAGCTCTGGAGAATTTAACCGTTTTGATAACACTCTTCCAGTCACTGAAAGACAGCTGGTTTAGTGGATCACTAGAGCCTCAAGAAAGCTGTACAATAGGGTTACTGAAAATTTTTGGGATCAACACACTGAAGCCGCTGCCAGCTACGCTGATCTAAGATCCGATGTGCTTACTTTCAATGAAAATGTTCATGAGCACAGAGATCTTATGTACCAACATCTTCTTAGACTGGATGAAAACCTGGTTAAGTTCCTCAAGCATCTTCAGACGTGTGGGGTTAAAATTGATGAGATCAGGGATGCTGTCAAAGAAGACCCAGCATTCAATGCCAAAGTGCTAGAGGCTACTGAGGTGTATGTGAAAAATTCATCTCGACTCACTGAACTAATAGAGATGCTCCAATCTGCAAATGTTCAGGGTCTCCAAACTTCAGTTCAGTCTCTTCAGACCACAGTGGACTCATTGAACACTCAGGTAGCTGCTTTGGCTCAGGCCTCGTCTTCTATGGCCTGGAATCTTGGTCCCAGAATGACTGCATTGGAGATATCTCAGGCTAACTTGGACGCAAAGGTCACTGGTATTCAGGCAGATACTTCAGAGATTAAGGCCATGATCACCGAAATTTATCAGGCCTTCAAGGGTCAAGCAGCTCAGTCCCCCTCAGCACCAACACCAACTCTTGCCCTCACTGAAGCTCCGGCAACAGTTGAAGGGGAGAATACTGCTGAAGAAACTCCTCTTCACACTGAGGGGGAGCAAACACCACCAGTCTCTGCAGCTCCAACATCATCATCTGCACCAGTCTCAGCAATACCCATCTCATCACTACCACCACAAACATCAACATCAACAACAACAACACTAACAGTCACAACATCAATCATGACAACAACACCACCCTTGGTTGCATCTTCTTCCTCAGGCCAGGACAAAGGCAAAGGCATAATGACAACAACTGAGCCTGAGAAGATTCCCTACAAAATCGATGACACTGAATACCTTCTCACTCCTGAACAGCTAACCAAATACCTTGCCAAAGAAGAAAGGAGATTGAAACAAGCTGAGGACGATAAGAAGACTAAGGAGGCACTGGTTAAAGTGATTGCCGAAGAAGCTGAGAATGTGGGAATAGATCCAAAGAAGCTTCAAAAGGGTCAGGCAGGACAAAAGTTTAAGGATGCTCAGGCAGCTAAGATGGCTGAAATGAAAAAATAGTTGGAAGAAAAGAACAAAAGGTCTGCTGCCATCAGGAAAGCAAGGATTGACGACTACAACTGGTCAATGACTAGCAGAAGGCTGCCTGAGAAGATCACTGATGTCAAAATCATTCCCAGGTCCAAACCACTGGCTATGAACGTCTACAGGGGGGATGATAAAAGACACTTCGAGGTTCATGATCCCCTAAAATTTACTGACTTTGGGATCAGTGAACTCGATGAACCCAGTCCAATAATTGAAAAGAAGCAGAACAAGGTGGTTAAGGAGCTGATGAAGATGCTCAACAAAAGATATGAAAGGCTGAGAGATGCACCAGACCAACTTGGAATTCAACCTGCCTTAACTGCACCTCAAGGATCTCAACCACAAGCATCCACTGGCAAAAGGAAGAGAGTTGAGTACCAGCCTGAAATTAAAGTGCCTGGTTTCGAGTGCAACAGGGAACCGCCTGAAGGTGTTAAGTTTGTGAACTGTTTGGTGATTGAGAAGCCTGAAAGAGGGCTATTCTTCATTGATGAATATGGAAACCCAACGTTCCAAAGGTGGAGCGATATTGATAAAGCAGGAGTGGCAACAATGCCGAGTTACATACCAGTGGCTTCTCATATTCAGACTCCTCCAAATATCAGATTCTGTGCTGACTTAAATGCCAAGATAAAAGATCATCCTGACAAGGAAACACTGATCACAAAGAAAGTCAAGCTTGAAGCACTGGGAATCCATCTGGACTGATCACTTTAAATTTATCCTTTTGTACTAGTGTTAGGAGCTATCTAATCTGATCAATAAAAGATGTATGTTTTGTTAAATTACTTAGTGTTCCTTATTGTATTCATTAGTACATTCAGTGTAAGAAGAAGCCATTTGCTCACTTACAATAATCAAACACTTAGGCTATTTGTATATCCAAATAGGGGGAGACTGTTGGGTTCAGTAAATACCCAAACCCCTTAATCTAGGATTTGAATAGAAAATAACCTAAGTATTTAATCCATTAAACACTATCAGGTCACTGAGTGCATAGTCTCTCAGTGAGCCATCTTCAGGATACTCAGTATGAGGAGAAGAAGAAGCCTCTCCACTCAGTAAGGCGGAACTTAATGGGTGAAGACTAAGTCAAGAAGAAGATGGTGGATTCAGTGAGTGATGACAATAACTCACCAAATCCCTAAGACTCATCTCCAACTGTTAACACTGAAGACAAACTGAAGGAAGAGACTGAAGGCTTTGAAGACTGAAGAATGAGCGGGACTAGGCGGGAAAAGTTTACCCAAATAAAACTAAGTCCCCAAATGTTTACCTAGATAAAACTAAGTCCCTATCTACTAAAGCCATATCTTCCCATTTATAGTAAGCGGCGATACTAAAGGATTCTCTATTAAGGAAAAAAGCCTCGCTGCCTGACTATAAATAGCAAGGTGAACAGCAACCGAATATATCAATATTCGTGTTTGCTGTGATCTATGTTTTTGTCTTCTAGGTTAAAGTTAAAACCATACTTGTATAAATAGCATAAGAGAGTGAGTGAAAAGTTTAAGCTTGTGAATTGTAAAAACACACACACACACAAGCCATCTTTTCACTCCTCCAAATACAACTTTATCCTTGAGATAGCTCAGTGGGTTCTAAGAGTTGTGCTCAGACTTAGCCTGAGCTTAGAGAGGAGTCACCAACCTTTGTCATTTCAATCCCAAGTACTATTCCGCAAGTACTTGGGTAATGTATTCTTTTGATTCATTTCTAATAAGAATATAAACGTTGAAAATTTATAAGTATGTTTTACTTACATTAATTTCAGTCATTATTCACTATTAGTTTGTTTTATTTACTTAAACTGTTTTATACGATAGTGAATAGGGAACAACAGAAGTGTCTAAGGGCAAAGAGCCGGAATGCGCCACAGAAGTAGAGGAGCTCCGTGGGAAGACAGAGGAAGTAATGATCAACCGGGGTACCCCGGGAAACTAGTCACCATCGGATGTAAATTCTCCGCGGAATGTAGGAGAGAACTGGTGGAATTACTGAAAAGTAACAAAGACGTGTTCGCGTGGCAGCCAGCCGACAAGACCGGAGTTCCCCTGCTAATCATAGGACACAAGTTAAACGTCAATGTGCAGGACAGGCCAATCGCTCAAAAGAAAAGAACTTTTTTGGCAGAAAAAAATTTAGCGATCAACACCGAAGTATAAGAGTGGCTGAAGGCTGGGATAGTCCGGCCGGTGACATACCCCACATGGATTTCCAACCCTGTGCTGGTAAAAAAGCCAGACGGAACATGGAGAATGTGTATGGACTTTAAAAGCATTAATGCATCTTGCCCGAAGGATTATTACCCCCTCCCAGAAATTGACTGGAAGATTGAGTCTGTTATGGGATATAAATACAAATGTTTCCTCGATGCTTACAAGGGATACCATCAGGTGCAGATGGCAAGAGAAGACGAAGAGAAAACGACTTTCTACACGGAGCATGGCACTTATTGTTACACAAAGATGCCTTTTGGCCTGAGGAACGCCGGAGCAACATACCAAAGATTGGTAGATACTATGTTCAAAAGGAAAATCGGTAGAAATCTGGAGGTATATGTAGATGACATGGTGATAAAGAGCAGGAGTGAAAAAGAACTTTTAGCAGACATGGCAGAGACATTCGACAACCTCCGAAGAATCAATATGAAACTCAACCCAAAAAGTGCTCGTTCGGAGTAGAGGAAGGGAAATTCCTCGGGTACATGGTGACATCCGAAGGGATAAGGGCAAATCCCAAGAAAACCAAGGCGATAGCTGACATGCAATCACCCAAATCCCTCAAGGAGATGCATAGCCTAAGTGAAAAGTTGGCTGCCATGAACAGGTTCCTTTCACGATCTGCAGAAAAAGCTTTACCATTTTTCAATACGTTAAAGAACATAACCAAAGAAAACCAAAGCGAATACCGGTGGAGCGAGCAAGCCGAGGAAGCCTTTCAGAAAATGAAACGTGTAATTGTTGGGAATTATGCAAAGTAGGAATTCTGCTAAAAATAATGCTGAAGGAATCTGCTGAAGCACATGGATTCTGCTGAAGAAGAGTTTCTACTGAAGTAGTGAAACCGTGTAGATGGTTTCTGCGGAGATAGTTATTCTGCGTAGTTTATATTTAGTTAGGATATGCATGAGCTTTATTAGGAAGTGATAATGTATATCATATTTAGTTTTATGTTTATACGTTTCTTGGAAAACGGGTTAGGGTTCCTTGTCTATAAAAGGAACACAATAGTATGAGTTATGGACGACTTGAAAAACAAAGTTTTAGTATTATAAAACGATCCATAGAGGATCAACGAAGTTCTTAGTTATTTGTATTATTACTTGTGTTTAAATTCCGCTATAGAATACAAGTATTCAAGACTTTATATTAGTTTGTTTATGATTACATAAGCAACACTAACGATCTACGAGTGCTCAAGATCTATCAAGGTATAACGTTTCAACAAGTGGTATCAGAGCCTCGGGAGAGTCTCTACGATACTAAGAACAGTCTTTTCTCTACACCCATACAACCAAAACATCATTAACCATGCCTGGATCAGATGATGATCTTGAAGTTACCAACAACCAAAACAACACCTCTCTGCAACAACTCAGTCTCTCTAACAGCAATGCTAAGTTTCCTTATCTCAAGAAGGAGGAGTACGATTTGTGGTCGATGAAGATGCAGAACTGGATCTCCAACATTGATTGGAATCTTTGGGAAATCGTGAAGAAGGGGAACAGTTTGAAGAGGACTATCACAGATCCTGATGGTAATGTTACCATTGTTCCTCCCAAATCTGCTGAAGAGATACTGGTCGTGCAAAGAGAGCACAAAGTGAGAACTATCCTTCTTCAGGCTATACCTGAAGATCACTTGGGTGATTTTCACTACATGCTTAATGCAAAGGATATATGGATGGCTATCAAGGCGAGGTTCGGTGGCAATGAGGAGTCTAGGAGAATGAGGAAGTCTATGCTGAAACAACAGTTTCAAGAGTTCCAAATCTCAGAAGAAGAAGGTATCCACAAGGGATATGACAGGTTTCATAAGATATTGAGTCAGTTGAATCAGCTGAAGGCAAAGCCAGATAATGATGACTGTAATTCAAAGTTCTTGCGATCTTTACCTTCATCCTAGTTGCAAGTAAGCATTGCCCTCAAGGCTAAAGGTGGGTTGGACATGCTCACTTTTGATGAACTATACAACAGACTTAAATCCCTTGAGCCTGATTTTAGAAGTCCCTTTCGTGCATCCACTCCTGGTCACACAGCATTTGTCGGGGCCTCTTCCTCCAATATGATAACCCATGCTCCAAGTCCAACTTACTCATCATCATCATCTTCTTACACTACCACTCCATCAAGTTCTCAACCTAAAGCTGGTAGTGTGTTGGAAGATATTCTTCACTCATTTGTTGCTGACTATGATACTCAGCAGCACCTTGTCTATGAAGATTTTGAACAGTTGGACCCATTTGATATGGAGGAGATGAAATTGAAGTGGCAGGTGGCCATGCTTTTAGTAGATATCAAAAGGTTTGAGCAGAAGTCTGGGAGAAAGTTTGGTTTTCAGGGAAGAGATCCAGCTAGATTTGACAGAAGAAAAGTCAAGTGCTTTACTTGTCACCAGACGGGTCACTTCTCAAGGGAATGCAAGGATAGTAAGGCTGGAGATGGAGTTAGATATTCTTCCTATCAGCAGAATCAAAAGGAAGCTGGAACTTCGAAGACTGGCACCTCAGCAGCTCTTGTCACCATGGATGAACATGTCAACTGGTCGATGCATGAGCCTGTAAATGAGGAAGCTTCTGATGCTGAGAATATTGGATTGCTGGCTAGCTGTACTTCAGAGGATAGGCATGATCAAATTGCCTTGATGGGCATCTCTCAGGTACATAACTGTGTTTTTGGTTGTAGTGAACGATACAATGAACTTAAGGAAGCCTATGATATTTTAAAACCTAAATATAATGAATTCTATGTTGAAGTTGAAGCTTATAAATAGGCCTTAAAAACATTAGAAAGACTAAAAGTGTGGTTTCAAAAGAATCAGTTGGCTTATGATGAAAAAATAAGGGTGTTACAAAGTGATATAGATTGTGCTAAAATTGATTTAAAAGGCACTGAAAAAGAAAAAGCTAATGTAGTCTCTGAAAACCTAGTGCTAAAAGAAAAACTAGATGAGGAAATAGCTAGACATAAACAATGGTTAATATCAGGTAACAATCTAGCTAGAGAGATCTATTGTAGTCAATCTGAGACCTCTGCAATAGGTTTAGGGTTTAAAAAGTATGTAGGATTAGAAGCTAAGAATGATGGGCGTAAAACTACACCAGCAGGTTTAGCTAATTATGTCAAAGAAGGTGAATTACATGCTGTACCTGGATCTATTAGAGGAGTACCTATGCCTATTGACCTTTCCATTACTGTTGACTTTGATGGATTACAACATCTTTATGGCAAAAAGTCAAAAGACTTGCCAGACCCTGATTCTTCATCTAATGATTTTGTCTCTTGCTCTGACAGTGACAAATCTTCTGATCAAGGGTCTACTTCTTATGCCAGCTGTGATTCAAGTGATAAGTCAGACCTACCCAAGACCTCACCCAAGCCTGCACCCAAGACTCCCTACAAGCCTTTTAGAGTTGCTGCTGAGGAATCATCTTCCAAGACAGTTTCCTCTAAAGACTTGTCTTTTAATTCTTTGCATAATAATAATGTTAAAAACAATTCCTTTAATGTTTCTGGTTTGAATGCTTTTACATGTAATAGAACATCGTTCAATTTGAATAAATCTTCTAAAAAGAAGACATGTTTTGTTTGCGGAAGCAAATTTCATTTGATTAAGGACTGTGATTTTTATGAGCAAAGAATGGGTGTATGTGCTAATCAGCAGAAATCTAGAACAATGTAGACCAATGTTAATGATATACCACCTTTTGTTCCACAAGCAACCCATAATAAATCTTCTTCATTTCCTTGGAGAAGATTTGTTGCTAGACCATATGTGCAACCTACTAGTTCATATTTTAAACATGGTTATTGGCCTGGATGTGTTGACTCAATGTATGCTGGGAAGGGACATAGGGATACTGCTGTGAAGCCCTCAGCAGGTTGTTCTTGGACTAAAAAGGGACCTAATTATAAATGGAAACCCAAGAACAATAGTGGATCTTATACATCTACGTGGCCTACCTCTAGTGATCCACAAGGCAGGCTCAAGTCAGTGATGACTTGAGCCTCTATAGTGTACTAATATTTTTGTATATTTTTTTGTTGTTGTTGTAGGATCATCCTCTTAGGCATAAGGAAGTTGGTATTGTTGACAGTGGTTGTTCTAGAAGCATGTCAGGAAACAGATATATGATGCATAATTTCATACCCATAGAAGGAGGAGGCAGTGTGACTTTTGGTGGAAGTGATGGTAGGATCACTGGGAAAGGTACCATCAAAACACCTTTACTGGATTTTGAGAATGTGTACTATGTAAGGGAACTGCAACACTTCAACTTGTTCTCAGTCTCACAAATATGTGACACCAAGAACAAAGTATTCTTTTCTGAGGATGAATGTCTTGTGCTGTCTAAAGACTTCAAACTTCCAGAAGATTCATCAATTCTGCTGAGAGTTCCTAGAAATCACAATCTATACACATTCAACTTGAATGATGTTCAACCAGAAGGTGACCTTACTTGTTTGGTGGCTAAAGCATCCCTGGATGAATCTACAAAATGGCATAGGAGGATGTCTTATGTGAACTTCAAGACCATAAACACGCTTTCTAAAATGGGTCTTGTTAAAGGACTACCTTCCAAAGTTTTTACCAATGAACATAATTGTGTTGCCTGCAACACAGGGAAGCAACACAGAGCCTCATACAAAGCTATTACTACTGTGAGCATTATCTCAGTACCTCTTCAGTTGCTGCACATGGACCTCTTTGGTCCAACTCAAGTCAGAAGCATTGATCAAAAGTATTTTTGTCTGGTAATCACTGATGACTATAGCAGATTTTGTTAGGTATTCTTTCTGAGGACCAAAGATGAAACATCTCAAGTGTTGAAAGAGTTCATTACCCTTGTTGAAAACCAATTGAATAAAAAGGTCAAAGGAATTCGGTGTGATAATGAGACAGAGTTCAAGAATGCCGTTTTAATAGAACTCTGTACGTCTAAATGGATAAAAGGGACTATAGCACTCCAAGAACCCCACAACAAAATGGGGTAGCTGAAAGAAAGAATAGGACCTTAATAGAGGCTGCAAGATCAATGCTGGCAGACTCTAAACTACCCACTATGTTTTGGACTGAAGCAATTAGCACATCTTGTTATGTACTGAACATGGTATCCATTACTAGACCTCATTTCAAGACACCATATGAACTTCTCACTGGGAAAGTTCCTGCTATTCATTACCTAAAACCTTTTGGTTGTCAAGTGACCATTCTGAATACTAGTGATCCACTGGGTAAATTTGATGAGAAAGCTGATGAGGGATATATTGTGGGTTATTTAGCTCATAGTAAGGCTTACAGGGTATACAATTTATCTGCTAAGAAGATTGAGGAGACTTTGAACCTGAGATTTCTAGAAGACAAGCCTAATGTTCATGGACAGGGTCATGTTTGGTCTTTTGACCTTGATTACTTAACTGATTACTTGGGTTATTCTAGACATGTGGCTAACCAAAATGCAGGTACCATGGATGCTGACTCTGACAGTGAGTTTGAAGATGATGAACAACCTTTTATTGTGCCTTCCTTCTCCCCTAACCATTTTGTAGGTGATACTTCAAAAGTTACTTCTGATGAGAGTGAAGATGAGTCACATTATGCAGAGGACCTTGCTAGGATTCAGACACAGGAGTATGCAACTAATCTTAAAGCTGAGAAGCTGAATGGGGAAGTTGCAAGAGAAGCAGTCAGTGGAAACCATGATTCTCCTGACAGTGATCCTGTTTCTCCCATCATCAACAAATCTGCTGAAAGCCCTGCTGTTTCTACTCCTATTTCTACTAAAGTGTCTACAGACTTTGGGGGGACCATATACACGCTTTCCAAGGCCTTCAGATCTTGGAAATCATCAACCCAAAGATGGCATCTTCACCTTACCTTTCTATGACACTGATTTTGAGCCAACTGTGACTAATCTTGATACATCTATTGAAGTCAACCCCACTGCTACAAAAAGGATTAACATTGCTCATCCTCAATCCAATGTTATTGGTGATCTACTAGCACCTGTTAGAACTAGAAGGACTATAACAAGTTCTAAATTTGGATAGGTTTCTTTTCTCTCCTATGTTTCAAACCAGCAAAGAGACAATCACACAGACTTTGAGCATTGTCTGTTTGCTTGTTTTCTTTCTCAAGTGGAACCAACCAGTGTTACTCAAGCTCTTGAAGACTCAAGTTGGCTTGAAGCAATGCAAGAAGAGATGCAACAATTTCAAAATCAGCAAGTTTGGATCTTGGTACCACTACCTGATGGCAAGTATGCAATTGGGACAAAATGGATTTGAAGAATGAGAGAGATGCAATGGGTGTTGTGATTAAAAACAAAGCTAGATTAGTAGCTCAGGGATACAGGCAAGAGGAAGGAATTGATTATGATGAAGTGTTTGCACCTGTTGCCAGAGTTGAGGCCATTCGAATTTTCTTGGCCTATGCATGTTACATGGGGTTCATGGTATATCAAATGGATGTCAAAGGTGCTTTTTTTTGTATGGTGAAATAGAGGAGGAGGTTTATCTCACTCAACCCAAAGGATTTGAAGACCCAGATCATCCTAATCATGTTTACAAAGTTGTAAAAGCTCTCTATGGACTACATCAGGCACCAAGAGCATGGTATGCTAGGCTTTCATCATTCCTGCTGAAGCATGGCTTCAGAAGAGGTGCCATTGATAAGACACTTTTCCTTAAGAAGAATTCCACATACATCATACTTGTGCAAGTTTATGTGGATGACATTATTTTTGGATCCACTAAAGAAGCTTGGTGCAGGGAGTTTGAGGAGCTGATGAAAGGAGAGTTTTAGATGAGTGCTATGGGGGAGCTTACTTTCTTTTTGGGTCTCCAAGTTCAGCAGAAACCTGATGGTATCTTTATCAATCAGGATAAATATGTGAGGGACATTTTGAAGAAATTTGGTATGGAGAGTGTCAGGACTGCCACTACACCTTATGAAGCTCCAAAAACAAAGAACAACAATGAACCAGATCCAACTGTGAATGTTCACTTATACAGATCTATGATTGGTTCTTTGATGTATTTAACAGCTTCAAGGCCTGATATTACCTTTGCTGTGAGTGTTTGTTCTAGACATCAAGTCACTCCACTTGTTTCCCATCTGAATGCAGTCAAAAAGATCTTTAAGTACCTGAACGGCCAAACTCATTTAGGTCTTTGGTACCCAAAAGAGTCTCCTTTTAAGTTGGAAGCATATAGTGATAGTGACTACGCTGGGGCAAATCTGGATAGGAGATCCACAACTGGAGGTTGCCAATTCCTTGGAAAGAGATTGATTTCTTGGCAGTGCAAGAAACAAACTATTGTGGCTACCTCATCTACTGAAGCAGAGTATGTTGCTGCTTCAAATTGCTGTAGACAGGTTCTTTGGATACAAAATTAATTGTTGGATTATGGGTTTAACTTCATGAACACAACAATTTTTATTGATAATCAAAGTTCCATATGCATTGTTAAAAATCCAGTTTTTCACAGTAGAACTAAGCATATTGAAATCAGGCACCACTTTATAAGAGATGCATATGAAAAACATTTGATAAAAGTGGTTAAGATTCACACTGATGATAATGTGGCAGATTTACTGACTAAGGCTTTTGATGGACCAAGGTTTCAACACCTAGTGGTCAATATTGGGATGCTTAACCCTTAACTGCAAAGTTTAAGGGGAGGCATCGGCCTCAGGGGAGGCATATGCCTCAGGGGAGGATTCATGTTGTAAACTTTGTAACTTATTATTTATACTTTTGTTTGATAACACTAACCAGCTAATGTTCTTTTATTTTGTTTGTCTTGGTTTGGTTTGTGTGTTTCTCTGTGTCTATTTTGCAGATTGCATATATAAGTTAAAGTTCACCATGGTTGGTCAATTGGATTATGGTCAAGTAAGCTTTAAAGCTTGTTTCTACTGATAATAAAGTACTGAAGTGAGCTAATTATTTCTACTGAAGAGAAGTACTGAAGTTAAATTGTTCATTCATTCAAGAAACAGTTTACAGTTTACAGCTTACAGATTACAATCAACTTCAAATGATAATACAAGATCATTTCTATACAAGATATATTAAACCTATTCTTGCTCCTATCATCTACTAGCTCATATCATCTATTCCAAACGCTGGATATGCATGACCAGTACGACGAAGAAGCTAAGGATCAAAATAGGAAGGATGGATTGATGAAAACGAAGATGATGAAGATGAATATAGTAGATGGATGTGTGATATGACAATCTTCCGTTGTTCCATCTACTCGTTCCACCATAAAGCAACCAATCCATCTTCCTTTTACCCTTTCCCTTAAACGATATGAGATGAAGCACCAAAACATGGCGCAGGAAGAGCTAACACCACATCTCTTCTGGCACGTGGCCTTGTTTGAGGTTGAGGTGTTGAAGGTTGGGGGTGTGATGTTCTCTCCTTGTTGGAGTCATCAGAGTCATCAGAAGACTCACTTGGATCCACTACACTATCATCTTCAGAAGAAGGGAGAAACAGGGATTTCAAAGGTCGAGGGTCATATGGATATCAGAATAACTGGTCTGAATCATCACTGGATGATGATGATGATGATGATGGAGAAGAGGTTGGATCATTGACCTCTGGTTTGGTATTCATGATTATTTTTGTTGATTGTGGTGTTTTTGGAGAAATTAGGGGTTGTGAAAATATTTGGGGGTAATTGATGAGAGTTAAGTGTGCATTGGGATTGTTTTATAGACGGATTCAAGGATTAATGCGATTAAATGCAAGTTGGGTGGCACAGTAATACTCAAGATATTTACTGAAGATATCTTTTAACTTGAGTGGTTTCTGCTGATTGACCTCCTTCAGCAGATTGACCTTAGTTTCTGCTGAAGTGGTAATTTAAACCTGGTAAGAGTTTCTATACAAAATAAGATATGGTCAACAACTTCCGATATTTTTGACCATAATTTGGGCAACTTCTACTAATACCCTATTCGTATATCTTTGCTTCAAATTAACTGAATCCCTCTTCAATTAAGTTCAAAACCTTTTCAGTTGCATGAATCATAACCCTAATTCACAATCTCTCACATGGCACTTCAATTTAAGAAAGATCATAACAAAGTCGCTTTTCTAGGAAAAGCAAAGGGTGATGAACTATATGAACCAATGGTGGAGTTCTTGAAGAGATCCAAGATTCATTGTGCTTTAATGCATTCTCCTAATGTGATATATGAATCGTTGGTTACACAGTTTTGGGCATCTGCTACGAAACGTAGTGACACAGAGATAGTTGCTATGGTTGACGGAACAGAGTATATTGTGACGGAGGAGTTGATAAGGAGACAGCTTCGTTTGAACGATGAAAATGGGGTTTATCATTCTAATTCAATGGAGATACTTGCTGGGCTAAGAGCTATTGGATACCAGAGTATGCGTACATATATATGGTTCAAGAATAAGCTTTGCCCAATGTGGAGGTTTTTGGTACACACACTACTACAGTGTATGAGCAATAAATCAGGAGGATGGGGACCAATTTTCTACTCAATTGGGATGTGGTATTGTATGTCTTTCTCAGGGGTTAACTTATAACTTTTCTAGGTTTATTTTTGATAATATGGTTGAAAATATTCAAAGGAAAAAGCATAAGTTTTTAATGTACCCTAGGTTTTTGCAAATGATTTTAGACATTACTACCCAAGCCCAAGCCTTTTGTCCCATAGGAGCTTTAACTTCTAAACTATTTGCTTCAATGAAAACTCACTATGGGGGGAACATCATCCTTTGCTAGCGGCTATGTTGCCTCAAGGCAATGAGGCTGCTGATGAGGGTAATGGTGTTGGTGATCCACCTTCTAACAATGTTGCTGCTGATGGTACTCTATTCGTTGCCTTGGATGAAGGTCCTTCTAATACTGCTGAAGCATCCAATGTTTCTCCTGACCAACCTCCACCTACACCTTCACCTAGACCTAGTCCTAGTTCACCACCTACTCAAGTTACTATTGATGAGTTTGAGACTGACCTAAATAGACTGGCCACACCTAGTCCTGTTAGGGAGTCTTTTAATGAAAGTTCTCCTTTCATTGAGCATGTCCATATTTCTCCTGAAAGGTCCAATGAAGTTCCCATTACCACTGAGCAATCTGCTGGTGGAGCTGAGGACTCTATTACACTTACATCTGTATATGCTCTAGTGAACAGTTATGTGGCAGAGGTTGCTGATCTCAAAAAGGAGCTTGCTGAGACTAAATCTACTCTTGGTGGTGAGATTGTAGAGCTGAAGAGTAAAGTTAAGGATTTAGAGGAACAACTTGGTAAGTGTAGCAAAAGGAGCTTTTTGGTTTCTTCTGATGAGGAGCAAGAGGATACTCAATTTGAGTCGATTGAAATTTTGGCTGATGTGGCTCAGAAGACTGATATTCCTTCACCAGTTGTTACTGAATCTTCAAAGAACAAGAAACCCATTCTGTTTACTAGAAGAAAGAGAAGACAGTATTTGAGTCAGGATTCTTCTGAACCTTCAAAGGTGTCAGGTGTTGCAACTGCTGATGATCAACTGAAGGATGTTGCTTCTGAACATGGTCAAGCTTCATCTGTTCAAGAACCACCAGGTCCTTCACCTTCAGCAGATCATCCTGCAGTCTTTCTTGCAGGAAGAAGTTTTAATCTAGACCCTAATGATGATGTCTTTTCTACACCTGTTGAAGATTTGTCTCAACATGTTTCTTCTGATGCTAATTTGGGTGTTTCATCTGACGTTCCTATTGTTGACATTCCTTATGATGATTCTGCTAAGGAGTCTGCTGATTCAGGGAAAGGAGTAATGATTGATGAAGAGCTTGGTTCAGACCTTGTAAGTGAACAGGAAAGGCAAGCACAAGATCGGATGTTTGTTGAGTATGAAAATATGCAGAAGAGTCGTGCATTGGCTCAAACACTTACAGCTCAATTTACTACAAATTTGCCTCCTGAGAGACAAAGAGAACTTGATGAACTAGCTACTAAGATTCCTGATGAGCAATGGGATGTTTATACTAATCAAGCTGCATCCAATCCTACTCTTGCACAAAGAACTTTAGGAGCAGACTTTGATAGTGCAACATTTGCTGAACAAATGGTAGCTCTTGGACAACAAAGGAAGCAAGTTGCAGATGCACAAAGAAAAGCCATTGCTGCACAGAAAGCTAAAGCAAAGAGGGAAAGACCACAAACAGCAGCTCAGAAGAAAGCTTATATGAGAATGGTGGTGTATAATCAAAGTAGTGTTATCTATCAGAAAGGTTTAACAAAGAAGCAAGTTTGGGCTTTAGATGATTCTGAGTTGATTAAGATGTATCATAGGGTTATGAAGTATATTACACCATCTTCTAATTTGAAAAGGAGTGTTGGTGCTTTGGATGCTCCTGAAGCAAAGAGACCAAAGCAAGTTGAGATTGTAGATAATTTTGATGATGTTACACCCAAGATAAGTTCTCCTGTTGTTACTACTGAGGCTATCCATTCAGCTGAAAGAGTTCAATCTGCTGAACCTCATATTGTTTCTTCTGAAACATTGCCTTGTGTTGCACCTGTTGATATAAAAGGAGAAGAATTGGGTAAGAAAGCTGAACAAGAAGCTGCTAAATCTAAGAAGGCCAGAGAAGTACTTGAAAAAATGTATGCTTTGCGTGGTGTTGTTCCATTTAAGTCTACTTCTACTTCTTCCACTCATGCTAAAGATGTCCCTGATGAATCTGAGGATGTATCATCTATGGGGATTTATATACCAGGTAGGAGGAAGAAAAGGATGTCTAAAAGAAGACACATTTCTATAAGGAGATATGTGAGATCCGCTGGGACACATACATCTAGGGTTCAGAAATTTCACAGGAGTATTCCTTTGAATCTAAAGGCTGCTGAGTCTACTTTTATTCGAGAAGGATATGTTGATGTTTTTCCTGAAGGATCTCATGATGTGTTGACTAATTGGACTTTGACTGATGGGGAGCTTAACACTATTTATCGGCTGGATAATTCTACTATGCAGTTCAACTTCTTGAAGGAAATCTTTCATTTGGTGGATAGACAAGAGTTGAATACTCTGTATGGACTTGTCACTAAGCATTATGCTACTCATTCACCACAGGGTTCTGGTTTATATTTGCTGGGTGATCTTCAAGTTTTGTTTGATTCTCAATCTCCAGATGGTAAAGGGTATTCTATTTGAAAAATTCACATAAGTGGACGGTTGAGACTTGGAGATTTTATCCTCTGCCATGTGTGCATGTGGTGGAGACAAAGTGTGGTATGATTGTGTGCATGTTTTCAGATAAGATTTATCCTTTGTCTGTGTCCTTGATGGAGAGAATGCTTAGACAGAAGTTGGAAGTTCCACCTGATCCAGTTGGGAATGATAAGCTACATGCAGAACAATGTGTTGGATTGATTCAGACTCAGCTTCTGCAACATAAAGTATCACCTTGATTATGGTATCTTGTATATTTTGTAATATTTGTTTTCTTTGATTCTTAGTTATTAAAAAAAAAAAAAAAAAAAAAAAAAACTATGTATATTCTTGAGTTTATCTAACTTTTCTTGCATGTTTGTTGTACATTGTTGATAGTTATCGACTCACCAGTTGTGCCTTGTGTACATCAAAGAGTTGGCTAGTCCAAAGGGTACAACTTTGGTAAAGACACATCAAATCTGTTGATAGCTGTAATGGTTTGCTCAAAATCATAGGGTCTGCAACCACCCATGCTTCATTGCTGAGGGTTGTATGGTCATCAATTCACCATGGTTTATTCCTTTTTGGAATCCAAGAATTGACTAGTCCACATGTATATGGCTTGTGGTAAAGGCAGCTGAATACCATATTGGGTTCTCAATTCACCAAAGGTGATTCTATCTCCAAAGAATTGACTAGTCCTGAGCAAACGGCTACAGGTAAAGACATTTCAAATCCGTTCATGGTTGCTGATTTGCTAATAAATCAGATGGTTATCAGTGTACCATGGTTTTCGAACTTAAACATTTGGCTACTCCAGTAGTGATGGCTATTGGTAAAGAGACATCAAATCCATTATTTTCCATGATTCACCTCTCACAGGAGTTAACACACCTGGATGTGATGAGAATAGTATGAAACTAATATGTATTGATGTACATGTTGTCATTTGTTGCTGCAAAGATCTGGAGTTTCAGAGTTTTGTCATCATAGAGATGTAACTGTTTGGTTCTTTGCTGTTGATGTTCGAGTACAATCCTCAAGTTCTGAAGTGTTAAAGATCTATCAAGAAACTGGAACTTAACCTAGTCAAATTCCAGTTTAGGGGAGGATTGTTAGGAATTATGCAAAGTAGGAATTCTGCTGAAGAAGAGTTTCTACTGAAGTAGTGAAACCGTGTAGATGGTTTCTGCGGAGATAGTTATTCCGCGTAGTTTATATTTAGTTAGGATATGCATGAGCTTTATTAGGAAGTGATAATGTATATCATATTTAGTTTTATGTTTATACGTTTCTTGGGAAACGGGTTAGGGTTCCTTGTCTATAAAAGGAACACAATAGTATGAGTTATGGACGACTTGAAAAACAAAGTTTTAGTATTATAAAACGATCCATAGAGGATCAACGAAGTTCTTAGTTATTTGTGTTATTACTTGTGTTTAAATTCCGCTATAGAATACAAGTATTCAAGACTTTCTATTAGTTTGTTTATGATTACATAAGCAACACTAACGATCTACGAGTGCTCAAGATCTATCAAGGTCTAACGTTTCAACAGTAATTTTAGAGTTGCCAAATCTCACCGCCCCGGTGGCAAAAGAGGACCTATTCGTATACTTAGTTGAGGCCGAGGAAGCCATAAGCGCCGTACTGATGGTGGAAAGAAAAGGAAAGCAAATTCCAGTGCACTATGTTAGTAGAACATTGCATGAGGCCGAGCGGAATATGCTCCCCTAGAGAAATTGGCTTTGGCTCTGTTACACTGTTCCAGAAGACTCAAAAGGTAATTTGAAGCCCACCCAATCAAAGTAATCACAGATCAACCTATCAGGGATGTGTTGAACAAACCTGAATCCTCAGGAAAACTGATGAAGTATGCAGTGGAGTTGGGAGCATACAAAATTACATACATCCCAAGGCAAGTGATCATAGGACAAATTTTGGCAGATTTCATAAATGAGATACCAGTCGGCAAAGATGATGCTAACCGAGGGAAGGGCAAGGAAATATGTGATATCTCCACGGTCGAGGAGGAATGGACGTTATTTTACCGACGGGGCGTCCAACAAAAAAGGCGCCGGAGTAGGTCTAGTACTAATCAGCCCGGATCAGACGGAATATACTTATGCTCTTAGGCTAAACTTCTCCAACACAAACAATGAGGCAGAATACGAAGCATTATTAGCGGGTATAAGAATCGCCAAAGATATGAAAATCCAAGTTTTAAATGCTAAAGTGGACTCAAATCTGGTATCAAGCCAAATCAACGGAGAGTTCACCACTTACAAGGAGAGCATGGCAAAATATTTGGCCAAAGCAAAGGAGTACATTGGATGCTTCAAATGGTTCAGAATACAGAACATTCCCATAGCACAAAATTAGAAGGCTGGTGTATTGAGCAAACTAGCATCGGTTGCTTTCGATCATTTAACCAAGGAAATACTCGTGGAAGTATTGGAAACACCTTCAACAGAAGAAGAAGTCATAAGAGCAATAGTGGAGGAGGAAGAAGAAAAATGGATGTCTCCAATCATCCGGTGCATCACCGAAGGAAAATGGCCGGATGATGAAAATGAAGCAAGAGCCCTTCGGATGAAAATCAATCACTACACAATGGAAGACGGGGTATTGTTCAAGAAATCATACCTATGCCCAATGTTAAGGTGTGTGGGCCCACTGCAAGCCAATTATGTGGTAAGGGAAGTGCATGAAGGAGCATGCGAAATGCATTCGGGACCAAGATCCGTGGTAGCGAAGCTGATAAGACAAGGTTATTACTGGCCGACAATGCATAGGGATACTAGAGAAGTCATTCAGAAATGTGAATCCTGCCAGATACATGCTACCAAAAACCCTCATGACCTCCATCATGTCACCGTGGCCTTTCTTTCAGTGGGGAATGGACGTGCTGGGCCCTCTCCCTGAAGCCCCTGGAAAAGTAAAGTATGTCCTCGTGGCCATCGATTACTTTACAAAATGGATGGCGCCAAAAGGATTCCCTTCAACATTCGCAGCATCCAGGTTGTTACTGGAATGACCCTCCAGATTTTCCTTCTCGACAGTGTTGGGGTCATTCGGAAGAGGACCTCCGAGGGGTATGGCATTTAGCGGTGTGGGATGTGTAGTCGACTCCACATTGATAACAGGTGTTGGACTTTTGTTCCTCCTTTTCTGAGGTTGGTCAGAACCACTTCCTCCGGCAGGACGCTTCCGGGACTTCGACCCCCCGGCTCGAGCCTCAGCAGCTTTCCTCTTTTTCTCTTTGGCCTCCAAAACTTTTGGATCGGCCACCTCAACTTTCTTCATTGCATCAGACTTGGGGGGAACGGGAGTACCAGCGACACTCGGAATGGTCACATGCATGATATGAGCTTGTCCATGCTCATAACGACCTGTTGAAACAGACAGACCTTGATAGATCTTGAGCTCGTGGATCGTTATTTATGCCTATGTAATCACAAGCACAATAAAAGACAATCTCTACTACTTATATTTATCAGCGGAATATAAACACAAGTAAATAACTAAGAACTCTGTGATCCTCTATGGATCGTTATATTAACTAAAACTTTGTTTTTCCAATCGGTACATAACTCATACTGTTGTTTTCCTTTTATAGACAAGGAACCCTAAACAAAACCCTAAACCGTTTCCCAAGAAACGTATAAACATAAAACTAAATAAGATATACACAATCACTTCCTAATAAAGCTCATGTATATCCAAACTAAATATACTAATCACGGAATAATCACTTCCGCAGAAACAAACTAATAACTATTAAACTTCAGTAGATTATGTCTTCGGCAGAATCCACACAACTTCAGTAGAATCACTTCGGCAGTAATTTCAGCATAATCCAAACTTCACATAATTCCCAACACGACCCCCCTTTGTCATCACCGCCCCATTGCGATATTTTGGTTTAATCAGATAATCGGACATGGTTAGAGCTGTAAAACAAACAGAACAATAATAAATCCACAGAAAAAAATACGAGTTTCAAATTAGTAAATAAAATACAGGCTAAGTACCATTTCCCTCGGAATCCCTCAGAGCCGCCCGGAAACCAGGATGTTTCCAATTAGCCGATAACCCAACGGCATACAAAAAACCGGGCGGAATCTTTATCAAATCAATAACATTGGCAGACAACTTATCAGCATCCTGTTCAGAAAATTCCCCAGAAGGAAAAAGAGCGGAAACATCCGAATCCTGATGCCTCCAAGGCATGGCATGAGGGATAGCACGACGATCAATGAGCAAGAAATTGCGTTTCCAACCTTTCAATTTAGAAAAAATCTCCTTGAAGCAAACCCGGCAGTTTTTACCGTCCCGCTTGGCAAAAGTGAACCAATGTCCTTGTTTATGTAACTTATAAAAAGCACGAAAAAGGGAGGTTGTAGGAATGACATGAAGGCTACGGCTATATACTTCAAAAAGAGTAACCCTATCTAAACCTAGCGGCACTAACTGAGAAATGTGAACCTTATAGTAATGAAGAACGTCTAAAAGAAAGGTGGAGAACGGGACGCTAATACCCCCTTCCATAAAATACTCCAAATATAAAACTATCGCATCGTCTCCTAAACTTCCCATGGTAAAACCAGACTGTGGGAGCCTCGGATGAAGGTCAAGGGGAATCCCAAAAGAGTCTATTGCCCATTTCAACCCTAGTGCGGTCATGCTGGAGGTATACTTGTCCAGATCGAACTTGGGTTTCGGATCCGATGGACCCTCAGAAGCAGGTACTGAATTGTGTTCGGAGGATGAGCCAGACGGTTCTGTCATGAAGGAAATGGAAATAGCCTAAGTTTAAAATGCAAAGAAAACTAGAATATACATGGACAGTAGACGTAGAACACAAAAACCGTTCGACAGAAAAACTCAGAAAACGTGTGTGTGCAGAAATGTTTACGGTGGTAAAAATGAAAGTGACAGCGCTATTTATAGGGAAAAAAAAGACAAGTGAAACGTCCCGTCGTGTCAGACAGAGACGTGGCAGCCCAAATCACCACACAAAATGCGTCAACACCCACGTGGCAGCATCTTAGACCACGGTAAGAGAATCGACGCCTTATCACACAGGGACATTTCTTAATTTTGGCACCATTAAAAAAAAAGACGGGGCGAAGCAGAACGAGACATACTGACAGAAACCATTAAGTACTCACAATATCATGTAATGCATCCATTAACATGATACTCGGGGGGGGGGGGGGGACATGTTGGCGTATGTATCCGGCGCACCAAACCGAAGGGCCCAAACCGCTCGGATAAACATACAGCCAATTAAATAAGACCAAGCAGGCTGAGCCAATATAGTCAACACATGCCGAAGGGTTGGACACAACCCCCTGGCACAACGACTACATGGCGTCACCACACATAAAGGGAAAGGAATCTCGATCAGAATCCCTGACCTTATTCAGACAGGGACCAAACAGAGTAAGTCAAGCTCCCGCCTGACTTAAGCAGAAACCAATCAGAGCAAGTCAACTCTCACCCGAAAGAGTCACTATCACCCCACGTGACCTCCGGGTAAGGACAAGACTTCTCACCTATAAAAGGAGAGAAGTTACTGCATCAAAGGTTAACTCACTTATCTTATTTTTACACACAGTAACCCCATATTATTTCATAATCTCATTTTCACGCCGGAGCTTGGTCTAGGGATAAAACCCTAGGCGAGACTAACGCGTGTTGTTCTTGTGTTAACAGATCCAAGGAGTTCTATCCGGAGCGCTGGACGAAGAGTCAGCCGAAAGATCAAAGCTTGTTTGGGTGAAGACATATTTTTACCTCAACATACATCTTAGCGAATAATAATAAATCAAGTATCATGTATGTGTTGGAGTGGAAACTGGATTACTTGTTTCTACAATCGCTTTCAACTTTCAAGCGTGGAAATTTATTATGGTGATTATTGAGGGTTGGTCATTTTTTATGCCAAGACATTCTCAGTTGGTAATGTTACTTGTAATGCAATTAGGGAGAAATGACAAGTCAAAATAGTGAAACGTAGGTAATTAAGTGGGTTTCGGGGAGATATAACTGAAAGGATTGTGTTAAATAAATTGTTGGTACATAATCGTAATTTTGCATTAGAATTCTGTAGATGTATCAAAAGTCAAAACCTTCCGTGGAAATATCACTCCCCATTTTGCAATGAACTTAAAATATCTGATTGTTAGGAAGATACAGGGAACTTTGTTATATGTTCGGCTCCACAAAAAAACGATTTTCTATGCGAAACAAGCACCACACACTACAACAATCGAATGGACGGGCGAGGAGACTTTCGCCGGGGACTGTGAGTCCCCAACGAAAGTCACTAAACGACAAAATTGAATCTGACGTGGCACACGAATTCGATGACTATCCTGTGGAAATTTCAACGCACATCTTCCGCGGGGACATGTCCCCGGAGAAAGTTAGTTTGATTTTTATTAAACTTTGACTGGATAGTCAAAATTCAACGCACACTTTCGCCGGGGACTTGTCCCCGCCAATAGCACTTTCAACTTTTACCAAAATTTGGCCAAAGTCAAAAGTGTGTTAATTGTTCGCGGGAAAATTCCCGCTAACCTTTTGCCGGGGACATGTCCCCGGAGAAAGTAATATTTCAAAAAAATATACTTTATTATTGATATAAAACAATGGCTGATTATACGCCGGAAAAAGAGCGGTCACTGGTTTTATCGTCAAGTTGCCATTGATGTCTAGCTCTTTTTCCAACAGGCAAGTTAAAAAAATCCATTATGATCAAACAATGTTGTTTAAGAGTGGTCACTGATTTTATCATCGAGTAATGTTGATGTCTAGTAATGTGTAGTGGTGCAAGTTGAGCTTGTTAATATTGAATATGATGTATAGCGCACGCAAATTGCCTAACGTCAAATACTTGCAACAATTAACATGATACGTATACCATAGCACCTATAGTCGGTCGTTTAACATGATACGTTTACCATAGCACCTATAGTCGGTCGTTAAACATGATACGTATACCATAGCACGTATACTCGGTCGTGTACATGATACGTATACCATAGCACGTATACTCGGTCGTTAAACATGATACGTATACCATAACACGTATACTCGGTCGTTAAACATGATACGTATACCATAGCACCTATACTCGGTCGTTAAACATGATACGTATATCATAGCACTCATACTCGGTCGTTAAACATGATACGTATACATATCACTTATACTTAAATTAACTTTATAATTTTTAGGTTAAATTTAAATTGATTTATTATTAATTTTAATTATTTAAAATGATAATAAATAGTTTTTTGAAAAAGAAAATGGAATAATTAAATCTTTCCGCGGGGACATGTCCCCGGGAAATGGTTTTGCGAAACTTTTCATTTTCCCTCGCTCTTTTTACTTTATCCCGTCATTACTTTCTCCGGGGACTTGTCCCAGCAGAATGTAACACTAAAAGACAAACCTAACTTTCTCTGGGGACCTGTCCCCGGGAAAAGTGAAACTTGAAAATCACCTCCATTATTAACGCAATCTGTTATCAGTATGAGATAAAAAAAATTCCTCACCCATCCTCTCGGCTGCAACAACACCACGCACCATCTCCATTATTGCAACCACCGCCATTTCCTCACCATCTCCATCTCCACCACCATCTATTTGTTTGAATCGAACCACAGGGAATCGGGTTGTATCGTGAAAATATGCGTCGAGACATTGTAAGAATGGAATAATCATTGTAAGGTTCTTGGTTTCTCTTATCTTGTACCTATTTTAATTTTCGTTATCTTGTAAGAATGGAATAATCATAAATTGTTTTGAAACCTTGTGTTACAATCGATCTATCAACCTGCGAAATGGGTAATTAGTATGTTGTTGTAAATCTTGTAGTGAAATGGGTATAGCCTTTCACTTGTTGTTATTTATGTTGGTCCTTTGATTATATATTCTTACAGTGATTACTTATGGATAGTGGCATTACTGTTAAATAACGACCATAGGAAACTTGTCTAAAATACAAAGCTCAAATGGTGTTCTTTTTTTCTTGCAAGACAGTGCTAAATACGAGAAACAAGCCGAACTAAGCAAAGAGTTACTAATTTGTTGGCGTCTTTATTAGTAATAGAAGTTTGTTTTCAACAAATCTTGTAGTAAATAAGTAAGTCATAATTATGTGTTTTGCTTTTATAGGGTGTCACGGGTGCCAAGCCGAGGCCAAGCCGCGACCAAAGCCGAGACCAAAAGGTAAGATATGTCGTTGCGTATTTTAAATAGTTTAGGGTTTTAGGTAGTGAGAACTATCCAAGCATCGGGTATCAAAAAGACCCTTTAAACCATTAGGGTTGAATTGGTCATTTTAACAATTAGGGTAGGAGAGTAGGATGGTGGATTTTTTGAACAATGTGTCTAGTGAGGGTTGCTGAAAACAAAGGAATGATGTTAGTGTGTCTAGTATATGTCCTATTACTGATGGTTTACGACGAGGAGGTACACGGTTTCTTGGTTCACAAGATACAGGAAAGTGTACAGCTCGTTTCTTGTTACGGTTTGTTATGGTTACCTGATGATGAGGGTTGAATAGTGAAGGGTAAAAAGGTGGTGCAAAAGGGTTTAGCTTGGTTTGAGAGTGTTTTTATTGTGTGTTTTTAGTGTGTGTTTTTTGGTGAGAAACTCCATGAGTTTGTGTGAGAGAGGGGTCAGAGATGATAAGAAGAGGTATGAAATGGTGTGTAATGATAGAGATATAATGGTGGCGAGAGATATGAAAGGGTTTGTGAGGGTGCCTCATTAACTCCACTTCACTCGCCATCACTATCATTACAAACCCTTCCAGCAATCTTCTTATAATCTCCGACACCTCTCTCTCTCACACACACATGGAGTTTCTCACCAAAAAAACACACTAAAAACACGCACACAGTTATGAACTCTCAAAGCAGGGCTAAACCATTTTGCACCACCTTTTTACCTTTCAAGTTCAACTCTCATCATCAGGTAACCATTACAAACGTAACAAGAAATAAGCTGTACAGTTTCCTGTATCTACTGGACCAAGAAGCCGTGTACCTCCTCGTCGTAAACCATCAGTAATAGCACTTTAACTAGACACACTAACATCATTCCTTTGTTTTCAGGAACCTTCAACCATATACACACTGTTCAAATAGTCGTACGCAAACACCATCCTACCCTCCTACCCTAATTGTTAAAATGACCAATTCAACCCTAATGGGTTAAAGGGTCTTTTTGATACCCGATGCTTGGATAGTTCTCATTACCTAAAACCCTAAACTATTTAAAATACGCAGGTTAAGCTTTGGACAAACCCGAAAAAGCAGAAGATATCGAAAGTCAACTGACAAAACTACCTGGCGAACACGAGAGCCAAGACCACAATCGGTATGTTTTTTTGTCTAACTTTGTTAATACTCGTGAACTGACGTAAATGATTTTAGGACTTTAGTGATTAATTTCAGAAAGTCCCCGTCCGAAGTTAATCATCCTATAGAAAACCCGCCCGAAATTAATTTATTAGAAATTAATTTCGGAAAGTCCCCTGTTTGGGCTGCTTTTTGAATGTTTTGTCTCATTTAGGATATGAATGCGTATAATTGATTTACCATTTGTAAAAATTTTGACATTGTTTCCCCTTTACTCCTACGAATATGTCTTTAATGCACATATTTGGGGAGTTGAGGGGAAATGCTGCCGAAATTTTCTCAAACAGTAAATTCAATTATACGCATTCATATATGAGACGAAACATTCAAAGAGTGGGTTAGGATTGCCTTCCATAGTTGGATTAGGTGAACATTTTAAGTCTATATAATTATTTGTTGCTTCATTAAAACGCAGTTATGCCAATTGATAAAAGTTGGGTCTCACTAGCACGTACCAGTAAAGAATTCTTAGTTGGTCTTAGAGCTTTCTGCAAGCATTGCAAGTCCTTGGTGAATATTGATGGGAATATAAAATGTCCCTGTGCTCTTTGTTTAAACGTAAACTGGATAAAGCACGAATTTTTGTTTGACCACATACACACAAATGGCTGGGACCATAGTTATACGAAATGGTATAATCATGGTGAGCCGGATGGCCGAACAACCGTACACAACACAAGACACCCTGAGATGAGTGACATGGCTGAGTTCCTTCATGATATTGGTCCGAATAACGAACCAGATGATCCAACTCAAGGAAATATTGGCGAGACAAGTAACGACGCAATTCCTCAACGTAATGAGTATGAGGAGTTACTTGCCACTGCCAACGAAAAACTATACCCAGCCTGTGAGTGGATGTCTTCATTAGACTTTATGGCAAAGATTACGCACATCAAGGTCAAAGGTAAAGTGAGTGACACCACATTTAATGAGTTCCTAACTTTATTCAAGGAAGTTTTCCCGCCCGTTCTAGGATACAAGATGCCATCGTCATACTATGAAATAAAGAAGAAATTTAAAACTATCGGGTTAGGATATGAATCGATACATGCTTGTGTAAATGATTGCTTCGGGGGGCGGGTAACGAAGATTTGCAGACTTGTCCGATCTGCGGCGCTAGTAGATGGAAAGAAAAGAACACACTGGGGAAGAAAGTTCCTAACAAGGTGTTGTGTTACTTTCCTATCATTCCTAGACTACAACGTTTGTACAAATCTAAACACACTGCAAAACATAGAACTTGGCATGCTTCTGGGCAGTCTATGGAGAACGGTAAGATGCAACACCCGGTTGATGGTCAAGCATGGAAGAAATTTGACATCAAGTATTCGAAGGAATTTGCTAAAGAAAAAAGAAACGTCCGGTTAGGGTTGGCTGCTGATGGTTTCAATCCGTACGGCAACCTTAGTCAGTCATACAGCATGTGGCCGGTCATATTAACCACATACAATACGCCTCCCTGGATATGTATGAGAGAGACTTCTCTTATGTTGACATTGTTAATTTCGGGCCCCAAATCACCAGGGAAGGATATTGATATTTACCTGAGGCCTTTGATTGATGACCTAAAGACTTTATGGAAAGATGGAGTCAGGACTAAGGATGCTGTTACAGGCACCGAATTCTGTATGAAAGCAACGCTTTTATGGACTATCAATGACTTTCCCGCTCGAAGTAGTTTGTCTGGGTGGAGTGGGCAAGGTTACATGGCATGTCCGACATGTAATGTAGACACTCCAGCTATGCGCGTGTTAAAAAAAACCGCTTATGTTGGTCACAGAAGATTCTTAAGCATGACCAATAAATGGCGGAAGAACTGAAGGGCATTCTATACAGATGTAGATAATACAGACCCTCCTAGAAAATTTACCAGTGATGACATCTTGGATCAACTAAGAAGATTGCCTAAACGTGTCCCGGGGAAACATCCAATATATGGGGGTGCGAAAAAAAAATGTGATCAAGATCGCGAATTGAATTGGACAAAAAAATCTGTTTTCTACGAGCTAGAG
Source organism: Chrysanthemum seticuspe (assembly GCA_019973895.1). Classification (NCBI taxonomy): domain Eukaryota; kingdom Viridiplantae; phylum Streptophyta; class Magnoliopsida; order Asterales; family Asteraceae; genus Chrysanthemum; species Chrysanthemum seticuspe. The sequence continues at coordinate 289,709,729 of BPTQ01000005.1, forward strand.
TATTGGTCTTTTCTTACACTAAAACACAATTTAGATGTCATGCATATCGAAAAAAATGTGTGTGAGAGTGTGTTGGGTACTTTGTTAATGAATGACAAATCAAAAGACACCAACAAGGCAAGACAAGACTTACAAAATTGGAATATTCGTACTGACTTGTGGCTCGTCAACAAAGGAAACGGGAAGTGCTCTAAGCCTCATCCTACGTACTCTTTCACAACCGAAGAAAGAAAACTTTTTTGTCAATTCATTAAAGGTACGCGTTTTATTTGAAAATTTATTTGTTCGAATTAATTCGCGTATTCATTTCGATAACTTATTCTAATATCCTGATTTTTTTTCTTAATTCATCAAATGTGTTAAACTACCTGATGGGTTTGGATCTAACTTCAAGCATAAAGTGACCGACAACGATAGCAACATAACAGGCTTGAAGGCTCATGATAAATATAGATGTTCAACCGGCGGAAGTTGAGGCACCACCACCAATTATCACTATTGTGGAAGACGAAGATGATATTGATTTTGATGATCACGTTCCTCATGATTTAGCATCTGATGATGATGATGGCCACGAGAATGAAGATGATGAAGATGACAGTACTAATAATGTTGCATTTTATGTTGATGATGTGGGAGATTAATCTCGAATTGTAATTTGTAGAACAACACTTAATTATTTGAATGAAATTGTTATCGACCGGTTAATTGTGTTTATTTGTTTGTTTATTTATTTATTGATTTATTTATTTATTTATTATAATTATCTTGTTGATATATACTGTTATACTTTTGGACCATTTGCGGATAGGTAGTTTTGGATAGTTTTGTAGATGATCATGCGTTAACGGTTTACGAACCGTTTTGGCGATTTTGGAAAAGGATAACTATGTTGTATATATGATATTATGTTTAGCGAATTTGTGTTATGATTGGCATATTAAAATAGGTTGTGGATTGGTGTTATGATAACAGGTTGTAGATTTTTTCCGGAAAATTTCCAGAAAAAATCTGGAAATTACCCATTTTGCATCAATATTCTGCATAATGGGTCAGCTAGTTTTGCCGGGGACATGTCCCCGGGGAAAGTGTAAAACATATTTTAATTTACGACTTTAACCGTTGACATGTCCCCGGCGAATTAGTTTACCTCAACAGTGGTTAACACTTACCCCGGGGACATGTCCCCGGCAAAACGGGTGCCACGTCGGACTAATAACGTAATTAGCGTTCTTAAAGTGAAGTTCCAAAATCATTTCTCCGGGGACTAGTCCCCGGGGAAAGAATGTGCCACGTCGGACATGTTTGACCGGAGACAATCGGTTGTGGGACCCACGTGTCCCCGGTAAAAGTGGTAAACAGTCCCCTGGGAAAGTATTGCCGAGTAGGTATTGCCGGGGCCCTTTCGCCGGGGACATGTCCCCGGTAAAAAGATTCTTAGGGGACTTGTCCCCGGCGAAAGCCCTAAAACGTCGCCTGCGAAAGCGACGAATGTTGTAGTGACAATAAAACGTATATTCTATACGAAACAAGCTCCAAAAAAAAACGATTTTCTATACGAAACAAGCACCACAATAAAACGTATTTTCTATACGAAACAAGCTCCACAAAAAAAACGCATTTTCTATACAAAACAAGCTCCACAAAAAAACGATTTTCTATACAAAACAAAACCTAGGAACTTTCTGTGTATGTATAATCTATCAATCAAAACTCTGTGACTCACTTTCTTGTGTTTGTCTTTTTGATGACCGAGTCTAAAAATGTGATTGCTACTTAAACTTGACTGTTTACTATTCTAACAAGTGTGATTTTACAAGTTATTGTTACGTCTTATCGTAAGGGATGTGATTTGTAGTTTTGTACATTATTAAAGATTAGACAACCTTCTGATATGCTGGGATTTGCATAGATCATCAAAAACTTGTACAACTGAAAGAAAAATATAATGAACAGTCAATATTCTACGATGAGGTGATCACAAAGAAAAAAACTGCAAGAGTATTTGTACTGGTGCACCAATCATAATCTATTGACTGATTCAAAGACGCTTCAAGGGAAATAAATCCCTAACCTACATAAATTGACTTAGAAAAATCTTTTACGTAGAACAGTTTCATTGTCCAAGATATTAGATAACATGGTTTATGCCAAAATCTACATGGAGAAAATGGGGACTTCTTTATGATGCATCAAGGAAACGGATCCAACTTGCTAATGTTGCTTAAACAAGATCCACTAATTCTTGATAAAGTTACCCTGAACCGTGATGACAATATGCCTCTACACGTTGCATCGATGCCAGGACATATTGATTTTGTCAAAGTGATCATAAAACGAAAGCCTGAATTTTGTATGGAGTGTGGTGGAGCCAGGAAATGTAGTTAGAGGGGGCAACGAGCGATAAGAGTGATCTAATTATTGTCCAGTTTTTCTTTAAAAGAACATGAAGATAAAGGTGACTCTAACCAGTTTTTCATTGAAGAAAACGCTAACGAGTTGCAAAACAAACATAAAACTTTATACATGCACAAAAAGTATATCAAATTAATCCTATAGTACATAGTTATGGAAACTCTAATTCCGAAAACCCTCACATCTTAATATTACGGCTGTGTTTGGAAGCGGGCTTATGAGGGGCTTATGGGGCTTGGGCTTCTAAAATAAGTCGGCTTATAAAATAAGTCTCGTTTGTCATGCGGGCTTATAAAATCATAAGCCCCTGAAGGGGCTTAAAACTTTAGCCCCAAAAAAGGGGCTAAAAACTTTAGCCCGGGGCTTATGAACCATAAATTACATATTTACCCACAAAAATATCTAACATATACCATAAAACTCATTTAATTATATCTTTTTTAGTAATTTTGCAATAATAAGCCCCAGCCCCAGCCCATTTGCCAAACAAGTTTACAAAAATACAAATTTCAACTTCGGCTTATAATAAAAGCCCTAGCCCCAGCCCAAGCCCCAGCCCCAGCCCTAGCCCCAGCCCCAGCCCATTGCGCCAAACATACCGACATATTGTAAGTTGGTTTTTTACTATTCCTTTCTTTTCAAAATTATTGTCCAAAATTTTATTTTAGGACGACTCAAAATAATTGTTGATTGTACAATAAAGTGCACATACGAGGCCATCAATGATGATTGACGGAATTAGGGGTGATGGTGGTGATGCCGAGTGCAAGATCAGTTATGATGATTATCTCATGAAAGTATTGAGGTGGAGAAGATGAGATATCCTGGGTTAAGTTAAGTTACATACCTTTGTGATGGATTCCTTATTTATAGGCGTAATAATATGACAGAGCAGTTTCAGAGGGTGTGTGGAGGCAGTTATAGAGGTCATGGCAGTTATAGAGGTCATGGCTAAGATCATGACTATTGACCAACTCTTCTTTGACCAGTTCGATCATACCCACGTTCATAGGTACATATATTGCTAAACGCCATAGAAAAAGCAACTTAAAATGAACATATAGTACTCCGTTTTAGAAAAAATGTCCACCTTACTATTTATATTTGCCCTAAAAAATGTCCAACTTTTATTTTTGAATAGTAATTATGACTCATTTTCCTACTTTACTCATATAATCAAAACATGCATTAATTATTAATTTCTAATTTTTATATTAACCATGAGGGTAAGAATGACTGTTTAGCAATCAAAACTAGTATTAATTATACATATTATAATTTGCCTATTTTTGTTTATAGATTCTCCTTTTGAAACCGAGGGAGTATCATATTTTGGTTGATGTCAAGTTACATTTATAAATTATAAATGAGCTTGTACTTTACTAAGTTGGATTTTTTTTTTCAATATTTATATCTTTTTGTTGGTTATGTACATAAGAAAACTACTACACTACTACTCTTTTTAATTTGTTACATAAATATACAAAAACATTGGAGACTTAGCATAAGTAAAAATTCTTTATAAATGTTTACTGTAGAAGTATTTTATTTTATTTTTTTTGTTTTACGAAAACATACTATCTATTAATAAAGAAACTAAAAGAAAAATGGAAAAATAAAAAAAGCATTTCAAATTTTAGGTGAAACAAAAAAAATAGCAAACAATTTACAAAAATAGGCAGGAGAAGGAATTGACATCATCTTAATTTTTCTCAAGATGATAGCCATTAGACTGACAATACATTTATGTTATAATATTTGTTATTTCTAGATTTGTTAATTACGTGCTTAGTAATTTTTCTAATAATATATTTCTTTATCAATAGTAAAATGGAGTTGGTGATTGTATATAGAGTAATGACAAATTATGAAACATATAACTGATGTTTAAAAGGCTAAACAATAATGATAAACTAATGCCCCTAATTAATGTATCGAACCGGATGGGTCTCGGATGGGTGTGCAACAGATGTCGTTGCATAGGGCTTTCAGTTAAACAAGGTCATATTTTTATTAGTTTTGCATATAAGTACGCATAATATCAAACATATATGATTCATATAGTTCAAGTTTATATGCAATTTTATCTTTTGGTTACCATTGTAATAGGGCTATTTTATTGTTGTTGCATAGGGCCACCGAAGAATACGATACGACATTGTATCGAACACATATGCTTTATAAATTTAAAGAAAAATGGTTAAAAATTCTGAATGAAAATATAATACAAACTCAAGCTAGTCAATTGTCAAGCTCTAGTCAAAAGTCTTCAAGAAGACAAATACTATACGTTTCCAGCCCAGTTAATATATATAAGCATGACCTATGCCACTTTCTTATTATACATGATCTATTTAGTGTATTTTTTACTTATAAAAAATGGACACCATGGAGAAACTTCTCTATGAAGCATCACTAGAAGGAAATACAATCGTCTTGCTAACGTTGCTTCAAGAGGATCCACTTATTCTCGATAGACTTCCCCTAAACCGCCATGGTGACATGCCTCTACACATTGCATCAATGCTTGGACATGTTGATTTTGTCAACGAGATCCTAACTCGAAAGCCTCACCTTGCTATGGAATGTGATTCACAAAAACATTTGCCTCTTCATATAGCGTCTGCTAAAGGGCATGTGGAAATAGTGAAAGCACTAGTATCAGCTAACCCTGAGACGTGCCTTGCACGTGATCGTGATGGTGGAACCCCTCTTCATCTTGCAGCGATTAAAGGACATTGTGAAGTTGTGAAAGAGCTTGTGCGAGCTCAACCTCATGCAGCTAGAGTCATGGTGCAACAAGACACCATATTGCACTTGTGTGTCAAGCATAACCAACTCGAGGTTTTAAAGTTGTTAATAGAGGTGATCATTGATCACGAGTTTATAAACTCCAAAGATGCTCATGGCAATACTATACTACACCTAGCTGTTGCAGACAAACAAATCGAGGTATGCATATAAGCTAAAATTCTTTCATCATATTTGATAAATTGCATGTGTTTGAAAGAATTGTCCAGCCTGTTAACTATATATGGCTGATTTATACTAACGGTCTTTTGACCTAGAGATATCAGGTGCCTTTTTAACCAAGAAGTATGTTGTAGGTTCACGTCCCAGTTCACCGGGGCAACTAAGCGTGTATTAAAAGTGTCTTGTGATGTTGAAAAAGATAAATATATATGACTGATTATTTTTATTTTCAATATTTTTTAGACCGTTAGATTCTTGCTACTTGATACGACGATAGAAGTGAATTCTACAAACATGAATGGAGAAACACCGTTGGATATACTGGCTCAAGTTCCAAGAGATTTAACATATCAACAAATTATGCTATCGCTAACACGAGCAGGAGCTGTTGAGGCAAAACCACATGGTTTAGTCAATCAGATTCCCACAAATTCAAGAATTAATATGGGGTTAGACAGATTAGCATATCATCACTCAAAAGATGGTTCAACAAACCATGAAGATTGGCTAGATAAGAAGAAAAACTCGTTAATGGTTGTGGCGTCGTTGATTGCAACTATGGCCTTTCAAGCAGCTATTAATCCCCCGAGTGGCGTTTGGCAAGGAGACGACTCACTTGATAATAATCGAGCTAATCCCCCGAGTGGCGTTTGGCAAGGAGACTCGCTTGATAATAATCGACTTAAGAAGGCTGGATACGCTATCATGGAATACAATCATCCAAAATTATACGAAATATTTCTAGTATGCAACACGGTGGGCTTTGTTTCAACTCTTAGCATTATTTTGTTGCTTATTAGTGGCTTACCATTCTTAAGGCATCGTGTTTTCTTGTGGCTATTGATGGTGATTATGTGGATTGCTACAACATCTATGTCCCTCACTTATTTGGTTTCTATTGGGGTTTTGCACCCAAAACCCGAGTCTAACTCATTTGGGTTTGTTGCAATAGGCATTGTTTTGGTTTGGATTGGGTTGATGACTCTTTTAGTTGTTGGACACACTATTCGGCTAATTGCAATCACTTTTAGGGGGTTAAGAAAACTATTGTTGCCAAGAAGCTAGGAAGACCTTCATACTCCAATCCATATAAGCCGTGTGAAATACGCAACAAGTGTAATATCTTGCATGTTATACAAGTATAAAGTCTTGATAGTGATGGAACCGTGAGATCTCTCTATCAAGGTATAGTTGAATAGTATGTTGAGTGAGTTTTATTTTTATGTATCACCTGCGGATTTCGCAAGTGACAAATAAAAACTTGTATTGTAAGAAATATCAGTTGTAAGATGATAAAAGAAATGAGCTTTTAACATGCTTGTTTTTTGTTGAATATTCTACATTTTGTTAAATCATGAAGCAAAATGCATAATCTTAACTATAATCCTAATGGGTATTAGAAAGATCATAGCATGATTCAATAAAAACCCACAAATACAAAGGATTCTAAAAAAAAAGACAATCATCATACACATAATAATAAGTAAAACAAAGCATTATATAAATTACATACTGATCCTGAATATTTAAAAGTTAAAAAGACAACAACTATGAAAAAAAGAGAAATTAAAACATATTAATATAGATAAATTAGCATAATCTTAGCATACTTAAAAAGCTTGTATCTCACATACCAGACAACCTATCTTGTACAAACGTAAAAAAAAAAAAAAAAAAATGTGTTAAATGTATGTAGTACAGATTGATGTAACTGAATTGTTGGTAATAGAGTTGTGTACATTAATTGAGAACTAAAACTTTGTATGGTATGCCGTATGTCAAGCGACAGGGTGATGACATGAAGCCCAATGATGGAGTTAACGAACTGCTTTAATTGCCTCTGGAATTTTCATCAAGTTGGCAAATTAAAGTGTAAGTATACTTAACTAAATAAGGAGAGTAAGAATAATCCTTAAGATATGGAACCTTTTGCTCCAATTCTTCCATGACATCAGCTTGTTCACAAATTTTTTGATATTTCATAGAAATATTTGTTTCTGGCTAAGTTATATCCCGTGATGTCCACTTTGAAAGCAAACTTCCTTTCAAGCAATATATCGAAATCTTAGGGCAATATGACTTGGTGTCAAGTCTAGGTGACATATAGAAACCTGCGTTATTTAATTATCGTATGTACACACACATAAAGAATATTTTAGAATTAGCATACCACAAATGCCATACAGATCTTGGTTGAATGTGTTGTTTGTTCAACTAAAACTTGAGAGTGCATCAAACATGACTACTAACACAAAACACATAGTAATCGAAGGTTGCTTTATGATTCTGGTAAAACCAGTCATTTCTAAATTTAGCCTGCCATTAGAAACTTTTGAACATGCAAGACTGATGATCGACATGCCCTCGATCCAAGTCAAAACTGTCATTGAGACCCCGCTAATACATAAGCTTGATCTTCCGTTTCACTTTAATTGCAATCATCGAATATTGTTCATAAAACCAACTTCTTAATTAACGGGTGTATCTCCATTATTAGAAAACAAAAAGAATATAGTTTCATTTTTAGCAACATTATATCACCTTCACGCTGCACAACCAATCATTTGACAGACATTCTCGTAAATGGCCGAGATACAAAACATTAAGTTATACTTAGTAGCTGTGAATATGCATACATATTATGTTGGAAAATTCATTTTGCAAAATGAGTTTTAATATATGTATATGTTATATATATTTATATTTCTTGGTAGCTTTGCGTTCTCATCGACGAGAGGTTCGCAACGAGCTAAAGTATGTCCAAAATGGAGTTAATATGAATGAGATATCGTGTCTCAAAGTGAGGCACGTGAAACACAAAATTTGGAAAAGCGGGAGTATCCCACATCGCCCAAAACAAGAAGTGAAACCTTGTTTATATAGGAATCTTGATATGAACCTTCAAATTGATTTGTTGGTTTTACTCCAACACCTACGTGCGCGCGCGCAGGGGTTTGCTGATTATTGGGCCAAAATGGGTTCGAAGCTTCTGAACTCATGCGAGCCTACGGACACAAATGCAGCTCCGAAGCCTCGCATACGTGCGTATCTTTTTGCTGCAGATTCGGGTTTCCTTTTTCCAGAATTTTCTGTAAATCTATTTAAGGAATAGATTTGAAACTTATTGACAAAGTTTACAGAATATCTGTGTGTAATTAAGATATATGCAAATTGTGTTTATTAGTTAACAGATTTTTGCATATCAGTTTAATATTGGCAAATATCTTGTCTTGGTGAACAAGATAGGTTTAGCCTATATATTAAACGCTTCCTCATTCAGTTTTAGACAAAGAAAAACGTAACTCCTCTGCAGCCGATTTCCAGCAATTCATTCGATCAGAAACGCAAGTTACTTCCGTGATCTTTCATGCAAGTTTGTCACGTCCAGCTGTACATCAGCTTTGGCAGTTGTACCCTGGGAAACAGACGGCGAATCTGTTTTAAGGGAATCGTGTTAAACACGAGCCTCTTGCCACGACCTTTACTGCTTTTCTTTAATTATCATTCTATAGTGTCTGTCTTCTGCTTCTACCCCGTGCTGTCTGTTATTTAATTTACTGTTTTATTTCTGTTAATTTATTTACTGTCATTATAATCTGATTTTATTAATAAAAGTGTACACAGTTTCCCACAGTCTTAAAACAGATTCGGTTTAACCGAATTTATAACACTTTGTTAAAAATCGGATTAATTATTAACAGAATTTTATAACTGTTTTCTGTCGAAACCTTGTTGAGTTTCTTTGGAAATCAGTTTCTATTAAACAGTTTTTAACATACAGATTTGGATTACAAATCTATAACGTTTTCTTAAGCAGTTGTTTTATCAGTTATAACGAAACCAAGATTGAGTTTCTAGTAAACTGATTTACTTGATCCATCGAAACCAAGATAAAGTTTTGTTGAATCAGCTCTGGTACAAGTAGATACCGATTTACAACAGTTTTTGTTTGTGTTTGAATTTTCAGGATGACAAACACCACTACCCCTCCTGTGAACGTAACTGGTGCGCCAGTTACTAACACTTTTGCTAATCATGCTGAGAAACCAGAGAAATTCAATGGGTAGAATTTTAAGAGGTGGCAACAGAAGATGTTCTTCTTTCTCACTACTTTGAACCTTGCACGGTTCTTAAAAGAGAACGCACCTAACGTGGAACCTCCTGCAGAAGGTCAATCCTCTAATCAACAGGCTGTTCAAGCCTTGGAAGCATGGAAACATTCAGATTTTTTGTGTCACAACTATGTTCTTAATGGTTTGGTTGATTATTTGTACAACGTGTATTGCAAGACCAAGACTGCCAAAGAATTATGGGAGTCATTAGAACGCAAGTACAAAACTGAGGATGCTGGTACAAAGAAGTTCGTGGTAGCTCGTTTTTTGGATTACAAGATGGTTGATTCAAAGAATGTGATAAGTCAGGTTCAAGATCTGCAGGTTTTGCTACATGACATTCATGCTGAGGGAATGACCTTGAGTGAAACTTTTCAAGTTGCTGCTATTATTGAAAAGTTACCTCCAAGCTGGGTAGAATTCAAGAACTACCTGAAGCATAAGCGAAAGGAGATGAGTGTTGAAGACTTGGTTGTTCGTCTTCGTATTGAAGAGGACAACAAGCTGGCTCAGAAAAACACGTATACGCCTAATTCTACAAAGGCAAATATGGTTGAGCATGTTTCGTTATCTTCAAAGTCCAATGTCAAAGCTAAAGGCAAAGGAAAAGGAAAGAATGACAAGAAGGGCAAAGGGAAGTCTGATTACCTTGCTCCTAAAGCTGCAATTGTGAAACAGAAGTTCCAAGGGGTGTGTTTCAATTGTGACCAGCCAGGTCACCATGCTGCTAACTGTAAGATGCCGAAGCGGGTGACTCCACGCCAGGCTAATACGGTGAATGAAGATGTGGACATGATTGCTATGGTGTCTGATGTCATTGCCATGATCTCTGAAGTTAACCTGGTAGGTTCCAACAACAGGGAATGGTGGGTGGATACTGGGGCTACCCGTCATGTGTGTGCTGATAAGAGTATGTTTCACTCTTTCAGAGCGGTTGATAGTGGAGAGAAGCTGTACATGGGCAACTCTGCAACTGCTGAGATCAAGGGCGAAGGAGATGTAATCTTGAAGATGACATCCGAGAAAGAGCTCAAGTTGACTAATGTCTTGTATGTTCCAGAGATTCGCAAGAATCTTGTGTCTGGTTGGCTGTTGAACAAGTTTGGTTTTCATCTTGTTTTTGAGTCTGATAAGTTTGTTCTTTCTAAGAATCAAGTGTATGTTGGTAGGGGATATGCCATGAATGGTATGTTTAAACTCAATGTAATGGTTGTTAAGAATGATATCAATAAAATGAATTCTTCTGCTTACTTGATTGAGTCTTCTAATATGTGGCATGGCCGTCTTGGACATGTAAATTTTAATTCAATGCGTCGTTTGATTAAATTTAATTGCATACCTAATTTCCATATTGATTCAAAATATAAATGTGAAACTTGTGTTGAAGCCAAACTTACAAGATCATCTTTCAAATCGGTTGAACGGAAACCGAACCACTTGATATGATACACACTGACATATGTGATTTGAAATCACTACCCACAAAAGGTGGCAATAAGTACTTTATCACGTTTATTGATGATTGTACAAAGTATTGCTATGTTTACTTACTGAAAAGTAATGATGAAGCTATAGACAAGTTTGTTCTATACAAAAACGAAGTTGAGAATCAACTTAGTAAGAAAATCAAGGTGGTCCGAAGTGATAGAGGAGGTGAATATGTGTCTCCATTCGCTGACCTATGTGTAAAACATGGAATTAGACACGAGTTCACTGCTCCCTATTCACCTCAGCAGAACGGTGTTGCTGAAAGGAAGAACCGTACCTTGAAAGAAATGGTTAATGCCATGTTGATAAGTTCTGGTCTAAGCCAGGACATGTGGGGGGAAGCCATTCTAACGGCTGCTTATCTTGTAAATAAGATACCTCGTAAGGAAAAAGAAGAGACCCCTTATGAATTATGGATGGGAAGAAAACCATCATATCAGTACTTACGAGTGTGGGGGTGTCTAGGAAAGGTAGCTATACCGACTCCCAAGGCCCAAAATATTGAACCTAAATCTGTGGATTGTATATTCATCGGATATGCTAAGAATAGCAGTGCTTATCGCTTCATTGTACATGATTCGAAAAATCCGGATATACAAAAGGGTACATTAATGGAATCAAGGAATGCTTCATTCTTTGAAACTATATTTCCTTGTTTAACGAAGGAAACTGGAAGTTCATCTAGAATAGATGAAGAAGTTGTCCAAGATAAGAGACAACGAGATGATAATGATCTCCAAGATGAGAGACAAGATCAAACTGAGGAAGAAGAGGTTGAACCTAGAAGAAGCAAAAGGGCAAGAACCGAGAAATCGTTTGGACCCGATTTTGTTTCTTTTATGGTTGAAAACGAACCTACTTCATACCGAGAAGCGGTTACTTCCTCAGAAGGACCTCAATGGAAAGAAGCCATTAAAAGTGAAATAGATTCTATTTTACAAAATCATACTTGGGAGCTCGTGGATTTACTTCCTGGTTGTAAACCACTAGGCTATAAATGGATCTTCAAGAAGAAGATGAAAGCCGATGGCACCATTGACAAGTATAAAGCAAGATTAGTAATCAAAGGATTTAGACAACGAGAAGGTCTTGATTACTTTGATAAATATTCACCTGTTACGCGAATAACCTCGATTAGGATGATACTTGCTATTGCCGCTTTAAGAAATTTGGAAGTTCACCAAATGGATGTGAAAACGGCAAGTCTAAACGGAGATTTAGAAGAAGAAATCTACATGAACCAACCTGAGGGTTTCATGGCTCCTGGACAAGAGAACAAAGTTTGTAGGCTTGTTAAGTCATTATATGGATTAAAGCAAGCTCCCAAACAATGGCATAAAAAATTTGACCACGCCATGCTAGAGAGTGGATTCAAAATTAATGAATGCGACAAGTGTGTTTATGTCAAAGACACTAATAGTGGATATGTAATCTTGTGTTTATATGTTGATGATATGCTTATCGTTGGCAGTAACGACAAGATGATAAAATCTACTAAAGACATGTTGAAATCAAAGTTTGACATGAAGGATATGGGTTTGGCTGATGTGATCCTTGGAATAAAGATCATACGAACTCAAAATGGACTTGTGTTAAGTCAAGCACATTATGTGGACAAAATTCTTAATACTCATAATGCGGGGGATTCCGGCCTAGCTAGAACTCCAATTGACACCAGTAAGCATCTATCTAAAAATAGAGGCATAGGTGTTGCCCAATTAGAGTATTCAAGAATTATTGGCATGTTAATGTACTTAATGACAGGTACCCGACCTGACTTAGCATATGCTGTTAGCAGGCTAAGTAGGTATACTAGTAACCCAAGCTATGCACATTGGGCAGCTATGACTAGGGTACTTCACTATTTGAGATACAGTCGCGATTATAGACTGTATTATGATCGATATCCAGCTGTTATCGAAGGATATAGTGATGCAAATTGGATATCTGACATAAAGGATTCTAGATCGACTAGTGGATATGTGTTTACACTAGGAGGAGCGGCTATATCTTGGAAGTCTTCCAAGCAAACTGTTATAGCTAAGTCCACGATGGAATCAGAATTTATCGCGTTAGATAAATGCGAACAAGAGGCGGAATGGCTACATCAATTCGTAGAGGACATACCAAGGTGGCCTAAACCGGTAACGGCCATTAGTATACATTGTGATAGTCAATCGGCAATTGGCAGAGCTCATAGCATAATGTATAATGGAAAGTCTAGACATATCCGTCGTCGACATAATTCGATACGACAACTACTCTCAACAAGAGTTATCTCAATTGACTATGTGAAGTCAAAGGATAACATCGCGGATCTGCTTACGAAAGGCTTAAGCAGAGAGTTAGTTAGTAAGTCGTCTAAAGGAATGGGACTAAAGCCCTTGAAGGAATGAGTTTCTATGAAGGAAAACCTAACCCAGTTGACTGGAGATCCCAAGATCTGAGTTCAATAGGATAACCTAATCATAGAAATGTAGGGGAAGTCACGTCAATGTGGGGGAGTTACTAAATATTGTAACTTCCTAGTCCATTCCTTTAACAAATGTGACTTGTTGAGAGGTTAAACATATGGCTTTAGTGATTCAGGATGAAATCACAAAGCATAATGATTCAAGATGAAATCACAAAACATATGTTTTAATGATTCAAGATGAAATCACCTATGTGAGAGAGAAGTGGGGTCGCTTCGAAGGGAAATGTGGGGCGCAATTCCTAAGAGCTCTTGCAGAACCAGGCTAGTGTTCATGACCATAACGAACACGACTATGAGGACTTGACAGTGTTAGGGAGAGTCTTGTGTGAAGTGTAATGTCGTCTACGTAAATGGATGATGAGTTCAAGGACATCGCGTCTACTCAGATCTAGGAGACTAAGTGCATCTCACAAGGGAAGGTTCAAAGGGTTACACCTACCTATCCTATGCAAGACTTAACCGTAGAAATTTCACCGAAACTTTCGTGTGTTTTCGATCGATCTCCATTCATGTGGGGGATTGTTGGAAAATTCATTTTGCAAAACGAGTTTTTGCAAATTTTAGACACTATTTAATATATGTATATTTTTTATATATATATATTTCTTGGTAGCTTTGCGTTCTCCTCGACGAGAGCTTCGAAACGAGCTAAAGTATGTCCAAAATGGAGTTAATATGAATGAGATATCGTGTCTCAAAGTGGGGCATGTGAAACACAAAATTTGGAAAAGTGGGAGTATCCCACATCGCCCAAAACAAGAAGTGAAACCTTGTTTATATAGGAATCTTGATATGAACCTTCAAATTGATTTGTTGGTTTTACTCCAACACCTATGTGCGCGCGCGCAGGGGGGGTGCAGATTTCAGGATTTCTGGGCCAAAATGGGTTCGAAGCTTCTGAACTCATGCGAGCCCGCACGACCTGCGGACACGAATGCAGCTCTGAAGCCTCGCATACGTGCGTATCTTTTTGCTGCAGATTCGGGTTTCCTTTTTCCAGAATTTTCTGTAAATCTATTTAAAGAATAGATTTGAAACTTATTGACAAAGTTTACAGAATATTTGTGTGTAATTAAGATATATCCAAATCGTGTTTATTAGTTAACAGGTTTTTGCATATCAGTTTAATATTGGCAGATATCTTGTCTTGGTGAACAAGATAGGTTTAGCCTATATATTAAACGCCTCCTCATTCAGTTTTAGACACAGAAAAACGTAACTCCTCTGCAGCCGATTTCCAGCAATTCATTCGATCAGAAACGCAAGTTACTTCCGTGATCTTTTAGGCAAGTTTGTCACGTCCGACTGTACATCAGCTTTGGCAGTTGTACCCTGGGAAACAGTTGTCGAATCTGTTTTAAAGGAATCGTGTTAAACACGAGCCTCTTGCCACGACCTTTAATAGTTTTCTTTAATTATCGTTGTATAGTGTCTCTCTTCTGCTTCTACCCCGTTCTGTCTGTTATTTAATTTACTATTTTATTTCTGTTAATTTATTTACTGTCATTATAATATGATTTTATTAATAAAAATGTACACAGTTTCCCACATATTATAACAAAAGAAGGCTATACACTCATCTCCTACAATGAGGTGTAATTATACATCTTAAGAAAAGAATTATTAGGTAATAATGAAACACTACACTTACCAAGAAAAACTTAGAGCAAAAAGATAAACTTTGAATACAAATATTACGACACCATAATCAAAATAAATGTGATCAAATGGCTGGCCCTACTTTAAGCCTTCTAAGCCTAAGCAGGTGTAGGTAGCTGTGTCGAAGAAGCCAGATGCTAATAAGGAGAAAATTAATAATGGGGCAAGTACGAGTGGGACGATAGTTGCTACATCAAACCCATTTGATGCTCTTGCTATAGTTGATACTCATGAGAATGGTATTCCTTGTCCTACTTCTATTGTTGAGAAAATTGAGAAGCTTGAAAAGCTGATTATTGATGGAAAAGCTAATCTTATGGATGATAATAGTCATTTTTTAAAAAAAGTTGATTATCCGGGTAATACAAAGGAAGCTAAGGTGGACGAGTCTCAAAAGACAAGTAAGGATTCACAAGAGCAGCTTGTGAGTGACTTGAAAGAGAAGGTGCAGGTTGCGGCTTCTAAGCCTAGTTCCTCTTCTTCTCCGTATGCTAAGGTGGGTAACCCATTTTCTAAGGTAGGGGAAGTGGTTGTTTCGGACAATGATGATGAGGAGGTGCTTCCACCGGATAATTCTATGGCTAATTTTCTCGCTTCGACAGGCTGTGGGCACGAGCTTGAAGATTACTATGATGACTATGCGGATCAGGTCTACGATTTACCAGGGTAATTGGATGCTTTTTATGACATGTATGATATCAAGCTTCAAGATCGTGGTAGGTAGTTATTTTGTTTTGATAGGTGTCTTATGTAACCTAATGAGGAGTGGTTTGTTTTCTTATTTAAGTGATATGAAGTGTCTTGTTATGTGTTGGGCTAATGTCTAACCCGAGCCCATGGGACATCAAAAGACATCGACCCACAGCAGCAGACATAGACCAAGCCCATGGGAATGTCGGTTTATCATTATCTTTATCTTATTAGACTTGTAGTAGGATTAGGAAAGCATGTTTCTATTCCCTATATAAACACAGCCTAGCATGTGGTTTGTGTACGCATTCAATATCAGTTTTTGTAGCAAGTATTTTCTGATTAATAGAGGGCATATTCTATTATAACTCGTGTGCTAGTTTACTGTTTTGTTCCAGTGTTTGGTCGATACAAGTTCTGGTCTTGTGGTCTTGAATTGGTATCAAGAGCAAGGTTTAGCAAGCTGCTGATCGACCTAGGGATTAACAAGTAAGTCGACTTGTAATCCACCTCCTGCTGATCGACCAAGGGTTTTATACCAGGAGGCTGATCGACCAAGGGTTTTAAACCAGGAGGCTGATTGACCCAAGGAAGTAAATCGACCAGGTTTGGGTTTACTTTGGAACTTGTTTTTTTGTCCAAGCTTGCGACAAGAAAAGATTCAAAGGGTTCTTCGAAAGTAAAGTTTATAACAGGTTCGCTGGAAAAAGAACAATCATCACCTATAAGTGTAACCTACAAAAGGCGTTCAAGAAGGATGGTGCAAGGCGAGTCGAGTCAACCACCAATTGAACATTCTAAAACGGCTCTTCAATGTCCAATGTTAACAAGCACGAATTATAACATATGGGCAGTAAGAGTTAAAGCGGTATTCCGAGTCCATGGAATACTCGATGCACTGGAACCAGGGGAAGGAACACAAGTTGTTGCTAAGCAAGATCACATGGCAGTGGCGTTACTCTTCCAGGCGATTCCAGAAGAACTTGTTTTTCAAGTTTCACAATTCAACACAGCCAAAGAAATCTGGGGAGCTTTGAAGACCAGGTATGTGGGTGTTGATCGGGTTCGAGATGCAAGGTTGCAAACCTTGGAGACGGAATTCAAATCTTTAAAGATGAAAGTCAACGAATCAATCGATGACTTTGCGGCTAGGTTGGGCAAAATTGTAACTGAAGTAAATAGCTTGGGAACAATTTATGAAGACAAGAAACTTGTTAAGAAGCTACTTGCATCCGTTCCGGATAGGTATGTTGCAATTGTTCCCTCAATAGAACAATTTGCTGACTTGAATACTATGTCTTTTCAAGAAGCAATTGGAAGGTTGAAAGCTTTTGAAGGACGAATGAAGGGTGTTGACACCACTTCTGAAGATCAAGGCAAGTTGATGTTCGGAAGGGCTGAAAAGTATGATAAGAAAGGTCGAGGAAGGAATTCTTCTGGTGGCAACGGTAAAGGTCAAAACTTTTCTTCTCAAAACAAATCTCGTGGTAGTGGTCAAGCTAATAACCACAACCGTGGAAACCAAAACAACTCCGGGAGCAATACGGATAAAAAGAAGAACAAAAGTCGAGACCTTTCAAAGATTCAATGCTTTAGATGTGATGAATATGGTCACTTTGCTTCTAACTGCCCTGAACGACGTGAACAAAAGCAAAAGCATGAATCAAACCTTTTGAAAACGGAGGATGATGATGACCCAACACTTTTTATGATGAAAAGCGTTCAAGAAGTAGTTTTCTTGAATGAAGAAAAGATTATTCCAAACCAATTGAATACTAAGCCAAACGAGGAAGACACTTGGTATTTGGATAATGGAGCAAGTAATCACATGACGGGGATCCGAGAATACTTTTCGGAGTTGAATGAGAATATCTCCGGCAGAGTGAAGTTTGGTGATAACTCCTACATCGAGATAAAAGGGAAGGGTTCGATAATCATTGAAGGGAAATCGGGTGAGCAACGGTTAATCACTGGAGTCTATTACCTACCCGAGCTAAAGAGCGACATAATTAGTCTTGGGCAAGCTACCGAAGGCGGATGTGACATTCGTATGAAAGGTAACCTTCTTACTATGCGTGACTCAGATGGCAAGCTTTTGATGAAGGTTCCTAGAACAAGTAATAGACTTTACAAGATTAAGCTTCAAGTTGGAAGTCCGGTGTGTCTCAAAGCAAAGATGGAAGATGATGCTTGGTTATGGCATGCTAGGATGGGTCACATTAATTTCGAGACAATGGAATTAATGGCAAGGAAGGGCATGGTTGAAAAGTTGCCAATAATTCATCAAGAGAACAAGTTGTGTGAATCTTGTTTGGTAGGAAAACAAACCAAGAAGGCGTTTCCTAAAGCTGCAAAATTTAAGGCAACACATCCTCTTCAACTTATACATGCCGACCTATGTGGACCAATTTCTCCACCATCCATAGCACGAAACAGGTACATATTTGTTCTTATTGATGACTTCTCACGGTTTATGTGGACTTTTACCTTGAAGGAAAAAGGTGAGGCATTTGAATACTTCAAAAAGTTCAAAGCTTTAGTTGAGAAGAAGTCGGGAAAGAAGATTATAACCCTAAGGACCGATAGAGGAGGTGAGTTCACTTCAAAAGAATTTACCAACTTTTGTGAAAACGAGGGTATAACAAGACATCTAACCACTCCCTACACACCGCAACAAAATGGAGTCGTGGAAAGGCGAAACCGCACTCTTATGGGAATGACTAGAAGCATCTTGAAAGCACGAGACGTACCAAACTACATGTGGGCTGAAGGAGTTAGACACGCTACATTCTTGATTAATAGAGTTTCAACTCGAGCTCTAGTTAATCAAACTCCATACGAGGCTTTCAAAGGAAAAAAGCCTAACTTGGAGGGTTTGCGGGTATTTGGATGTGTGGCTTATGCAACGGGAACCAAGCCATATTTACATAAGTTAGACGACAGGTCAACACGACTCATTTACATCGGAAACGAGCCAGGTACAAAAGGTTTTCGACTGTTCAATCCAAAACTAAAGAAGATAGTGGTATGTCGTGATGCGGAGTTTAATGAGGAACTTGGTTGGAAGTATGTTGCTGGAAGCGAAACACATGAGCTCAACCCAGGTATGTTTATTATAGAATGGCACGGTTCTATTGATACGGGTTGTGGATTTGTTAACCCAGGTGTGACCGATGAAGTTGAGGCTGAAGATCAAGAGGATGATAATCATGATATTAATGCAAATCAACCGGTCAATACCGAACAAGAAGTTCAATTCGAGGCGGGGAATGACCCTAATCTTGTGACGGAAACTCAACCAATTATGAGGCGTTCTTCAAGGGTTTCAACTAAGCCAACTAGATTTAATGACTTTATTATGGGGTCTAGTTCAAGAACCTCAGTTGCTAATGAAGATCAAAATCTACTTTTGATTGAAGATGATGAACCAAGAACGTTCCAAGAAGCAAAAGTCTCAAGCAAGTGGATGGTTGCTATGAAACAAGAGATTGAGTCTATCGAGAAGAATAATTCATGGGAATTAGTTGAAGCTCCGGGTAATGTTAATCCTATTGGACTAAAGTGGGTGTTCAAAATTAAAAGAAATCCGGATGGTTCAATTAATAAGTTTAAAGCTCGTTTAGTAGTAAAGGGTTATGCTCAAAAAGAAGGAATTGACTATGACGAGGTATTTGCGCCCGTAGCACGGATTGAAACGATACGTTTATTGATCTCATTGGCCGCGAAAGAAGCATGGGAGCTACATCATTTGGATGTAAAGTCGGCTTTTTTACATGGAGAACTAAAAGAGCAAGTGTTTGTTACACAACCGGACGGGTTCGTGAAGAAAGGAGAAGAAAGGAAGATCTACAAGTTGAAAAAGGCGCTTTATGGACTTAAACAAGCACCAAGGGCGTGGAATACAAAACTTGATAGAGAACTCAAGCAAATGTCTTTCAAAAGATGCCAACACGAACAAGCGGTGTATGTGAAGAAGACAAACAAGTCAATCTTGATTATTGCGGTCTATGTAGATGATCTCTTAGTAACCGGTTCGAAGCTTAGCGATATTGGTGAATTTAAGAGACAAATGCAAGAAAGGTTCGATATGAGTGACTTGGGAAAGTTAAGCTATTATCTTGGCATTGAAGTAAAGCAAGAGGATTCGAGTATCTCAATAAGTCAAGAAAGCTACGCAAAGAAGATCTTGAAAGATGTTGGGATGCATGAAGCGAATTCTACTCAATGTCCATTAGAACCTGGAATGAAGTTAAGCATGGATAAAGAAGGAAAACCAGTTGATGCAACTTTGTATAGACGACGAGTTGGTTGTTTAAGGTATTTACTACACACTCGACCTGATTTATCTTATTCGGTTGGTTTGGTTAGTCGTTACATGCAAGAACCAAAAGAATCACATATGGCGGCTGTGAAACAAATACTAAGGTACATCCAAGGTAGTTTGAATTTTGGAGTGCGATATAACCATGAGAAAACCAAGGAGTTAGTGGGGTTTAGTGATAGTAGTTATGCTATGGACCAAGATGATGGTCGAAGCACAACTGGGCATGTATTTTATCTAGGTAAATCACCTATCACTTGGTGCTCACAAAAGCAAAACACGGTGGCTCTATCGTCTTGTGAAGCCGAGTTCATGGCTGCAACCTCAGCCGCGTGTCAAGGGATATGGTTACGTGGATTGTTGAGTGAAATAACCGGAATGGAAGAAAGAGTGGTGGTCTTATTTGTTGACAACAAATCGGCTATTGCACTTATGAAAAATCCAGTCTTTCACGGGAGAAGCAAGCATATAAATACACGTTATCATTTTATCCGAGAATGTGTTGAAAGAGGCCAAGTACAAGTTGAGTTTGTAAGAGGTGATTTGCAGCGTGCTGATATTCTGACGAAAGCTCTCGCAAGGATTAAGTTCAAGGAAATGCAAGAGTTACTCGGAGTTGAAGACCTCCTTATCTCGAGTCAGAAATTAGGGGGGTGATTGTTGGGCTAATGTCTAACCCGAGCCCATGGGACATCAGAAGACATCGACCCACAGCAGCAGACATAGACCAAGCCCATGGGAATGTCGGTTTATCATTATCTTTATCTTATTAGACTTGTAGTAGGATTAGGAAAGCATGTTTCTATTCCCTATATAAACACAGCCTAGCATGTGGTTTGTGTACGCATTCAATATCAGTTTTTGTAGCAAGTATTTTCTGATTAATAGAGGGCATATTCTATTATAACTCGTGTGCTAGTTTACTGTTTTGTTCCAGTGTTTGGTCGATACAAGTTCTGGTCTTGTGGTCTTGATTATGTTAGCTTTTTTGCCTATGTAACGGGCTGCCCATATCATTTGTATTTAAACTTTTTTTTGAGTAATACATTTACCGGGGAAACCCTTTACCAAAAAAAAAAAAAAAAAAAAAAAAAAAAAAAAAAAAAAAAAACGGTTGGCCCTACTTTTCCTTTAGGATGTTTTACTTGATTTTAGCTTTGAGTTTTTGTGTTTCCATGTGGGCTGTATATTTATTTTGGGTTCCGCTTTTTTTAATCAGCTCAATTATGGAAGTTGGGATGCTGTTTATTTTGTAATGTTTTGTTCTTGTGGTAATATATTGATGCCTTTCTAAAAAAAATCTGATCACTCTTATGATTACTATCTACTAAAAACACCTGCAATTCAAAGTCCCTGTATTTCTATTTACATGGACAGCTCATAACTTCATAAGTGTTCACAATAAATTAAGTTAGTGAAAAAGAAAAATGCTAATTGAATTAATGAGGATGCAACTCACATTTTGATACAAGAACACAGCCTAAGTGTAAGTTGTAGCATTCCCGGCGTTGTGTGTTGTTAATTAACCACGAAATGGTCGAAATGCTCCTATCTCATGTGGGTGCCATCTAAGATCGTTGACGGTTCGATCAAAAGCCAGAAAATACACACATACACCATCAAAGACATCTAACTGAATGCAAAGAAACAGAAGTGCATATACTTTAACAATGCATAAAAGACTACACTAAATGTCTAAGCCAAGACAACCAAATATTAGGCGTTGGGATAATTTAGAAATGAATAGACATTTAGAGTATTATATCAAGTGAATATAATTACATATTGAATTGCTTAGAAATTATTTAGATGAAAAGCTTACCCAAAACAACGTCGTAGTAAAACATTATCTCAACAACCATACAATAAAAAAAAAGTATTTATAGTTTGATTCGCATGAGTATTCACTGAATGCATATAAACACATGCAATACAGTAGTTAAATTAAACAGTTAATGTGCATATAGAGAATACTTTATACGTGAAAAGATGTGTAAATAGCAATGAGATACAAAAGATATAGATTCTTGTTAGTCACTCAAATAAATATTGGGACGATTATCATCCCTAAAATAATTGGCTAACACTACTACAAAAATTGACATATAGCCCGGTTTAAAAGTTTAAAAGAGTCCGGTTTTGCCTGAGGGCACAAAAGGAGAAGGACTATATGAGGAATTGCTATAGAGCCCGGTTTTTTATTTGAAAACCTTGCTTTATATGATTAAAAAAACAATTTTTAATTAACATAGTGTTAAATGGTACCAAAACACACAAGTACTAATCACCCAACGAACCACCCCTTGGTGATACTTTTATTATAACAATATACACCGAAGATAAGTCCCTAACACAGGTTCTTACCAAAAACAATACAAAGAACAAACTGTTATCCCTCTACAAAGATGTAACAGCAACACAATCAACCCACACACTAAACCAATAAACCAAACTACAACTGAGATCAAGATGATCTAACAAAACTACCTAGAAAACCAGAAACGACTTGATAGCTTTTGTATGTGAGAACTTGTGAGATAAAACTGAGTAAATGAAACCCTGGATCCAGCCTCCAGCTTATATAGCAACAATATTTCACTTTACACCCCTGCACAAATACACACTTACAAAAACATACCAAATGTTACTTGATAGGAAAATATAACTAAACATATTTACCAAATAACCCTCTAAGCTTCATAAGTTTGTCAAAGACATATTGACTTATTATTTCCAACATCCCCCCTCAAACTGATGAAGCAAAAAGATTTTCCATACCAAGCTTCTTTACCATAACTGCATGTTGTGCAGTACCAAGTGCCTTAGTTAGCACATCAGCAGTTTGATCCTTTGAACCAACCTTCACAGTTTCAATCAAACCTGATGCCACTTTTTCTCTAATAAGATGCACATCAATATCAAAATGCCTAGTCTTTTCATGCATAACAGGATTTGCAACTATTTGCATAGCTGCCTTGTTATCACAACAAAACATAACAGGTAACAACTCTTCAGTCACTTCAAGATCTTTTAAGATCTTAAGTATCCACATAACTTCATAAGTAACATATGCCATAGATCTAAATTCAGCTTCAGCTGAAGATCTTGACAAAGTATTTTGCTTTTTACTCTTCCAAGAAACAATATTACCATTAACAAAAACACAATACCCAGAGATAGACCTTCTGGTGACTGGACATTTAACCCAATCAACATCAGAGAATGCCACAACACTAAACTTCTCACTTTTCTTAAAACTTATACCATTTCCTGGAGCAACTTTAAGATACCTCAAAACCCTTAAACCAATGTTAAAATGAGAATGTAAAGGAGCATGCATATACTGACTTAAGCAATGAACAACATAAGCAATATCAGGTCTGGTCATAGTAAGGTATATAAGCTTTCCAACAAGCTTTTGATAGCTTGTTATATTCTTTAATAACTTGTCATCATCAGACTCTTTACAGTTCAAAACAATATTTTCAGGCAATGGTGTCATAACACGCCTACATACAAGTAAACCATACTCATGAAGTAACTCTAAACAATATTTCCTTTGATTCAAACACAAACCAGTTTTAGTTTCTGAAACTTCAATACCTAAGAAATATTTCAACTCACCAAGATCTTAATCTTGAATTTATTGTTCAAAAATTTCTTAAAATTTTCAATTTCAACTTCACTGTTGCCACAAATAACCATATCATCAACATAAATAAGAAGTAACATCACTGTACTTCCTTTCTTTTTGATAAACAATGAATGATCATTTTTAGATTGTTCAAAACCAGCCTCAAACAAAGCTTCTGACAGTTTATGATTCCACTGTCTAGGAGCTTGTTTCAAGCCATATAAAGACTTCTTTAACTTCCAGACCTTAGTACTACCCTCTTTATGATAACCTGGGGGAGGAAGCATATATACATCCTCACTCAGATGCCCATAGAAAAAAGCATTATTAACATCTAACTGAAACAACTTCCAATCATTTTGAACAGCAAGACTAATAAGACATCTAACAGTGCTCATTTTCACAACAGGACTGAAAGTCTCATCATAATCAAGACCTTCTTTTTTAGTACAACCTTTAGCCACTAATCTAGCTTTATATCTATCAATTTCACCACTAGCTTTATATTTAATCTTATAAACCCATTTAGAACCAATAGGAGTTCTCCCATAAGGAAGATCAATTTCAGTCCATGTATCATTTTCATGTAAAGCATGTATCTCATCATTCATAGCACATCTCCAATTAACATCTTTAGAAGCCTCAAAATAAGAAGTAGGCTCACTAGATTTATTCATATTAGACAAAAAGCAGCAATTATCAGAACTGAGCAAACAATGATTGGCATACTTACCAATACCATATCTAACTTTATTATCAAGAATAAAATCATTCAACTTAGCAAGCAATCTTGAAGACCTAGAAGATCTTCTGGTGGTTCCTTCCTCTGTTTGATTTTGAAAAACATTTTGAAACCTAGGCTCATCTGTATTAATAAAACTGTTTCCCTCAGACTCATGGTTTTCATCTAAAGGAGTTGTAGACACTTCCAACTCTGGTTGCTGTCACTAGAACAAAAAGTGGATTTGGCTACACCGAATATGTGTGACGATATACATATAGTCACACATGATTTTTCGATCGTGTGTGACTAAAGGTCGCGCGACCATAGGTGCCATATGGTCACGTGTTTGACTTTTTTTTTAGTCTCTTTTGCAAAAGAGTAACCAAAACCTTAACATGCGTGACTAATTAGGTACAAATTTTGTTGGATTAATCCGTATTAGTGACCATAAACACTGTATAGTCACACAAATCATGTTTCTTTTGGGTATTTAGTCACATACAATTAAGCATAAAGTGGCCAAAAGTGTTAATAAGTGTGACCATATGTTGTTTAAGGTGAAGAAATATGTCTTTTGTGTGACTATTGATCATCCAATGGCCACTTGAATTTTATGTTTGTGTGGCCTTTTGTAACATTTAGTCACACAAAGCATGTTTGTTTTGTGTATTTAGTCACATACAATTAATCATAAAGTGGCCAAAAGTGTTAATAAGTGTGACCATATGGTGTTAAAGTGAAGAAATGTGTATTTTGTGTGACTATTGATCATCCAATGGCCACATTAAATTTATATTTGTGTGGCCATTTCTAACATTTAGTCACACAAAGAATGTTTGTTTTGGGTATTTAGTCACATACAATTAATCATAAAGTGGCTAAAAGTGTTAATAAGTGTAACCATATGGTGTTTAAAGTGAAGAAACGTGTATTTTGAGTGACTATTGATCATCCAATGGCCACATGAATTTTATGTTTGTGTGGCCTTTTCTAATATTTAGTCACACAAAGCATGTTTGTTTTGGGTATTTAGTCATATACAATTAACCATACAGTGGCTAAAAGTGTTAATAAGTGTGACCATATGGTGTTTAAAGTGAAGAAATGTGTTTTGTGTGACTATTGATCATCCAATGGCCACTTGAATTTTATGTTTGTGTAGCCTTTTCTAACATTTAGTCACACAAAGCATGTTTTTTTTGGGTATTTAGTCACATACAATTAATCATAAAGTGGCCAAAAGTGTTAATAAGTGTGACCATATGGTGTTTACAGTGAAGAAATGTGTGTTTTGTGTGACTATTGATCATCCAATGGCCACATGAATTTTATGTTTGTGTGGCCTTTTCTAATATTTAGTCACACAAAGCATGTTTGTTTTGTGTATTTAGTCACATACAATTAAGCATAAAGTGGCCAAAAGTGTTAATAAGTGTGACCATATGGTGTTTTAAGTGAAGAAATGTGTGTTTTGTGTGACTATTGATCATCCAATGGCCACATTAATTTTATGTTTGTGTGACATTTTCTAACATTTAGTCACACAAAGCATGTTTGTTTTGGGTATTTAGTCACATACAATTAAGCATAAAGTGGCCAAAAGTGTTAATAAGTGTGACCATATGGTGTTTAATGTGAAGAAATGTGTTTTTTGTGTGACTATTGATCATCCAATGGCCACATTAATTTTATGTTTGTGTGACATTTTCTAACATTTAGTCACACAAAGCATGTTTGTTTTGGGTATTTAGCCACATACAATTAAGCATAAAGTGGCCAAAAGCGTTAATAAGTGTGACCATATGGTGTTTTAAGTGAAGAAATGTGTGTTTTGTGTGACTATTGCTCATCCAATTGCCACATTAATTTTATGTTTGTGTGGCCCTTTCTAACATTTAGTCACACATCGAATTAAGAAACTGTGACAAAAAAGTGTTAATAATTGTGACTATATGAATCTTTTAGTCACATATAAGAAATCAATATATATCAAAACAAATTCAAATATATATATATATATATATATATATATATATATATATATATATATATATATATATATATATATATATATATATATATATATATATATATATATATATAGGGGGCCTTTATTTTGAGAACCCTGTTAAGTGCGAGAACTGCGAGAACCCCTTATGTACTCCTAGTAATGCATATTGTGCAACATATCAATGCAACATAGCATTTTTGAATTATTTAATATTTTTATTTAATCCAAAAGGGTATAATAGTAAAAGTCAATTTTATATTATTTTTGATTTTTTAAAATATAAAAATCCTATTTTTTTTAAAACATTAAATTTTCAAATTTTTTTATTACTTTTATTTATGGCGTTTTTTTTTTTTTTTTTTTTTTTTTTTTTTTTTTTTGAACATGAATGTTTAAAAACTGATTTAGTGCATATGTGTTCTTATGAATTAATTTTATTATTTTGGTTTTTGAAATAGTTTTTTCGACATACATGTTTTTCATAGTGAAGTGCATACATGTTTTCTAGATAAGTAAGTTTATATGAAACCAAGAACATACATGTTAAATACAAAATCCAATATCGATTGATATACAATTAAATACAAATTTCTAAGAAGCATAAATACATGAATTTAATCGATCTATACACGTGTGTACAAGTAATATTTAACGCAAACAGATATATGTGCACACTCCTTGTTATAAACATTTTTAAAAGTCGGACATATATGCACACTCGTAGTCGTCAAAGTTCAGAAGTTGGACATATTTGCACGCTCCTTTTCAAAAGACGAACAAATGTGCACACTCGTTGTCATCATTCTTTTAATTCAGCTACATCTGATACAAAGAACATACATGTTAAATGCAAAATACATGTTAAATACAAAATAAAGAAGATATAACCATTAAATTAAAATTATTTGTATAACCACGTTAAAAACATACATGTTAAACTAAGAACATACATGTTAAATGCAAAATAAAGAAGCTATAACCATTAAATTAAAATTATTTGTATAACCACGTTAAAAACATACATGTTAAACGAAGAACATACATGTTAGATATATGTTAAACCCAGAACATGTTAAAACATACATGTTAAACCAAGAACAAACATGTTAAAAACATACATGTTAAACCAAGAACATATATGTTAAACATACTTACATGTTAGCCTTGTAGCAAACATGTTTGCTACAAGGCTTTCACAAAACATGTCTACTTGATAAGGCGCATATATTACTATAAGGCTTGTGTAAACTTGCTAGGCATAAGCCATAACAGGCTACTGTAGTAGTATATCTAAACAAACTTTTAATTTCTTTTTCTTTTATAAAAGTGAATGGTTTTGACTTTTGCAAACTGTTTAAATCAAAACTTTATCTTAGTTAAATACAGGTCGATGTGCTTGCTTCAACTACTAGTTCCCATCAATGAAATCACAAAAGACATGTAAAATTCCTTTCATGATGTTTATAGTTAAAGTAGTCCTTCGTGAAAAGTAATTCTACCCATAGTTAAAGAAGTGGATTAACATTACTAGAGAGCATGCAAATTTTATTGGGACATGGAACCTTTATGCATCAAGTTAACATGCGGTCTAATGACCAAGGTGGACAGATATACTATAAGTCAAACCTTAATTCATAAAAATGCTATCTCCATACAGTATGGTCTGTGGCTTTTGGAATATATTGACTAACAAATAGTTTTCTGAATTTTCTAACTGCCATAAATGACAAAAAATAAAAAATAAATAAAATAAAAAAAGGTACGTTGATGCTTCTACGCTCAACTTTGCAAGGCATGTAGCTAAAACTAAAATTACAAAGATTATGACTTAACATACAAAACATGAAAGAGCTCAATCATGTATGGAGATAGCATTTTTATGGTTGACGTGAAAATAACAAGGATTTGATCTGGTCAAGACACATATCTTCGCATATCAATTATAATAACAAAAATCGTTTAGGTTTTTCACATATCTTCGCATATCAATTATAACCCAATCTAATTAACATAGCTTATCGAATTCTTACCCGGTTGGTGGAGAGGTCTTCGTGGTTTGTCGGTCGTAGGAGATCTCCATGGATCTACAATAGTTTTTTTTTGTGGTTGCTGATAATGATTTTTGTTGATCTACCATTATTTTCGTGGGGATTTTTTTTTTTTTTTTTGATACTGGAGATTGTTTTAATGGCTGCAAAAGGGGAATTAGGGTTGGAGAGGGAATACGTGTGTGAGAGAAAGTGATACAGAATTATCAAAAAAAGATAGGACCGAAAATTCTGAAGATGTTGTAACTACCCCTTGATTTACGGTGGTTATTTATTTAGGTTTTATATTACTTAATTTTTTTACAAAGATATTATGATGGAATTCCACATTTACCCTTATGTCTATTAAACAATACCAAATGAAGTTGGCCTTATTTACCATCATGCCATTTCATTTTCAGCCATAGATTAAAATATCCAACGGTGAATTATGAGTTCTCGCAGTTCTCGCACTTAACAGGGTTCTCAAAATAAAGATACACTATATATATATATATATATATACTAGTTTTCGAAGCTCGCCCAATGGGCGGGCATGACTTATAATTATTTGTTTGTTGTTTTTTGTTAACTGAAATACATTTTTTAGGTGTTTGCATACGCAAGTGTTAGAGGCAGTGGCAGACCCATGATCTTAGAAGACGGGGGGCAAAAAAAATTTTTTTGATAAAATTCGTGATGCACTTTAATAAAAAGTTCATAAAAAGGAATTTTTTACACTAAGAACTGATATTTTTTAAAATTAAGATAGAGATCTAAGGTTTTTACATTGTTTGATTTTAAATTGGGGGCCAATTTAATTTTGTAATGGGGTGCACTTTAATAAAATGGTCCTAAAAAAATTTACACTAAAAAATGATATTTTTTTGGCAAACCATGGAGGGCAAAAGGGTATAAAGTTTTGCATATAAGTGGTGGTCTAAACTCTAAAGACTGGTAAAAAAAGAGAATATAAGGAAATGCGAAGAGAGTCCAACAATGCAATCTGCTGTGGAATTTAATCACAATAGTAACGAATTTGCAGAGACGTAGAATAAAATTCTATCCACAACAGAAACAAAGAGAACCTGACAGACATGCAAAATCCTTTCCAAGACTGAGGCAATGAGTTATTGAAATAAATATACTGTAACCCAAAATATCAAAAAGTGTATTAACCTTGAACATCGGCACAGCTTGATGGTACACGTTCAGTCCCCATATCATGGGTCAATAAAAGAACATCACAAAGTTTCGTTTGTAGATGGCCAAGAGGAGCCTATGGCCTCGTTGTAGCAATCACATTAGGCAATCCCGAGCAGTAGTCTAAAGTGTCACGTACAACATCCCAGTGAATTATTTCAGACGATGCAGCCGTTTCCGTTGTTACTGCTGCTATCAAACCAATAACAACAGAATCATCAACTTAATTAATCCTTGACTTGTTATTTAACATCAATAGATAAGAACATTAACGATTAAAATAAAGTAATTACATGCAAGATCAGAGATTATGTAAGCCTTACAGACCTAAAGTACACGAGTGAATCCAGTGTCATGATTATCAAGGAAGGTACAGCTCGTGAAGGCCACCATCCAATTACACCAGGTGGCTTTCCATGTGCATCACGTAGACGCCAAATTTGTCCTAAACAGCTTCCCGCAGAAAAGATTATTATATACTGTTATGGTAAAAAAGAAAAAAAAAAAAAAAAAAAAAAAAAAGACTATTATTTATCAGAGCCAACATCGAAAGCGTACTTGAAGAACTCCTTTAGTTGTAAAGTAAAATGCCGTAGAGAGTTGCCATGTGCCATCAATCCAATTGATAATATGCTGCCTATGACTATCTGCAAGTCAAATTATAGGCATAAACAAAGACGGCAAAACAATACAGAAGGCAGACGTGCCAATTATGACCTATTTATCTATAAAAGGATCAATTCGGGTTGAGTTTAATCTATAATGGTTAGCTTATGAAGAAACGGGTCAAGTGGTTGTAGAGTTGCCCAATCCTAATGTGTAACTCAATACATTAAACCTCTTAATATATTTATTTATTTGTACCAATGCACAATACATAATTACTGATATAGAACTATAATAGAATCATATTTGACACAAGAATAATTTATAAATAAATTAAAATATTTGACAAAAAGTACATCTTTCATCCGACCCAGCTCACTTAAACCTGTATTGACATGTAGTTTAACCCGCCCTGCCTAACATGCTTATATACCTGTAGATAACATTTCCCGTTCCATATTCACCTTTTAAACTCTAATTATTACATACCATAACGTTTCTTAAAAACAAAATTTTCAGCCATATATAAGTCGCTTCCCCCAATTGCACATCCAACATCTTAAATTTTTTGGCTTAGTTTCATGTCACACACGCAAAATTTGAGAAAATATCACACGAATATTCTACCATAATGGGTCAGCTTTGCGAAAAGTTGTACCTAAAAGTTTTTCACACCCAGCAAACCCAGTATGACCCTAAAAGTTATGTGTTTTGATCAACCCATTATTACCCGTTTCCCAACTATGCTGACCCGTCTATTTAGTCACATCTACATATAAATATAATGCGTGTGTGTTAAAAAGAAATAGGAGAGGACATACATTTTTGGATGCAGTAATACAGGAAACAACACAGTAAAATCATCAAGCTTGCTACCATAACAACGAACACCAGCTTCCTGGGCAGCAGCCGATAAAGGTATTTGCATACCTTCTCTTATGCCCTCTGCCGTGCCAAAGCCGCTATCCTTTGAGCCATTACCTGGCGCCCTAACCCAGCTCTCACTGTATGAATCACCACTGCGGTTAAGAATGATATCAATGTGAATATATAAAACAATAGCATGTCTACCTTAGCACCAAGGTTAAATTCGAAAGCTAACAAAACAGCCAATATAACACACAATATT
The DNA here is from genome assembly GCA_019973895.1 of Chrysanthemum seticuspe. Classification (NCBI taxonomy): domain Eukaryota; kingdom Viridiplantae; phylum Streptophyta; class Magnoliopsida; order Asterales; family Asteraceae; genus Chrysanthemum; species Chrysanthemum seticuspe. Next base: position 289,741,197 of record BPTQ01000005.1, read on the forward strand.
CACCTATGCAACAAATGTTTGCCATCCACATCCAACAGCAACCCCTATTTGACAGTCTTTGTAAGGATAGAAGGGTGAGTGAAGCTTTTGGAATTTTTGAGCGGTTGATTAGTGTAGGGATGAGACCGAATGTGGCTATGTGTAACTCTATGATTCGTGGTTTGTGTAATGAAAATAGGTGGAGCGAGGGTGTGGAGTTATTTGAAAAGATGGTGGATTCGCTATGTAAAGAAGGGGAGGTCGAAAAGGCTGCTAAAATGGAGTTGCAAATGGTAAAGTTTTTTTTTACCATTTGATGTAACATAGTTTCTCAAATAAAAGTTAGTTACATAAAATGACAAAGACACATAATTTCATTACATATTTGTGCAATGTTCCTATGAAAAGTTAACTACCCTGATCCATGAATATCCATTATTCCCGTATGAAACTGCGTCCGCTATCATAAGTACACAAAGCTGTGATTCTATACGGCCAGGCATTTTCTTTCTGGGGTAGACACGACCAGGTGTTGTTCCTGATCCGATTGAACCAACAGCTCGATGACTCTTTGACCCGTGAGTCATTTGATCTCTTTTGAAGTTTTGTCTCTTAATACCACCTAATTTCAACATAGGTCCAATGAATAAAAAGGACACAAATTAACGAAGTTGAGTAGCAAGTAATTATCTTCCGCCTTATAAAAACTGCAACTTCCTAATCTGTACTCAGATGTGTACTTTCAAGAAGTGCATATTCAGATTCTTAAAGCAAAACTTTCTTTTGAAGCTCAACTTACACACCCAGTTAGTAACATGTTTTGAGTCTACGAGGACAAATGTAAAAAGCGTACTTGTACAGAAAAGGTCTTCAAAGGATCCCCAGCTTTTTTAGATCTACCCCTAGATCCCCTATTGTTGATGTTCTTAACTCTTCCCATAGTAGCTCTGGTGAGTTTAACAAAGTTGATAGCTTGCTGAGTCATTGGGTCTAGAATGTACTTAGGCGCTTCGCATATATGAGTTGCAGGAGTTTTCTTGCTTAGAAGCTTGTCGTGCTTCAGAAGATCTTCATGATAATGCACTAATGAAATACATATACGCTCTAGGGAGTTTTTGTGATAAGTATACTTCAAAAACAATTTTTGCCTTACCTAAATCTTGTGGATTTTCTTGAAAATGAGCTTTTTACCTGAAGAAATAAGATAACACTTTATACCATATCAAGTGGTCAAGACTTGATCCGAAACTGTAGCTAATAAAACGGAAGAAAGAGGAATAACCTGTTGCAAATGTTTTCTAGAGCTTCTTATTTATACCCGATTTTAAGAATACGAATCGGGCCTTTGTTCCCTTTGTTCCCATTTACACCCGCAGTCGTGGTTTGGTTAGATGGTGCAAGTTTGAATGGCAACTGCTCACCATTGGCTATGTTAGTGTATATCCTCTTTTCGTATGTAGTTTCACCCCATATCCCTCCTCCCTCATCGCTTCCCGGTCCTGCAAGCTACAAAAAAATCAAATGCAAAAGCGTTTATCAGTGTCACAAAAAAAATATGCTGTTGGTTGAAGAAGTTTTTTTTACTGACATGATACTTTTTCGCTAAATAAGTTGGGGTATAAGAAGGGTATTTACTTTGAACCAAACAATATCGCCATTGCTGCGATCCGAGCCCAAGCGAAGCCACTCTTTTGTACAACTACAACAATATCACGCCGTGTTCTGTTTGACGTAATTGTGAGCAACATTGGCTCTTCACCAAAATTAGCGTGAATGTTTGGTCCAGGTGAACAATCAGTTAGATGGTGCAAGTTTGAATGGCAACTGCTCACCATTGGCTATGTTAGTGTATATCCTCTTTCCGTCTGTAGCTGCACCCCATATCCCTCCTCCCTCGTCGCTTCCCGGTCCTGCAAGCTACAAAAAATCAATTGCAAAAGCGTTTATCAGTGTCACAAAAAAATATGCAGTTATCCAATGTGTATAATTATATGTATAATCCCAATTACCATACTTATATATGTTTTTGACTACTGCAGGTAGCCCTTCAGTTAGTGATGCCGTGTATGGTACTAAGCTGTACACCAATGAGAACATACCGGAAATTATTGCTTTCAGAAAAAGGTATTTACTTGCTTATTTCTACACTGTTTTGGTGCTTGCGTTGACACAGACCATCAATATTTCGGTAGGCATTTTTATCATTGTGTAAAAAATTAACCGCTAAACGATTGTGTGCGTATAACAGCTTAATTAGAAATATAGCTTATGTGAAGTATGTTACAGCTTAATTAGACATTTAGTTATATTTTATAAGTGTATAAATATCAAATAATAATTATTTTATCCCTCCCCATTATCATAGGTATCAAGAAGGGGATAAATATCAGGAAAAGAAGATGGTCTTAAGTGTGTTTTCACCAAACAAAAAAGTATATACCTCTGAAGAGTTTTTTGCTGGTGCAATCAAGTGATGGTGGGATCTACTCTCTTTGGTTTTTTCAGGTACTGTCTGCACAATAAGGCATGAAAAATGGCCGTTTAATAAAAAAAAAGGGTTTCTTCTTATTACATACTGTAAATATTTGGAAGATGAATTAGTGGTTGTATGTTTACAACTTTATAATATACTATAACTTTCCATTATCATCAATAAGGAATTATGTAGCTCGTTATTTGTTCCTTCAGCAAACATAGATAGATCAAGAATGCCTCTTTCACAAAAACGTTTGGCAGCGACATTGACCCAATATAGCTTATAATGAAGAGAACCAAAGCCATTCTGTTTGTGAACAAATGAATACAATTCATGAGATATTCAGGCAACAGGAAGTGAAGAAAAAACAACAGTACATGATTGCATTGCCATGTAATGAGTCTAATAATATTTTGATATGAATGTATAATGAAAGTACCTGTTTCTGACCCAACCTGACCTTGTCAACAGGTTATCGGGTCTTGCCTGATGCATCAAGAATTCCAACACAACATATCCCATGCTCGACGTACATGACCCACCCAATTTTAACCCATATCATTATGCATATAAGTTATTTCAGATTTACTTTTCCCTCGGGTCTCCACTTTTGTAGACCAGCAATTTCATAAGCTTCAGTGTCATCGTTTGCTCCTTTTTGTATTCTGCAATATATTAATGGTGCCAAATACTGTAGCTGCAAAGAAAACAGTTGAAATCTGAACAATTCTGAAATAAAAGACCGCATTACAGATAGAAATTTCAATCATTTTTTGCATCACCACCTTTATTTATGATATTATTTTGTTATTTAGTATCTCAAATACCAAAAGTAGTGTCATACCATGTCAATGTATGTTAGTATTATGTTATTTAAGCTTGATACTAAATAACATATAAATTATTAGTACCCAAATATGTCAATGTAGTAATTTCTTTGAGTCAACTATGACATATCTTAAAAGTTTAGTAAATAAGAGTGATATTAGGAGCGTCTTATGCTTATGAGTTACAGCAGAAAATTAACAAAACCCCAACACTTAGTTCTTCCTGTTCCCGATATCTTATATCCTCTTTCAAGAAAAAGTTGTGAAATAACGGGAATATGGTTATTGCGAGATAAAATGGAGTCCTAACCAGACGCTTAAAATCCTTGAATTGACTGACTAAAAAGGAGGTTCCATATCTATCTCACTGGGAGGTTGATAGCATATATTCATTTCCACTAATCCATATACAAAGATCTGCCATCCAAATGAAGGGAAAGGATGAGTACTTACTGTTATATTACCACCATCATCAGTTTTGACAAGCGCCATGGCTGCTCCAAAGTTGTCTAGTATCAGAAAAGAAAAAAAAAGTTAGTTGTTAGATCCTGAAAGCAACTTTCAGCATGCAAGAGAAAGGCAGGGCAAGCAAATATATAGACACACAAGATCTTAATAAAGATACTGGGAGGTTTTAAGCTAATGTTGAGTCGATTTATTAACATTTTCCCTACTCACATAAGAGATGTGTAATGATTCTTTATCTTCTTAATAACATTCCTACAAAAGTTCTCTGGCACGACAAATGTGCTAACATAAAACTCTAGTAGTGTACTTTTAACACACTGTCAGATGGCTCGTCTTATGCAATGACTAACTGAAGTAAATCCAACTTTAGTGAACCACTTGGCAAAGACATGTGGGTTTCTTTATAAACTTGGAGTGCACAGGATCGTCCATTAAATGCCATGAAACCAAAAACATCATTTTGAAACTTCAATTAACATGTTCAAATAAACAGGAATCCAAATGTAATACACGAATCAATGCAGTATTTACAAATCAAGAACCTGATAAACAAAAGTATCATATCAGATTACATCGTTTAAATCGTGTATTTCACGAGGTGACCCTCAAAAGAATTTCAACCTCGTAATCTTCGCAACTTTGCGCCTCTCAACTTTCACGCACTGCTCCTCTTCAAATGGGTTGGTGTCGCAAGAATCCTCTTGATTGCATTAACTTTTAATGGGCTGTTCTTGCTCTGTTACAGTTGATTAAAACCAACATCAGTCACATATAAAGCGACAAACTTCATGACTTTGACTTGAAAAAAGTAAAATTAACTCACCCTTGAGCAGGTACCACGGCGCACATTGCAAACGGGGTAATCATGTGGGCAGCAACTGTAGTGGTCATCACAGCAAGATGCACCTTCCAATGGGCAGCATCCCCAAGCAAAACAGTAGCCATAGTACTCATAGATACAACAGCAAGTGGTGGCTTCAGGGCATGTGTTGTACTCGTCACAAACCACTTCAGGTGTGACCGGTGATGGGGGTGATGGACCAGGGTTGGGTGGGTTCTGACCAGTCTTGAGTGGGTACCAAGCCTTGCGATTCCAAGCTTATAGAAACGATAAAAAAGTAAGATGAATGATGCTAATCATGTTAATTCTAAAGAATGAAACCTCATTGTAGTGTGTCACCATGTCTATGAGATGATCCACTCTAAGAAACTTGATTGACTGCTGTTTAGGCTGTTGGGAGTAGCAGTTGTGAGATGTTAGGCTGATCGTAGCTGGATCATCTAAGTTTAGATAGCGAGCAACTCTTTCAGCGATATCGTTGTACTTGTTATGTTTTGACCTGCAATGCAAGAAGGTCAAGTAAACCACGGGGAGTAAATTTGAAAGACCAAAACATCACAGGACTCACATATGAGGTGATACTACGGCGTTAAGTCTCTTAGCAACATCAAGGCCAATTCTTACCATTCCAACAATCCCAACGGAACTCACAAAAACCAATATACCATGGTCATACAAACAAACATATGCATCATCCATACTTGCAGAAATATCTAAAAAACACAAATACACACGCGCATAATACCTTGTGACTGAGAGGATAATCTCTTTGCTGGTGAGACAGCCCATCCTTCATGAACCTATTAGCAGCACTAACTCGCCTTAGCACATCAATCAACAAACCCACAGCCATATCAGCTACATCCTCCCGCCATTCAACTTATGTTCAAACATACCAATATTGGATTCTAATTTAGTATTAAGTTTAGCAACTCTGCACAAGAGTGTAAAATGTGGTCCTAAGCTTATATATTTCGATACATGTTGGTGCTAATAGTTATAAAAAGAATTGCATTTTCATATTTAGATTTGTAAGGCAGTTTTAATTTTGCTCTATCACTAATGGATAATATCAAAAAGTATACAAATATAAAAAGAACCAACCATAGGGCAGCAAGATCCGTTGAAGCATAGTTACAGCCTCCATCTCTTTTAACCAAATTTAGAGGATTTGGTTTACCTTCCATGAATATGACCTGTGCACCTGTCTAGTCTAGAGTCTAAGGTATGTATGGATTGTAAAAGCTTTCACCATGAAACCATTAGAAAAAATAATTTTTTGAGATTTGTAATGAAAGTGGATTAACGGAATTAAATAATGGCATACAGAAAGATCTTATAAAACCAAGTCAATCTGTCAAAAAAAATGAAGTCATTAGCTCATACCCCTTGCAGTCCCTCGGTTCAAACGCAGTACTGATATGATAACCATATGAGTAGATAATACATGTTCTTCATGTAGTTCTTTATGGTTTTTAGAAGAAGCTACGAACTTCTGATAAACATAATACCTAAAAAAATTAAAATAAATAGAATTTCATCATTAGGCTTTTAAGAAAAAGATGCATACCTGTTTATGACAATTGAAATTGAATTCTCCAGTTCCATGATGAACTTTCAGTATACATAATACCTAAAAATAAATAAACACAATTGCATCATGGCACTACGAAGGCGCTCAACCATGTTCATGAACTGTGGGTTTTGCATAACCTGCTGCATGGTGGAATACACGTAACATAATACACGTTTTCTTACAAACCTGTGATGAAGAAAACACAGAAACGATCATTAGATGAGATTGTGAGGGAAAAAGGATATTAGGGTTTATGAGAAAAAAATAATGAACCGTATAATTTGTTGTAGGGATTTTTATAATTATGTTTTGTAGAAATACATTCCTAAAACAATACAGATTTCAAAGAATTTTATTTACTATATGATTCTAATAAAATTATAGCCATTTATATATTATAGTATGCAACATAATTATCAAAATAACTTATCATAATCTTATTTTAAGAAAACATCAACACACAAACACAATCCTAAAACAATACAGATTCCTAAATATTTTATTAAATTCGAAATTTATAGAGGTAATTATATATTATAGAATGCAACATAATTATCAAAATAACTTGTAGCCTAATTGGTAAAAACACAAGTTATTAATGCTACTCATAAAAACAACCCAAGTTCAAATCTCACCAATGACATTTTTTATAAAAACGAATTTTGCTAAAAACGAATTTTGCAAAAAAAATATTAAAAATTTATATAAATTATACATTAAAACCGGAAAAAATAGGTGGATTAATAAAATGCTTAGTTGGACCAATAATGCTTATGTGGCATGAAAAATGATTATGTGGCATTGAGGTGGCATTGAGGTGTCATTGAGGTGGCATTAATGCCAAATGCCTCCTGTTATATATAATATATATATATATATATATATATATATATATATATATATATATATATATATATATATATATATATATATATATATATTCAAAATATATTCAAATACAATAAAATTGAAATGTATATAAAATTGTAATGTCGTACATAATAAAAATTCTCAATAATTTAACGACTTCTGACTCTTGATCTTCTTAGCTTCCTTTTGCATGGCATCACTAGAGACGTAGCGCTTCGTTTGTAATTTAGGTGCAGTTCTGTTCTCACCAATCAGTTTTATGGTACTTGGTGGTGTTACCTATAGGAAACAAAAGCCGGGTGTATCAAACACTGAATTAAATATGAAGAATGATATATGTAGGTTTATAAAACACATGCATGTATGTACCTTTTCATCGAAAACCACTTGATCCTTTGGCCATGCATAAAAACCACCTACTGCATCCTTAACTATTTTGAAACCGTTACTTCCTACATCCGGTGCATGCTGCATCCACTAAAGATTTTTCAATAGACACTCTGTAGCAATCCTTTGGGAGTGGTTTGTTATGAACCATTTGTTTTCAGTCAGTTTTGTACACGGTACCCTCTGCAATAATAGTTGATTTCTTTAAGTGCCACAGTCTGCACTTAATTACCTAAAAAGATAATTTGTTGCATGTATATATGTATCAGTAATTAATTAAACTAAAGAACATATGAAAATGTTTAAATACATACTTGTGGTAGTACTGTTAATGGAGACTCATTTTCTTGTGATTCGGAAAGTTGACGTGAATAATCTTTTCGTTTTGATCTAGTCGTTTTCTTAGATGCGACAGATTTAACAGTTTCCTATATATATAATACACGGTAAATAATACATGTATGTAGAATTCAAAAATCCCATGGGGATGATTTATTACTTACACTTATTTCCATTTCCTTTTCCAAAGTTGCAAGTCCATTAGACTTCTCAATGCTCGAAATTTTCTCACGTCCAGCAACACGTGTTATGACATCCTCATCAGCACTGCTATTTCTATGATTAATGTTCACCGGAGACACTTGAAATATAAATTATTTAAGAAGACTGCATCAGTATTTAAAAGGGTAAAAAAAAGATGGAATGTTACCTTATTATGTCTTACTTCCGTTTGTGTCAATGGAGTTGAAGTTGACTGCAACTGCCCCCTTTGTGCAGCCAATTGTTTCATCAAATCCTGTATTACCGCCTCTTTTTCTTGAAGTTGGCGCCTCTCATTATCAAGTTCACTTTGAAGTAACACCACTCTTTCATCAGATGCTTGTCTGATTCGAGGCATATCAAAATACCTCTTGTAGGTTACTCCACCTCCCACTCCTCTCGCATATCCTCCATTTTCCTTACCTAATACAACTGTCATGGCATCAGTACCATGATCAAGCTTCAAGATTCCTTGTTTGATCTTGTCGTCCTTTTCTTTCTGCACACACAATATGGGAAATAGGTTATTTAATTCTACCAGTATTAACTTGTAACTAAAAGTATTAACTAAAACACTACCTGTATTAACTTATAACTAACAGTTTTAACTAATACAGTAGCAGTATTAACTTATAACTAAACAAACATAATAATAAAATTTGCAGTCAAACTTACAAATTTTTCTCCCACTGATCTGATATCATCATCGTGATATTCTCCGTCTTTTTTCACCCTTCCTTTCAACCACAGCGTACCACGCGGTGGTTCTTCATCTGGTTCAATTTCTTTACTCTCGATCTTATAAACATCAAATACATACAAATGTAAGATAAAGGAATATAAACAAAAGTATGATGCTATTAAATGCAAATGTGCAAATGTTTACTGTTACCATTTTTTCTATCACACGGGCGTATCCACCTCGTCCCATTGTATGATCATAAACAGACTTGGAACGCGACACTTTAGCTTTTGCTGATCTCACCTTGCAACTCAAAATCATACGGCGTTTAGATGTAGTAATGCTGATAGTATACAACTAATACATATGGAAACATATGAAAAGGTGAAAGATATTTGAACTTGAATTAAAATGACTAATTAACACCTTGTATTCCTCACTGGCTGTGTAGTTTACAAAATTAACCCAATCTTCGACTTTTATAATTGCACTGTACTTTGCCGGGACTTCATTTAGTTTTGAAAGGGTATTTTGGTTGGGCAATATGTAGTTTTGTATCAATTTCATTCTGAAATTCCTTAGAAGTTGACCAAGACGATTCATTATCAGCTTTCTGACCATCAAGTCAACATCAAAATATCTCTGCAAAGATTAACAAATTGTTGTTAATTAGTTGCACATACTGTAAATGCAGAGATAAACTTATTAACACCTTGTACCTACGACAGCCAAGCCACTACTAGTTAAAAAAAAGTATATGTGTACCGTGATTTCGTCCCACATTTTATCTCTTGCTTCTGAATCAACCTTCCTCCAGGTTAGAATCCTGACACCTATATGCTCACGAACCAAATCACCCAAAAAACTCGAAAACAATGCTCTGTTTTTTCCTGATAACCTATCCAGTGCATCGAAGGTTACACTGACCTTTATTCCGTCTGTTTTTCCATATTCCCTGCGAAACTTAGCTAACCTAGTTATGCCTCTCTTAACAACATTCGCATTTGAATGGTTGTTTTCAGCATCCTCACCCTCATCTGAATACGTCTCTGATTCATATCCTAAAGTGTTTTCATTTTCACGATCAGAATAAACCAAATCATCCGGATAATTGATTTGCGTTGCCATGATTCGTCAGAAGTAATGTGTTAAAGAAAATTAGTAAACTTAATTGGTAAATAATGGTGTAAAAATTGAAGTTCTGGTTGTTTTGCTTGAAGCCTGATTTATTGGAGTAAAATTAGGGCTAATGATGGGGCAGTTTTTCAATTAAGGAAACCATAATTTTCAAAGTAATTTTAAAAATTTTGGCTCCAAATTTGATAATTTTAAAATGTGGCTCCAAATTGATAATATAGCATTTAAATATTTAATTTTTGGCTGCAATTTAAACAAAAATTAGAAAATCTAATTTTTGAAAAATCAAACAATTTTTGAAACCAAAAACACCCCTGACAGAAATGGTGCTTACCCACAGTCCCAAACACCCATATTACTTCAAACCAGTTGTGTCAAAGACACATATAACTGCAGATACACTAAAATCACCACATGACGCATACAAATGAACAAACAAAAGCTAAAAATGGACTTAAAGCAACTAATTAAGCAACTATAACTAATAAGCAGTTCTAGATAAACAATTAAGCACAAAAATAGGCAAATCAAACCAAGAACTACTGATACATCAAACAACCCTAAGACCTTACTTTAAGCCTATAAATAAGCTATTTATAAGCAATTAAATAAGCTCTAACATACTCAAGCAGTAAAAAAAAATCAAGAAGACATGTAAATGCAATTAACTTAAAGCAAAAACAACAACAAAAACACCCTAAATCCATTGGTTCAATCAAAAATAATTGTCATGAACAAATGCTCCACTTCTAAACTTCATAATCAGTCATAAAAAAATTGAAAACAATCTAAAAATTGAACATCCTAATCCTACAATAATACATTCTACCAGTGCGAATATGAACTTAAACACCACAACCAATTCCTAAATTCAAAACAACATGAAAAAAAAGATGAAACAAACTAGCGAACACATTACTTATATTAACAAACATATTTAGCATTCGTATGGATAAACCATTAAAAGATCCATACATATTCCATTGTTAATATATCTACATACCATCCCATTAAACCAAGACATTAGACATTAGACATAAACAGATGACACTAGAGCAAAAGAAAACATCCCATTTCATAGCGAGAAACACTTCAACCATTCAGCGCCTGAATTTGTTCTTCCTTGGTATCGATTTCCTCCTAAGATTGAGTAATGAGATCATTCAACCCCTGCAGCTTAGACCTCGCAGCCTCCCTGTCATCCCTAAGATCCATCAAAGTGTAAAGACCTAATGTTTAAAAACGGCAAACTAAGTCCTCCTTCTTTTAAACTATGACTATAAATTAGGGGTGTTGATCCGTTCGGTTATCGGGTTTTGTTTCGTTAAATCGGTTATATTTTTATTTTGGTCAACACGAAAACCGAAACGAACCGAACTATAATTAAACCAAAGCGAACCGAAAACCGATTATGAATTAAGTTCGCTTCTTGGGTTGACCCGAAATTAAGCTCGATTCTTGGGTTGACACATATGGTTTTAAACCGAAAATGGATTAAGTTCGCTTCTTGGGTTGACACAAAATTATTTACATTTTAAGCCATGGCTTCCATAATTAGCAACCTACAAACATAATGTTTGAGTAAATGGGACGAAAACGTGCAAAACAGCTGGAAACGGACGAATGTGTGTAAAAACTTATACAAACGGACTAAAAGATGAAAAAACCAGCGAAAACGTGCAAACACGGACGGAAACATGTAAACAAAAACGGAAACGTATAAAAACTGATTAAAAGGGACAAAGACGTAAGAAAACGGACCAAATGTATTAAAACAGACGAGAACTTGTGTAAACGTACGAATCTGTGTAAAAGTGTAAGAAAACGTATGAAAATGGGTAAAAACGGATGAAAACGGGGTAAATGGGACGAAAACATGCAAAACAGCTGGAAACGGACGAATGTGTGTAAAAACTTATACAAACGGACTAAAAGATGAAAAAACCAGGAAAACGTGCAAACACGGACGAAAACCTGTAAACAAAAAGGGGAACGTATAAAAACCGATTAAAAGGGACTAATACGTAAGAAAACGGACCAAAACGTATTAAAACAGACGAAAACGTGTATAAACGTACGAATCTGTGTAAAAGTGAAAGAAAACCTATGAAAATAGTTGATTTTTTTTTAAAAACATACGAAAATGGGTAAAACGGATGAAAGCGGGGTAAATCGGACGAAAACGTGCAAAACAGCTAGAAACGGATGAATGTGTGTAAAAAGTTATACAAACGGACTAAAAGATGAAAAAACCAGCGAAAACGTGCAAACACGGACGAAAACCAGTAAACAAAAACGGAAACGTATAAAAACCGATTAAGACGTACGAAAACGTATTAAAACGGACCAAAACGTATTAAAACAGACGAAAACGTGTATAAACGTACGAATCTGTGTAAAAGTGTAAGAAAACCTATGAAAAACGGTTGAAAAATTCTTAAAAACATACGAAAATGTGTACAAACAGATGAAAACGGGGTAAATCGGACGAAAACGGACGAAAACATATGTAAAACATATGAAAATGTATGAAACGTTTGAAAATGTACGTTAATATGTAAAACAGATGAAAATGTATTCAAACGGACGAAAACATGAAAAACTAGCGAAAACGTGTAAACACGGACGAAAACCTGTAAACAAAAACGAAAACGTATAAAAACAGATTAAAAGGGACAAAGACGTACGAAAACGTATTAAAACAGACAAAAACGTGTGTAAACGTACGAATGTGTGTAAAAGTATAAGAAAACGTATGAAAACGGGCGAAAAAAGTCTTGAAAAAAGTAAACAACCCCTAACTCATATAGTATGGCTAGACATATGTGTCAGCATCCTATTGGGGACAGCAGGAGGACCCACTTCTTCACATCTATACTACATATAAAGACATCATAATCCAAAATATAAAATAACGAGGCTACAAAAACCCGTGCGTTGCACCGATTGGGTAAGGGTTGAATGTATACGTGTTTTTTACGTAATATTGTATGCAAGTAGTTACATGTAAGGTATTGCAATTGATGTTATCATAATTTTTTTATTTTAAGTAGTCTATTTAATATTTTAATAGCGATGCACATGAACTATATCCAAGTTTTGATTGCCTAATGTTTGAGTAAATTGCTGAGTTGTTATCGTCATGGTCTTTGCGGTAGTAATTTTTATTACGCAATAGGTCGGAGGTAAATTCTTATTGCGTAATGTTGTTGTAACCTTGTCGGGTAATGTTTACGTGGGTTTTGTTATGCAAATTTGCATGGTTCGCAAATTAATAACCACCGCATTCATTGTTTGCCAAAGTTGTAGTGTCTATAAAGCAATATTAGTCTTCTTCTGTTCTACTGTAGATGACTACATAGTAATGATGACTAACTTTGATTTTGGTCAATGTGCTTCATTGTAAAGATGACTAACTTTGATTTTGGTCGATGTATTGCAGTTGACATGTAATTAATTTTCAAACTTTTGATTACAATATGCAATTTTTTTTCCTCCTGAACAAAATTAGATATGTAAATTTTAATACCCAGCTTCTTGATTAGCCATAAATTTGTATTAATATTTTTGTTATAAGAAGTTGAGATAATAAACCTTTTAGACATGTTTAGTCATTAATTTAAATTTAAACTGTGTATATAGGGGCTGGTTTAGATCCAATGAAAAAATGAAGGGTTTAAATTGCAATATTAGATATCTTCCTAAATACTGCATATCACATTTTTTTTGAACTATTGCATATCACATTTATGCATGGAAGAATATGAAAGGGCTACAGTAACACCCAAAATATATTTTCCGATGCCTCTTGAGTGTTTTTTTGTGATTAGTTGTGCAAATTGTGAGGTACATTGTAATTATTTATACTTACCTAACCATAAAATCAACACACAACTATCAATAATTTTAACCCTAAACACACAACTATCAATAATTTTTACCCTAAACACACAAAATGTCTTCCACACCTAATATCGATGAAATGAAAGCTGCCACTGAATCCGGCAAGCTTAGTGATGCTTTCAAGGCGTTGATCTTGCACGACATAGCAGAGGAAAAAAGTTTTATCGAGCGGATGGGAGAAGAGAGTAGCTAGTTGAGGGAAGTTGTTGCCAAAAAGGAACAAACAATAGATGAGACTGGGAGGTTGTTTACTTGTTTCAACGCTGTTGCAGCAACTGGTGAGTTTGCCCTTCGTGAGATACAGTTGAAGGATCGAAGGAAGATTGATTTGCTTGCTCAGCTTTTGGTGCTATATCGTCGGAGTCTGTTGGAGAAGGAGGAGTTCTTGGAAGACTTGGATGAAGTTGATGAGTCTGAAGATGGAGAATATGAAGCTTTGGAAGTTTTTTTTGTGTTTTGATGTATATTTGATGGTTGTATGGATGCTTTTATTGACTGCTACTATGTTAATATAATTATAACTGTAATGGATGTAAATGATCAATGATCAGTATAATGGTTTTAGGTTTTAATGCTTTATTAACTTGAAGAAATAATTTAGTTTTATTTATTTATTTACTTTTATTAGAAAATGGTCAAGTAGTGTGTGTTTGACTTTCAGTATTTCACACATTTATCTCTCTTACACTCGGTTAAAACACACAGTTAGATTCAAATAGCAGATTTAGGGTTTTCAATCAAACGCAAAATCAATCAAAATAAATGTTAGTCAATGAAATACTCTTGAGGGCTATTATAAAGGGCTTGATTCTCTTCCGATTGAGCCTAATATCTCAGGTATAAATGTTATAATTTACTTCTAGTTTGTTAGTTTTGGATGTTTATTGATTTATAGATGATATTGTGTTATGTTAGTTTAGGATGTTAGTCAGGGTATTAGTCATTTGCATAGGAAAAGTAGTTGTTTGATGATTTATGGCTCATTAGTTGAGGTAATAACGATTACGTGTTATACATGCAGTATGGGTAGGTGAATATCGATTTGCCGTTAGTTGATGCAAAAGGTGGGGGTGTTGAGGATATTGCGATGATATGGGAGTTGGCAAGTAAGAAGAATGGGAGATTTGCTCATACTGTCATAGAGAATACAGTTATGAAGCAGCAGCTTGATTTTATTTGAAGTATATATCATTATAAATTTGCGTTTGTGGATTAAAATCCGTACTTATTTTTTTAAAGTTTGCAAGGCTAGTGAATGCAGCACAAATTATAATGATGTTTTAAGCTTGACGGGGCTTTCGGTTTAGTAGACGCGAAGAATGAGGTTATTCGTCAATGAGGCAGCGGAGCAAATTGCGTTCGCTGATTGCATAATAGTTAATAAGGTATGCAGTTTATTAACTATAAAAAGCATAGTTAAATGTTAATGTTTGTGACTTAAAATATGTGTATATTAGCAAATAGGGGAAACCATTACTATATTATTGAAACCATTATTTTATTTGGAAATATTGAAACTTGCAGATCAACGTTTTTATCTTTAAATAGGTTTGTCGTATGAAATTCAGAAAAAAAAGTTAGGGTCAATTCATTACTAACCTGATGTTTTAATAACGACCTACTTGTCAAAATATAAGCTTGTTGCAATTTGGGAATTGGGTTCTTGATTATGATGAATGAATGACCCAGTTAGGAAATGTGTTATGTGATGATTTTATCATGATTTGGTGAAGGTTATGTGATTAGATGGACAATTAGTTTGCACATCTTGACTTTGGTTCAGTTTTAATGTTAAAATTGATTATTTCCTTTTTGCTTTAAGCGCGGTGTAAGCTTACCAAAAAAATCAAGGCTATGATGAATTCTGACGGGTATTTTACAAAATGATAATGCCCATATATTGGCTTGGCAGCATGTTAAGGTTGCAGCCATGGTGGGCAATCCAATTTTTTCAAACTGCTACCCTATCTGAGCCTGTATTTTGTGACTAATGGATTATCTGTATGTTAAGCTTACCATGACCATCAACGCTTTGATCAATTATGACGGGTAGTTTTAAACTTGAGATTGCCCATATCTTGACCTGGTTTATAGCAATGTATAGACGATTATGTCGCATGTTTGTGACCGTTTTATTTTATATGCATAATATTATCACAACCTTGTACTTTAATGAAGTTGGTAAATTTCTTCAGGTCAATCATGTTTCATTGTGGCTGGCGTCCGTTGGCATCACGTGTATATATAGTTTCTGTTAGAAGCTATATATAATCATTGGTCCCTATCATACACTCGTCCCAATGAATCATGATTGGCTCGAAGATGTTAAGCATCTGTGTATATAGTCGTAGTAGAATGGGCTGGAATTTGACATCGAATAATAATACTTTGATTGAAAGTGCCACAAAGTTGCTTTGAAAATTTAGATTCGTATATGGAAATTTTACTCATCCGCTTTAATTGTAGCAACAGGTAAACAGACTCCATAAACGGAGGCATTTCAACAGATTAATCCTGAACCAGTGATGAGGATGTTGTTTCAGACTGGATCATGGAATGCAAACACAGTAAAAGGTAAGCATCGTAAAATTAGTTAACACAAACACTGGCTTTTATTTGATAAAATATCTTACAACCACCTGCCAAAGGCTAAAACCAAAATTACAACAACATTCAAAATAAAATTCAAGACAAGTACATAACTGTAAATGCAAAGACCATCATAAACAAGACATCATGACCAACAACAGCTTCCCCCAGCTATGCAAACACACTTACCAATCCATTAAGCCCTTAAGTTTCTGAATGAACACATCATGATTGCGAAAATTTAGCTCCAATCCAGCTGCCAAAATGCGCATTTGTATGAGCTTTTCTTCATCTCTTGCCTGAATTTCTCTTAGATATTCTGCAGTTTTCTGGGCATAAATGTTCCCAACTGTTTCTAACTCTTGAATAAAATTAAGCCTCTCACGAGTAACACTCACCAAGCTAGCGCATAGGACATTCATTTGTTGTGACATGTGAATGTCCTGACCTGCAGCTTGGCGACAGTACAACACTAGCATCTCAGACTAGTTATTCGAATTGGCTTCTGCTCTAAGCTGATCACACTTAGGGCGTCTAGACATTGTGTTTTCTTCCTTCTTTATTACAAGTTATGAAAAGTAAGGCTAGATGTTTTCCATAGTGATAGACCCTCTTAAATAGGAAAAGTAAGGCTATATGTTTTGCATAGTGATAGGCACATGTATAACATATAATTACACATTGACTACCATTTGCATGAAAACAAAATACACAGAATCACTACTGTTTCTGTAGATTTCATATTGATTCGCTTGGAAGGTATCTAACACAAATAGCATGCAAGCAAAAACCAAATTTATTACTATTTGCATACAGGTAGTGCTAAGTTAATACTGGCAGTGCTAAGTTATTAAATAGTATGTTTCTTATTTAAAAATTACCTACAATTATATACTTTATTACAACGTTTAATTTTTTTTGTTACTTGGATTCCACAGGTCTTTTTTATCATCACAGTGAACGTGACATTCAAGGACGGGAAACATCGTACAAAAACATTGCAAACGTTGATGCACTGGCAGTGATTCAATAGCTACATTGTATATTCGATTAACCAATATTGTATTCGACATATATATTTATTTGCGAGAAGTTACGACATCGCGTATGTTAATGTAATATTATTTATTTGTATGTTAAGGTACTTAATTTTTAAGGTGATTCTACCAAATATTTTGTATGTATATAATCAAGGGTTTAGGTCATAAAATAATTGCGTACTTTTTTAAATGTACCGTTTTGGTACGTAATTGTTCCACTAAAACTTACATATTTGCATATATACCCAAAACATGCTTAAGTTGCATTGTACATCATGCATTAAAAACTTGTATTATGGAGAAATATGCAACTTTTTGAGTTTTAGTGGGTATATATGCAATGCTCCCATAATACAAGCTAAAAAAATTTAAAAAAAAATACCTTCCCTTAATTAACAGTAATCATTGCAGTTTTGAGAACCGTGATATATTACGGCTACACTTAATCACATAGTCAAAGCAAAATATTCAAGTCTATCTTCTTCAACACAACAACCGCATCATCAGGTAATGTTACATATTGGTTTTTTTTTTCTTTTGCTTTTTTAACCATGAACTGCAAATGTAAAGTGATTGATATGCATGTTTCTGATATGTTGATGGATACAAATGCATGTTTGGTATTTTTTTTGCAATGTTTAACATATCCTAAAGAATATAGTATCCTTTGATCATAATGTAACAACCGTTTTATTAGAACTATATGCGATTTGATTCTTTAGAATATTGTGTGACATGTAAATATAGGATGATTTGAATAAAAAGAATCATGGATATATGTGGATTGTGGAAAACGTAGCAGCTATTTGTTAAATAGCTAATTAGACAACTTGTAAACAAATGTTTAATCTAGGTTAGTATAGCTTTTATATGATTTGGTTAAGTACTACACCTTATGTAATTAATTATCTGAGCTTAGGTTTAAACATTGGATGAAGCAATGGCGTATGGTATGTTGGGTAGATTATGGATTTGTTACTAGATTTTAACAAACGTATAAGATGATTAAACGTAAAAAAATACAGATTTTTACTCTAAAAGGACTATATGATTATTGATTTTTGAAATATAGTTAGATATGTAGTAGTACATCTTCAATCATTTTTTGTTTGACACCTTAATGATAAAGATGTATTGATCATCTAAGACTTGTATTAGTTGGTGGAAATGTTATGCATATGTGATAACCTTATTGACCATTAAGCCGATTGTGGTTTTAAAATAGAATGAGCATCCAATTGTTGGTGGAGGCAAACCGTACAAACATTAGGACATTGCAAGTAAGTTGTACTTAAAATGCTTACTTAAGGTTATAAATTTATCAATGTAACCATCAAATTGATATACGTACTCCAGTTATAATTCCAGTATTTAGCATGTGTTAAAACGTAATTCCAGGCGTTATCAGTTGTTATTGGTAGACATGTTTATAAACAGATTCTTGGATTGTGTAGGATTTGGTTGGCTTCATTTAGGGTGTGTGTTCCCAAGTAGTTGAAGCCATTCATGAGATGGAATGTAAACTACTTGGTATAGCCCCTATCTGGAAGTGTATGGTTTATAGTAGTGCATTAAAAGGTGTTCTTTGTGATGGAATTTTGTGCTGGTTGTCATATGTCCATGGTTGTATGATATGGGCAGTTTATTTTTGTTATCAAACTTATAAGAACAATTATATCAGATATTGAATAGAGTTGCCTTGTATGCAACTTGATATGGGACTTGTCCATATCAGTGTGTGTTGCTTTTTTCATTTTACAAAGTTTCCTTGATTAATACAAGTTCATCTTTGCACCAAAAAATATATTTATATTTTGTGTTGTGGTCTACTTATAAACAGAAAACTTTAGTGGTTAAAGCTGCCAGTACAACGTTAAGTCTGGTAGGTTAGTTTTAGTGGTTAAGGCTGCCAATACAAAGTTAAGTCTGGCAGCCATAAGTTAAGTCTGTTTAGTATTCGTAGTTAGTTCTGTTTATGAAAAACATAATAGTTTTTTGTGTGACTATTGATAATCCAATGGCCACATCAAATTTCTTTTTGTGTGGCCATTTCTAACATTTAGTCACACAAAACATGTTTCTTTTGGTTATTTAGTCACATACAATTAAGCATAAAGTGGCCAAAAGTGTTAATAAGTGTGACCATATGGTGTTTAAGGTGAAGAAATATGTCTTTTGTGTGACTATTGATCATCCAATGGCCACTTGAATTTTATGTTTGTGTGGCCTTTTGTAACATTTTAGTCACACAAAGCATGTTTGTTTTGTGTATTTAGTCACATACAATTAATCATAAAGTGGCCAAAAGTGTTAATAAGTGTGACCATATGGTGTTTCAAGTGAAGAAATGTGTATTTTGTGTGACTATTGATCATCCAATGGCCACATTAAATTTATGTTTGTGTGGCCTTTTCTAACATTTAGTCACACAAAGCATGTTTGTTTTGGGTATTTAGTCACATATAATTAATCATAAAGTGGCTAAAAGTGTTAATAAGTGTGACCATATGGTGTTTCAAGTGAAGAAACGTGTATTTTGTGTGACTATTGATCATCCAATGGCCACATGAATTTTATGTTTGTGTGGCCTTTTCTAACATTTAGTCACACAAAACATGTTTGTTTTGGGTATTTAGTCACATACAATTAACCATAAAGTGGCTAAAAGTATTAATAAGTGTGACCATATGGTGTTTAAAGTGAAGAAACGTGTATTTTGAGTGACTATTGATCATCTAATGGCCACATATTAAGTTACGTGACCATATGTACTGGATTTTGGCTACACTTAAATAATATGTGTGACAAAACGTTTAGTGTGACCATATATGGCATTTGGTCACGGTGTTAGTAGCAAATGTGACTTTATAGATTAGCTTTTGGCAAGCTAACACAAACTAAACTTTAAACACACATATTAACTTACGTGAACATATGCACTGGATTTTGGCTACACTTAACGAATGTGTGACAAAATATTTAGTGTGAGCATATATGGATTTTGGTCACAGTGTTCAAGTGTGTGACATATATTTGTCACTGTTTATATGTATATCGTGACTAATGCTTCAACCTTACTTTTCATTTGTCACTTGTTCCAATTTCAGATGTGGCTAAAGAGTTGGCAAAACATATCAGTCACCCTTAAATAATGTGTGACAAAACTTGACTCTATGATTTAGACACAAAAAAATTACTTCATGTGACTAACGCATCAAGGTTACTTGTATTTGTCACGCGTTCCAAATTCATATGTGGCTAAATGATCTGAAACAAAATCACCAGATACCTTTAGCCACACAATGTTCAATTGTGTGGCGATACAGTTCTAATGGTCACACAATCAAAATTTTCATGTGTGACTAATTAGTAAATGTTGTCAATTTTTGTACCTTCAGCCACACAAATATGCGAATGTGTGGCCGTTCCATTTCGACCATGCGTGACCAAATCCCGTTTTTGTACTAGTGTGTGAGCTAGCAGGATGTTGCATCTGTTCTGAACTCTTATCCTGCTCATTGCTCACAACCATACCAAGTTGAGAAGGACTACCTTCTCTACCAACAGATGCATTTTCAGAAAACACATGACCAAGATAAACATCTTGAGATAAAGATGTTAACAACCAATTTAACACAACATCATTGCATCTGTCCCATTGGGCTTCCAATAAGGGACTTGCAGCATAAGAAACCCCGGTACAACTACCATCTAAAAAACCCATTTTATTCTCGATTTGAGTAGCCAATTTTATAGCAGTAGCCCATATTCTATAATTCTCAACCCCAGTCAATTTATGAGTCACAATAGAAGCACAATTAGAGTCATTAGGATGAAGATGCAGAGGATTGCTCTGATCTAAACTACTTATCATAATAGCCGTAATACCAAATCCAAGAATGTAAACAGAATGACAACCAAAATAATCAAAGAAACTACCAAACAATGTAAACAGAATAACCAGATAACAAACAACCAAACTGCAACCAAAGAAAATACCAAACAAGATAAACAGAATAACCAGATAACAAACAACCAAACAAATTTAATTGCTCAGAATCTAACCAGAACCAAAACCCCCCAAAATCTAGGGTTTTAAGAAAAAAACCTAAAAAATGATCCAATGCAAGAACCTTCAATTAAACCGTCAAGAACCACGATTCAACTCCCAAATAGTTGAATCAACACAATCAGAAACAAGATCGAAACAAGAACCCCAAGAAAATCAATCGGCGAGCAACTAATCAGAACCTAAGGCTCTGATACCATGTTAAAATGGTACCAAAACACACAAGTACTAATCACCCAACCAACCACCCCTTGGTGATACTTTTATTATAACAATATACATTGAAGATAAGTCCCTAACACAGGTTCTTACCAAGAACAATACAAAGAACAAACTGTTATCCCTCTACAAAGTTGTAACAGCAATATAATCAACCCACACACTAAACCAATAAACCAAACTACAACTGAGATCAAGAAGATCTAACAAAACTACCCAGAAAACCAGAAACGACTTGATAGCTTTTGTATATGAGAACTTGTGAGATAAAACTGAGTGAATCAAACCCTAGATCCAGCCTTTAGCTTATATAGCAACAATATTTCACTTTACACCCCTGCACAAATAGACACTTACAAAAACATACCAAATGTTACTTGATAGGAAAATATAACTAAACATATTTACCAAATAACCCTCTAAGCTTCATAAGTTTGTCAAAGACATATTGACTTATTATTTCCAACACATAAAGCCATGTTCTTTACTTATAAAACATGGATTTATGATATATATCTATACATTATATATAAGAGGAGGCATGCCACATAAAATGCCACTTGGCATCCCATAATGCCAAGTCATATTTCCATGTCATCATAATTCCACCTAAGCACACACCACTTAAAAATTCGGATTAGTAAATTTGAAAAGGGAGTTGCCAAGATTCGAACTTGGGATGGGAGGCACAAATAAACAAACACCTAAACCATTGGAGCATTGCAATGGTTGTGATAAATTTTGCAACAAATAATTAATATTGCATGAACCAATAAGGTTGTCAAATATTAATGTATTAGGGTTTTTATATACGAACATTCTTATTAAAAAACCAAAACAAAAATCATTCAATGAAAGTAAGCGGAGATCATCATCATCATCATCATCTGGTAATATTAACATCTCTTGATGCTATTAATTATACCTCATCAGAAGGTCAGATGTTATATATGAATGAACACATGATGACACTGATTTTATATTATAGGAACGTAGGGAATTGGGCAGGATCTGTAACATCAACAATCGCATAATATCATGCTCATCATGCAAGTCTATTATTAACCTACACAATATCATGTTTTTCTATTATTTATAAATTTACACAGTTAAGATAAGATGATGGGACATGTTTTGTAATACATCTCTCTCTTTCTTCTAAAACCTTTTTAGGGTTTTAAGAATGGCTGACGTGTGATTCAAATGAACAAAGAAGGTACCTTTTTGTTGTTATTGATCAAGAAGTTAAGGAGCAAGCTTATAATGATGTGTTTACTATGTAGGATTGCCAACCATCTGGAAACATTCTACCCAAGGTATGTGGCGATAAGATTGGTCTTGGTTTAGGTTTTTACAACTTAAGCTTGCCAAGAGGATTACACAAACCAAGTGCATCAGCTTCATGACTTATGGTACTATCTGTTACCTTTTGTTTTCTTTACTATATCTACCTACAAGAAACAAATTTCTATTAATATGGTTGTATAGATGATTGCTTCTATTTCTTTTATAATTTTTAGCACTTTTTAGTATATATTGAAAAAAATCACTATACCCCGTCACAAAATCATGTGATTGTTCGTCTTGATATCAAGAAAGCGAGTATTTTTTTGATGAGGTTATTCATATATTCGTTGTTTTTTAAGTTATTGATTAATTGTTTCGTTGTTTCACATCGCTTTAATCACTTATGTTTAACATATCAGTTTGTTTGGTACTTTCTTAATATCATTCACATATCTCCAAAATTGGGTTAACGAGATTGTAACAAAGGTAAGCGGCAAGTATCAACCCGCGTTGCTGCGAATGTCAAATTTGTTTATCAAATCAATTTAGCTATGCACTGTCCAAATGTATTATATAAAGAAAATTTGGTGGTAATGGTAGAGATGGTGGCAGTAGTTGGTCCGGCGGTGGCTCAACAACTGACGTGAGTAGCTGGTCAAGTGGAGTCGAGAAATGGTGGAAGTGATTTGCTGATTGGTGACATACATACTTCTTGCTTTCCATCGTCTAGAAATAGTGACAGGTATTATACATGATAAAGTGCTTTGTATAATTATTTAATGGATCTGTATGATCACAAAGTATCAGTATAGGTGCACATGCTATCTCAAAGTTTTAAGCAGGGGAAACATGCACAATTATAGTTCTTGGTAATCCATCTCCAATTACGGTCAGTTTATGCACTTTCTCTGTTTTCAATACTGCAAAGATATGATAAATGCTCATATATGTGAAAAGTTGTTTTGCCTTTTACAGAGGTTGTGTCTACATGCATTTGTAGCTCTGATGCTTTGTAAGTTGGATCCCATTGGAAGGCTTTAAAGGTAGTCAATCCAACTATGAAGCAAAAATTACAATAGCATTATTTTATGTAGCTTTCAGACATCATATCTGTATTTTCTAATGACAAATATGTCCTTTGAGTAGTGACTAATAAAAGGAAGCCATAATATTATATGATCGGTTTTAAACGTAATATTATATTCGAGTTGTGATTTTGCATTTTTATCGCGCCATGTCTTTGAATTGGTGAACCACTCTGCTCAATAACTTAATGAGGGATGAATTAGTCCTTTTATCTGGTTATATAGGCGACGTGTTCTTTCATATATGTTTAAGCTGTAAGATTGTAACCTTTTAGTTTCCTATACTTGCCAATCACTATAATCTATCTACTGCTTAAATAACTTGGAATGTTTCTTAAATAATATATATTTTACCACTTATAAATGCAGCTTCGGTGACATAGTAAGGGTACTGTGGTCACTTTAGCCAGCCACTACATTCTGACCCAAGCCACAACCATCACAACATGCTATCACAATTCACAATGATACTCAAACCCTTACCTATTTGATTTTAGAAATCTTATTGTGTATGTGTTGTGACAGATAGCTCAAAACTTGATGCAAAATATATAAATGGATTTATATCAAGAACTGAAGTTTTGGTTTACGTTAACTCATCTTCTGATAGAACTATTTGTATATGTTTTGTAGCAGAGGTTCTAAACCTGAGAATGTTGGATTTCAGTACAAAGACAGAATGCAAATGCAGAATATATTTGATCTACTGAAAGAAGCATGCTATGATCTATTATACGTAAACGTAAAGATAGAATGCAAATGCAGAATATATTTTATGGCGAAATTGGTTTAACTTTCCGAGCCAAGTACTCCTTTTTAAGATATAATTATAAGTATTGCTGTTGGAACTACCGTTTCTTTGAGGAGTACCCCTGGACCATTTAACTCTAAATGTTTACTTTTACTCCTTTAGTAGTACTCTTTTTTCATGTTGCTGATTCGTATATCATCTTTTAAACATGTAATGTTCAAATGACATTTGGAAGAGAGAATTAATTGGCATATTCGACAACATAGAAACTTGGGATGTTATCGAGGGGAGGGTTAACTGATATGAAGTATGTTCTTACCATATTGTTTTTGAAGTATTTTTGTTGCTGCTTTATATCAATTTATACATATCTTTCCTTCATTAGTTATACCTAAAGTGTTTTGCGACAGGTACATCACATGCTCTGTAGCCACCACTTGCTATTGTATCTACGATTACTATGGCTATTTTTTTGCCACGAGATACTGCCTACTGAAAGAACATCTTGCTGCAATGACCACTAAAGGTTACTTGATTTTAATTTTCAACCCTAAAAGTCATAAAGTTAGTCGGTTTATATGTAACTAATGTTGGTTTTAATTGAAAGTAATAGAGCAAGAACAACCCACTGTAAATTAATGCAATCAAGAGGATTCTTGCGACATCAACCAAGTTGAAGAGGAGTGGCATTTCTTGAAAGCTGAGATGCCCGAGAGGGGAAATGACTTTCTTAGGCTTCACTTGGGGATCATACAATCCTGTATCCAACGAGAAATCACACTGGTCAAGGTATTTTATTTTCTTATGTTTTTAATGTTTATGTATTGTTTTAGAGGTTAGTAATCTAAACAATCAAACTAATTATGTAGCTACATTTGATATCATTTTTGATACAAAGTTTTGGGTTTCGCCAAGTTATGGGGATTCACTTGAAACACTGTTTAGATGCTTAGTCATAGTTAAAATAGAACAGCCCATAATGATAGAAAGATCTACTTTACTGTCTAACAATAATGCTTATTGTCAATTTAAGATATTAGTTAATTTGTGGTCCATTTCATTATGTTAATCAGATTACAGATTACAGCCCTTTTTCACTATTTTTTATATTAGATTTTGCATTAATGAACACAACTCGCCAAGCTTATAGAGATACGTCGGAGCTGAAGTCCAATAAATCAATATATGTTTCCCAACAAGCTTCAGTTTTGTGTCTCCCTCTTTCTGCGACATTGTTCATTGGGGTCATACTCATAGCGTATATCTCTCTCTTTTTGGTACGCACACGTGTGCACACACACATAATCATGCTTAAAAGTTATTACACATTATTTTTTTGGCAGCTATGGAACAGTAATGGGCGGAATATTATCCGAGAAGTTCTTAGATACCAACTTGTCAATCCCTTTTGTAGGACCTCCACTTAACACTCCTTCGCTTTAGAAATACAAACGAGTATATATTTTGCACTACAACATTGTTGCTCAACTACAGCTATTTCAGTTGTCATCGATGGTAGAGATCTATGCATGGCAAATATAGGAGATTTCGGAGCTGTTCTATGCGAGAGGTAATCTGTGACTAACTTCGAGGTAAAAAGCTTCCACAAAACTTCACTTTTAAAAAATATGGCACTATCGTGTTACACGCGAGGTGGTAACATTGGTGGAACAAGTTACATGTCAAAACGTGTCACTTTGGTAAATATGGTTAACCTGAACATTTTTTTTCCAAAACGTTACTTAAGAATATTTATATGTCATATATAGTATGTTACTACTAATATTAGTTGGCTCTATCAATAAATGACGTTGGACCCCTTTTTTAAGCTAATATTAAAATCTCACTTTTTGACCCGTTTAGAAGTACATGTACGTGGGTCGGAATCACCACATTTACCTTGGACCAATAAATGACAGGAAAAATTACAAAATTTTGGTTTATCTTCCTATTTTGGTTCAGGTCACCGTGTTATAGCTTTAACAAGCTCTAAAGTATAGTCAAATTTTAATTATTCTTTAGGTAATGTTCCCCGAGTTAATGGTCAACTTGCTGTTGCTCATGCACATTTGGAGACCAGAATCTTAGAGCACATCTAAGTTCAAAACTTTGCACTATCGATTCCTCAATAGAGCTTGTGATACTGGCAAGTGACGGCTTATGGAAGGTTCATTATTTGTTCACTATTAAGTAAGTCAGAAATATGTAGGTCTACTGTAAATTATAAGTGTTGCAATAACAAGTACTTGTCATAAGTTATGTTGTGGTTAACAAAAAAAATGGTAAGAGGAGGGGATCAATAGGTGTAGTGGAATCCATGATGAGTGCTTTTGAAATCATGCGACTATATTCATGCTCCATTCACACAGGTTCATCTCATTCACTTTCTCTCTTTATACATTTATGTTTGCTCAAAAGTGAATTACTTGGTATTAGTTTATTCATAGGATCAACCAATTATAACATTCGATTTACCAGGTTTGTGAGTTGTTATTTTATAGAAAATAAATTGATTCATTTATTTAATTGGGGTTTGATTGATTATGGTTTTGTGGTTACTGAATAGTATGCATATATGTTTTTTGTGTGACTATACGTTTCTGATGTTCATAACATCATTTTATTTCTTGTATGACTGTGCGCTGTTATGGAATTTTTTTTCTTTGTCATTCTGTTCTTAGAAAGATTAATGTTGCTATTTTTTATAATTTTCTTTGTATCAAGTCTTTGCTAAATTCAAAAAAATTTGACAACAACATGTGTGAACATATGTCCTCCTTTTGAAGACACTGAAAACATCGAGTGTGCAAATATGTCCGTCGTTGTCTGAGTTTTTATAGGAAGGTATGGACATAGGTATGCACTTACATCGAGTTCTTACTACATGTGGTGTACATTCTATACTTCCATGGCAGCGCTTGAAAGCCAAAGACATGACTCGACTACAAATGGGTTGATAATATGTAACTCAGTTTCTACAGTTATGTGCAGGTTGTTATTTAATGGTAATGCAGAGCATATGTCGATTACTCGAATGTGAACTATCGGGTCAGACATGAGAGGGGTGAGTATTGGGATCTGTTGTAATTTTTTTCTTTGGCTTTGGATCCTCTAAAGTTTTATGGCAGAATTTTAAATGCAATCTTGATATATTGCAGGCCATCAGCTATTCCTAAACATGCTCCTGATGAACTAATTGTTCCATCAACATATCTTATTATTGTATGCCATCTTCTTTTATCTTCATTCTGTTGATGATCAGGTGTCAAATTGATACTGAAAACGGGATGGCAGTGTGGTCAGTCAATAAAAAGCTAAAAAACTAATGCACATTATGGTATGTTCTTCAAGTGTTGGTAGCGTATCTTATATAAACCTGCTTGAAACATCTTTTGAGTGTTTGGCTAAGAAAAGCTTGAATATGCTTTTTCACTTGGTTTGATCTAAAAATGTTTCTTTTAGTAAGTAGTTTGAGTTTGAATTTCCTATCATTGCAACATTATGATGTACATCTATATGTTGTTTCGAGAACATTATACGGGTTATGTTGAGCATGATTTATGAGTAACATGTAACACGAAAGTAGATAGACTAGAAAACTACAAATCAAACAATAGTTGACCCAAAAACTTTCAGTCATAAAGTGTGTTCATCTGGTACTGAGTTTTTTGTTTATTCCACAATGAAGAGTTACAATGAAAATGGATATTAAATCCTTATAAATAAACAATTATAGTCATTGTGCCTATGATACTCTAACCAATTAGATCGTAACCTTAAATATTATATCGTTAAATTAACGTATAAAAACCCAACAATATCATAGAAAACCTCAACAATCATGCACTATGACGATAACTTGGTTCCTATTATATAATTTACAGTTTTTTACAGCCTCTGGTGATTCTTGAGACCCCTTAACGCTTCTGATACTTTGTCACGGTGACCCCTCAACGCTCCATAAACTTAGTCACAGTGACCCCTCAACGCTCCTTATACTTAGTCACGGTGACACCTCGCTCCTGATACTTAGTCACGGTGACATCTCAACGCTCCACATACTAAGTCAAGATGACCTCTCAACGCTCTTGATAATTCATCGTGGTAGATAAGCGTTGTTACATCATCTCCGCTCAAGTATACCGGTTAGGAGATAATTTGAACACGTCAAATGTACAACAGTACAAGCAACTAAAGCAGGACCAGAATAATGTACACATATATAATGCATGGATTGGAGTATCTCAATCAATCTTGATGTGTGCAAATCGATTCCCATACCAGATTAAGGAGGCTGGACCAGTCCACTTCATTTTTATTAAGTTGGAGTGTTGTGCAATCACCTTTCAAGTTATAATTTTTTATGATAAAGAATGTAATCAAACATCACTAGGCGTAATGCATGAACATTAGCTTTGTTATCCAAAATTTCCAAACATGGTCCACAAATGAGATCAGGTGCTTCTGCAAAACTAGGATGTAATAAGATTGAGGCTTCAAGAATGTGTTTTCTACAACACAAGTTAGTAGTACAAGTAGCACGAGTAACTCAAGTAGTGGCGACATGACCATCATTAAAGTTGACGGTGAGACAAACAACTTGGATTATGAAATCTTGTGGGAAGATTTGATAATTCAAGAACAAATTGGGCAAGGTATCAAAAGGGTAGACATTTAACAGTCTCTCAAACACTCCCATGAACTAACTATGAATATAGTTTTCTCTTATTTATGCAATCTTTTGATATCTTACATTTTACAAATTCTATATATTGTGGTCGTATATCATGGACTCTGGTGTGGATCAGTATGACGTATTTATTTGTCAACAAGTTGTGCATCTTACTTTCTTTTTACTAAATGCATCTGCAGTCTATCCAAGTTGTGCAGGTATGACTTTCACATGAGAAAAGAATTCATCATTAATAGCCAAAGCAATCTGGCAGCAAGTTTCAAATCTGAAAACAAATAAACAAACAACTCATGTATCGCACTTTTCTTTACGAGAATGCTTAAAAGTGGTGGGTGGTGGATTTTGCAATGTAATTATACATGGCTGGTCATTACCAACGAAAGACCAGTTGAGGATGGTGACTGGCCAATAAGCATACTTCGATAGTTATAAGATATTTTTTCTCTTATTCAATCACAGTATACTATACTCTTGATCATGTGTTCGAGGCTTTGGTGATAATTATGGTAATATTATGAGCTACAATTCCTCTTAACCTGATTCCTAATATCAGTATGTGAGCGAGCAGCAAAGATCTTATAAGAGTCCGTTTCAGGTTTGTATTATTTATTTATTTATTATTTTTTTTGAAACGGGCTAGATGTGTAATTCAAGAATATATCTAAATGTAAGGAGTTAATTACCCAAAGTGTATTCAAAATGCAAATTTCCTAAATCTTTTTATTGATATTATACATTTTTGTAGTAGTTTAGTTTTTACAACGGTAATTATCGCATTAATTTCTCTATTTATTTTATAAAAAATAAGACAAAAAAGTGTTTGTGTGGGGATCGTTTGACTAATTAGTTGCTACTATTGTGTGTATGGTTGTTCTCTGCTAGATGCACGATGCAGTTGAACGGATGAGCTACATTGCTAATTTAAAACTTGTTGTTCAAATAGGTATTGATGTAGAAAGACGCAACACCCACTCCAGTTCACAAAGAAATACTATGAGTCAAATATAAATGTACTAGCTTAGAGACCCGTTGACACCGGGTTAGTTTTTAAAGAAATAGATAAATGAGATGATAATAAAAGTAATAAAAAAATAGATTTACAACCATCGCGTTGCCAATCTAAAATAGATTTACTCAAACATAAAATGATGTGTGATTTCAATGATCAATTGAGTTGCTAACAAACCTTGTAACATTAAAAATAATGAACCATAGTATAATATAACGTGATTACACCAATGATACATACATGATACAACATGAACCTTGTTCAAAGACCTTCAAGTACTTCTTTATACACGACATTTGTTGTGGTTTTGGAGAGATTACCATCCTGATCACAAACGACAACCTTCAAACCCCGCTTGCTTTTTACTCTTGATACGGCAACGTACAGTTGTCCATGTGTGAACAGAGGATGGGGAAAGTACAAACCAACTTTAGAAAGCGATTGCCCTTGGATTTTGTTGATTGTCATGGCAAAAGATATTGATATCCTTAAGAGGCAAACGCTTATCAGACGGAGTAATCCTTTTTTCCGAAGTTGGTTCCGTTAATGACCCCACAGGGCGTTAAGCTCGAGTAGTCATTCAAAATATGTAGTATCCCGAACATACATGTTAGCATGTAGGGCACTCACCTGATTACATAAACAATTGTTTTTGAAATGGTGAGTTTAGTTTAAGTTCAGACCCTAATATGTTTTCCGTACGAATTTGTTAGCATAATCGGCGCAGAGTTTCAGAGAGTTTACCCCAATTCAGAGAGTTTCATTTGTGTACATGGGCTTATTAACTTAAGAGTAGCCTATATTCAAGCATTTTTGTAAGCCTATGGTCCAATCCAAGTCACCTTTACGGCTTTACTATATCCATCCCAGGTTTTATGTGTATACTTCATTCCTTTGTAAAAAATTGAAACATGATCTTAAAAGAAATTGAAATCAGTTGAAGTCTATTATATTTAAAGGTTCTAACTATCCTTTTTTAGCACACAATGTTAGCATTAATATAAAAATATTTGTTTCATTGTTACTGTAAACCATAATATTGCATCCATCACAAGACACAAACACATAAACATAATAACAAACTTTAAATTGAATTCCATTAATAGAAATTAGTAACATATGAGCGTGTAGTGTAGCTTTCACCGAACTTTACTTAAGACTCTCAATACTTAACCAAGGTTAGATAATGACTAAAGAATCCTGTAAGCATGGAGTTACCAATTTTTGAATGCAAATCATATATTTACAGAAAATGATATATATATATATATATATATATATATATATATATATATATATATATATATATATATATATATATATACTAACATTATGATTGGCTAATTGATGTAGCATTGTACCTGTTTACTTTAATGAAAAAAAAAAGAGGAAAAAAAACATTTCCATGTTATATTTCAAAAACCATTGAATACATTTTTTCTGCAGTTGAGATACTTATCGAATCAAATGACAATACCAAAAACTCTCAAGACACAACAATTTTCTGTCAACCAACTTTCATTAATATAACATTTCATAGTACCATGGATATAAAAGAACTTAAAAAAAGCACATCAGAACAGCCAACAGGTCAAAGATCTTTTCCACATTTGTCATCTGCACCATCTGCAATCATTTGTTTTCCATCGACAGTCCTTTCACAATTTTAAAGTCCGGCATAACCGGTAGTTCCTCCAATTGACTTCTCTTCTTGATCAGCCCCTTGCGACACCTGGAATGCATTACACAAGCATCAAGTGAGTCAAACGGGTTGGAACTCATCTGGAACGTATTCCAGTAACCCCGTATAAAGAACCTTCAAGTTCATTTAAAAAAAAGACTTTCAATCTATTATAGTCGTAATATGGACCATGTAAGGCTAAATGCAAGATATGTATAAGAAACTCACTTTGCCTACTATACAATCCTCCAAGAACCACAAGTACTGATAAATGATATCAATTGGCATTGACATGATACTTATAAGGCGTAGTTGATTGATCCCGTCGCAACTCGTAGAAGCCTAAACATTATCAAAGGTGTCACCATGTGCTTCAGCACAAGATTTTTTCCTCATTCCTTATTAAAAATAAAATAGTTCTTTGAAAGACGAAGTGTGTAAATCTCAAAACACGTTACTGGCCATAAGCGTAGCTTACTATACAAAAACTTCAGAAAGTATAGTTTTTAAATTTGCTGATTTTGAGGTTATTATGGACATTTCACAAATCAAGCGCCTCAAAAGTATAAGAAACTTATGATGGGTATAATATATTATCCCAGTAAAAAAAACCCTACAAATAGCTTAAGGTATGTGCATAACTTTTAAAACAAATGCAACTTGGGAAAAGGACTGTGTATTTTCCCTATTAGGCTAAATTTTTTAATTTAACTCATATGATTGTAAATTAATACAAATTTCCTAAGCATAGTACCATGGGCCATATTTCCATATCGAAAAAATGATATAACAGCTTATTAGCACTTATGTAATGGTTTATTTTTTCCAAGTTTCATGCAGAATACCTTTTTTGACATGGCTGCACATTTCCAGCAACATGTTATTTTAGGAAAAGAAACGTAATAAGGACAAAGTAAAATCTTGCAAAATGATATCCTTCACATGAGGAAGGATTAGCTCCAAACCCACTAAGCATTACATAATTATCATCAATGAATATAAATTTAACTTTACCCCGTAATGATATCCCTATAATATAAATCAGCCAAAGGTATTTTCACAGCCAAAATCAGGAATCTTAAACCACAATCTGCAGAGAGAAAAAAAAGAAGCCATATGAACAACATGATTAATCGAAAGAAAAACTACTCCTAAGAACCCCAAATACAAAAACCTGCGTTTATGCTTCTTTTGGTCTTTGTTTTCCCTTACCGAGTTAAAAGTCAGAATTCACACAATAATCCAAGGACAATACATAAAATTTAGGATATATATTATGAAACCCAACATAAAGAACTTTGTTATCGTATCAATTAAAATTCTTAGGATATAGCTTGACATTCAAAAGACAATGTAACTTCAAAGTAGCAAGATAAGATCGAAGCACACCATATAGTAAGTCGCGTCATTTGTACAATTGAATATTAGTCATTAAATAACAACATAGACAAAGAAACAAGAAAATAAAAACCCCTATTTGGATCGGACCAAGGCGGGTGTGTGACTTGATTGACTTGACAAAAGGTACCTTTTAATTGTTTAGGCAACCATAATGGTTTTAAAATATGCAACGGGATGAGGCTAATACCCCATAAAAAGCGGATGTAAAACCTGAACCAGTGAGCGCAAGGGTCTCTTCAAAGACGAGAATCCAGACCCGGAGCAACCATATACCAACAAACAGAAACATGAGTAGCATCCATGAAGTCAGTCGCTATACCTTTTTTTGAGTGTAAAAAATGATGTAATTCGTAGTGTTTCTAGGAACTTAAGTAGATAAAATGTAGTATCATTCGGGTAACTTAATCTTTAGCATCTCTTATGTAGCAGAACTCAGGTAAAGTCAGACGCTACACATTTTGTTGTAGTGTTTCTAGGAACTTTAGTAAATAAATGTAGTAAAACTTGGGTAACTTATTCTGTAACGTATCTTATATAGAAGAAATTGGGTCATAATATTCCGATATCTGATATGGGGTTTGCAGGTGTGAAAAAAATCTAAAAAAATAACACTGTAGACAGAACACGAAACTAAGAAATATTTTTCATTCCTTTCATACAGAACAATCATTTTGTCACCTAATTCATATTTGTTTTAGGAAGTTGAAGTGCTGAGTTAGATATCATAGCTTGGCCAGTCACTCTACAACCAACGTGGTGCACCAGTTGCCGGTCCATCAACAATATTCATAAGTATCATTACTTCTTCGTTTTCCAATTATTGTATCTCTAAATATACCATTCACTTACAAACAACAATAAAAACATTTAACATCCTTCTTTTGTTATAGTAAAATATGCTAACTATATTCATAAAGCCAAAGATACTTGAAAATGATGGATACTTACATTTGTTTGGTATTATACACAAAATGTCTTTCTTTGTGTCTGAAAACTTATAGTGAGTGTGTGTCATGATCAGGTTATTGTTGGTTCGAGGAATTTACATCTTTGAAAAATCATGGATTATCCAGTTAGGCTCAACCCTTTAAACATAGTCCTTGTGGCTATTTTTGCGTCTATATTTTAACAAGAACAAATATACGTAGAAGGGTAAGTGAAATTAGTGTGCTGAGTATTTGTCTAAAGAAAAACTAGCAATGCAGGAATTATTATAGTTTGTACATTAGTCACACATTTTTTTCTTTTATGTACTAAGCTATACTTCGTTTTTTAACTATAGTGCCATAGGTGCAGTTGATGGGATTGTATGTTGTAATATGGGGTAAAGCCAAAGATGGCGAAGAATTAAAAGAATAACAAGAGAAAAAGAAGATGATAGCGCAAAATGAAGATATCAAGATTACAATGTTAAGTACATAGGTGAATTTTTTAGGAATTTGTAAACAAACTGTTAATACAAATATCGTCATTAAACGTTATTTATATTTTTGATCTTTGCCTAAGTTTTGTTAACGACAAAAGTAAATTTAATTTATAAAAGGTTAAAGCTTGTCAAGTTTATTAGATATTAAAACAAGCTTTCTCAAACAATATATTCATCATTCAAGCATTTACATTTATGATTAGTAACATCTTGATATGACTCTAATCATTATGTATGATAGTAGTTTGTAGAATGTGTTAGGTTCTTAAAACCAAACACTACCTAAGCATTTGCATATTTCTATTAATAGTAATACAACATTTGACATCATGTATTACATCATGGAGATCATTGGATGATTCCATTAGATATTTTGTGAAGATTTGTACTCTTTGTTAGTGCAAATATTACGATATTTAATCTATACAGTCTCGTTTGTTTTGATTGATGACAAACATGTAACTTGTAATACATAACGTAAAATGTACAAGTTACTTGTAATTAAATTTGTCTCAACATACATTTAACACCTCTCGATGTCTCAAGTCCTCGTATGTTACAACACAGGTTCGTACATGTTTGTTATGTGGCATTATGATCAAACCCATTAACAAATCATTTAGAATGTTTAAAATACGTTTAGAGTCACTAAGTATTTTAATAGGTTAACCATTCTATTTCGAACCTCATTTTACATTTTGCATTCACAAGTATTTCAAAAGGTAACTAGACATTTTATCAACTAGTTACATAATACATTTTACAAGTTTACTTTGATAAACCTTTTAATCTAAAAATGGAAATACATGTTACATCATGTCATGCATCATCTTTGAAATCCTTGGAAGATCACTTGAATATTTTGGTTAGATTGACACTCAATATATCAAACGTGATCTTAGTAAGATTTGGTAATATCTTGGAAAGATTTGAAGAAAGATTTTTTAGATTTTATGTCAGGCACCCACGGCACCAAATTGTATAAAGGACGGAACCCTTTTAAGGGGTCCGTGGTCCGTGGACGCTCCTGTCCACTTTTGGCTATAAATAGAAGCCCATTGTTTTCCCATTTCTTCACCACTTAAAAGCACATCTTCTCCACCTTCTTGCATACATTTAGATCAATCATTAACAATGTAGTAACACACATTAAACACCCTAATGATCATGATCATAATGCTTCTAACATTCATCTTTGTTGTAAGCATACTCTTTGATCAACCAAGGAAATCTTGGAGATCTAGCCATCCCCACTCACCACAAGTTGAAGATCTATCACAAGAAGTTTAGGGAACTTGTGATCTTCATCATGAAGGCTTCCTATCAATGGAAGTTCATTTAGAAGTAGTTATTCATATCCATTAGACATTTGTGTCATGGATCATTAGTGTAAACATCATTGCATCATAACAACACTTTCACCAAACTAGATTAGATGGTTTATGTGTTTGTGCCATAAAACACAAGGTTTATTATGTTGGGCAATAAAACATATTGGGAGTGGTTGTACCCTTGTAAAAGAACTCGACATCTAGCTTAGTGTCGGAAATATTGTATAGGCGACGTTAGGTTGGTTCTACCTCGAACTAGAACCCGGTATTTAGCTTTGTACCGGAAAAAGTGTAAGCGACGATTGTAAGGTTTTCTCCGCCGAGAAGGGAGCTTGTTGATTTAGTGAAGTAACTCTCGAGTTGGGTACTCGGGGAGTGGAGTAGGGCGGAAAGGAGATCCGTGACCGAACCACTATAAATCCTCGTGTTCGGTTTGCACTTTCCTTTCTTTATCTCTTTACTTTTATACTTGCACTATACTATTGTTTGTGATGTGGTTTGATGTTCATGATTGTGTGACAACTTGGTTTACCATGCTTTATATTAGTCACAAACAATAATTGGTACTTTCATATTATAACAAGCTTAATAAGCGATTTGATACTAAAGATCTAAAGTTTTTAAACGGTAACGTATTCACCCCCCCTCTACGTTTCCACAATTGGTATCAGAGCCACGTAGCTCGTATTTTCAAAACAAATGGTTTTTAAAATAGAGTACGATCCATGTATCAAATTACCATTGAAGCGAAAAATAATATGAAAAATGCTTTGCTTGTTATACTTAGAAATTTTGTTGTTAAATGTAACTTTGTATACAAGCTTGAAGGTTTTCTTGAAATGTAAAATAAAAAAAGTTTGTTGAAAGAACTAGTAAGTATTGTATTGTGTGCTCATAGAAAATTTACGAAGAAATATGATTTTAAAGAAGTGTTTGGGATAACTATAAATCTAGTTGAAAAATCACCTCCGTAAATGTTTAAGATAAGTTACATAAGTAGATATATTGTTAAATATGTGTATTATATGTTTACTATGAAATCTAGTAAGTCGCACACGTTTTCTCTATGTCAAATACTAGTTTTGGTGAATCTGTCTCAGAGGACCACGGCACCAAATCTTATAAAGGGCGGATCCCTTTATTTGGTTCCGTGGAATCCGTATGTACAGTATGCAGTTTTTTGGGCAACTTCAAAAAATCATAACTAATTAACCGTAAGTCCGTACGAGTCGAGCCACCTATCATTTTAAAGGGAATTGAGTCTACTTTCATTTAAAAATACTCTCATGGCCTGAGTCTAATTTTAAATAAGTGAAATAGACCAAATACTACAGTATGTCTAAAATATTGAGTTTCGCTTTAACATAAAAACTCAAAATTTTGAATCAAGCAATTTAAATTGGTATTCTTAGAACTTTGATACAACTTCCTTTGAAACTAAATAATTTGGTAATATGTTTAAAGGAAACTAATCAAGCTTGGTATACATAGTCATATTTAAACGCAAAATGACGAAAAGTGTCTTTCTTGTTTTGCTATGCTAAATGACCACTTGTTTATGTTGTTTGCATATATGTTGCTTGCTTATTTTTCAAATTGTTGTTTACACTTGTTTGTTTGCATAATATAAGTGTCAATCTTGCCATGTTATTTATTCACTTGTTTGACGATTTCTTGTTTATGCACAATAGGTTATTTGCTAGATTTTGTGCACTAAGTTGGAAAATTATTTTACCATCGCTTGTAGAATTAGATCACTTCGTTTGCATAGGTTACTAACATCTCGCATAACTTATGAAATGTCATAACTCACTTAGCAATGAGTACTAAGTAAATTAGTCAAGTACTTTGAAAAATGAAGGTATTAAGAGAGTGTTTGGTACAAGGACAAAAACAATGTTGTATGATGTAATTTATTTGTTTTTACTTTGTAGGATGATAATATGACTTAAAACAATGTTGTATGCTAACCGGTTTATGCAGGTGGATAGCACAAGTGTGTTATCAAATTTTACCCATTTTCACTTTTATGCGAAAATCGTTAGCCCTTGGTCAAAGTCTATGCTCCACTATATTTGTATATGTGGTATCGACTTTTCCTAACTAGAAGTAATTAATGTCACATGTTTTAAGCTAAATTTCAGGTTTCGGAAAACTCCCCGACACCTACAAAATGGGTCTGTGTACTTTTCTGATGTCCACGGATCAGACGGCACCAAAATGTTGGTACCTTCTGTTATGTATTTTGGTACCGCCATACCTGTACAGGCGGACCAGGCAGCACCAATTTAAGGGTTCCGGCTGTGTAAAGAAATGGTGCCGTGAATCCTACAGGTAAGTTATTGAATTTTACTAAATCCCGCAATCTAATTTACCAAACTTCGTTTCTAGGATAGTTGTTAATGCATATCTTTCATACCTCACTCAACACATCCTCAATGGACTAACTTAGGATGTTTGACATGATTTTAGACACTTCCATCTCATTAGAAACTACCATCTTTGTATGGATTAACATCAAATCCATGAATCCTTAGTTCCATAAATCAACACATTCAAGATGATCATTTTCACACCTTCACTGTTACTTTTCCTCAAGCTTAGCATTTCTTAAAGCAAAATCAAAATGACTAAATCCTTAACCTCAAATAAGCCACTTAAGAAAACCACTAGGATTAGCATTCGATCTTGTTGCTTCATTAACTTGAGCTCTTCATCCTCAGACTCATTACCTCTCAACATCTCATCACCCATTCAAGATGTGAACTTTCTAAACTTGAGTACTCCAACTCCACCACCAAAAATCACCCACCATCATCCAAAACAACTTCACTACCAAAGTCTCCAAAGCTTGTTCCTATCAAACTTTGTGCAACACCACCAACATCTCCTCACCCGTTTGCGGATGACTTAGATGACTTACCGAGACTAATAAACCTGGACTCATTATTTGCAAAGATATCATACACAAGTCCAACATATGACTATAGATATTGTTTTGTATCTACATGTATTGCCTCACCTGGTTAACATGAAAATAATGTGTCATCCTTCAAGACAATAAGTATTTACATCAAGTCATAACTCACACATATGTTAAATACATATTATCAAGTCTTGTTATCCTTGAGTTCAATCTAAGCTTTATAACCTCAACAAATTAGGATTGACAACTTAAGTATTTCATCCGAAATATTCAAGTATATGCGACTTACGATTGTAGTCATTAAAAGTCATATCCGAAAAAACAACACCCAAGTATTTTAACAACACATGTTGAAACACTTATCCAAAACAAAAAACCACGGTGCCACTTATCCCTCTTTGACACCTACTATCCCTCTTCCATCTTTTGGCACTATTAACCGTATTGCTCATGAACTTCCAAGAGTATACTTTAAATCAAACGTGCCCTTTCAAGGTGAACCTATACCTCAGCCCCTAAGCTTCATAGACATAACCAAAACTTCAAGCATTTCACCCGCTAGTTGTAACCAATGAACCATAAGAATTAGTATCCGTATTTATTATTTTTTTTGTTCAACATCTGTGGACAAATAATCAACCTAAGTACTCCCATAGCACAACAAACCCCTACATCACTACATCCTTATTTAGACACACTAGAAGACCTACCACCTAGATCAACCAATCCACCATCCTTGCCATCATTTGAATTCGTTGAGTGTATTGCTCAAAAAGCCCTTGTGTCCAACACTTGTACTGAATCAAATGCACGTTTGAACAAACTCAACCATCCTTTCCCACATATAAGGATTTAGATAATTCATTATGGCTAGAACCTCAACTATCA
The DNA here is from genome assembly GCA_019973895.1 of Chrysanthemum seticuspe. NCBI lineage: Eukaryota > Viridiplantae > Streptophyta > Magnoliopsida > Asterales > Asteraceae > Chrysanthemum > Chrysanthemum seticuspe. The sequence goes on from BPTQ01000005.1 coordinate 289,781,278, forward strand.
AATAAGCATGGTGCTCTTGGTAATTGTTATCAATTTCCACTAGGTATAAGTAGTACTACCTTCACAAATAATCAAAGTATTAGTAATACTTTGTCGTTAAACTTCTGCATAAATTTCGTTAAACTTCAAATCAACATTTTAACAACATATGTTAAAATGCAATCTCAAAGCCAACATCATACACCCCAAGCAACAATGACTCTTGAGGAGTATACATAAGAAACTCGAGTGAATTCCTCTTGTCATCATCTAGTGAATATAATCTTGAGACCAAGTTTATTTAGATGGGACTATCCGATTCAAACACTTTAGCTTCATATCTTCATTTAGGAAAACATGATGTTTTGAAGAACATTATGACTAAGATTCATGCATTAAGCTTTCATTTTGTTAAAAGGATATTGTATATCCTATGCATCACTCTTGCGACATAAATAGTTGTGTTACAAGAGATTTCATTACACCTCATTGGCTAAATGATCTTGAAACAAACATCTACAAGTTCTATGAACTAGCATATCCAATTCATCTTGTCATACTTGTTTTCATAAGCATGATAACTTTATCCCATGGGATAATCTCATTTGTTGAAAGATACTATTTGTATCTATTTCCTTTCAAGCGTACATCATAACTTAACCTTGCTCAAACCGAGTAAACATCTAAGGTTAAAACTACACATCTTTAGAGCATACACAAGATCTATTGAAGTTGGTAACCTCACTTAGAATTGGTATGTGCTAAAACACATACCTTTTCATTGTCAAAATAGACCCAAAATAACCAAGAAAGAGCCGTTTATTGCTAATATTTGTGGTTTTCTTGAGTTTGTGCTTGTGCAGGTATGGATATGCAAAAACACGCAAAAAGGTACCAAATCAGACATAAATCCGAGCACGAGAGATTAAGAGAGCTTAAGCTGAGCCGGAAGGTCAGAATTATGCATTTTTGAAGATTTCTAATCTCTGAGGATGATTTGTGAAGATTTGATCAAAGTTTGGAGAATTGGCAGAAATGGCCCCTCAACTTTGAGAATTGGCAGAAATGGCCCTTGAGATTCAGAAAGTTGCAAAATCAGTCCCTGGATTATTTATGGTTGACAAGAGTGGTCCTTGAAGATAATTTCGGAAGTTACATGTTTGAACCTTGGAGTTTCAGTTTTTACATGTTTAGTCCCTATGGTTACCATTTATCCAAGTCTAGTCCATATATAAATCCATTATCCAATCCAAGATAAAATCCACTATCAAAAGGCCCAATATACATTCAAATCCAATCCAGTAACAGTACCCGTCCAAACCAAAACTATCACAACCCGTTTAAATAACATCCTACCCGAATCATTCCCTTATACCCGAAAATACACCCAAGTCAAAGAGCCATTTAACCCAGTCAACCATTTTGAGTTATATTAAAATATAACCAAACGCGCCCTTTAACCCAAACAGGGTATCTTCTTCCCCATAACAAACACACCTATTCACCACCACCTAACACCTCTCCTAAACACAAAACTTGGTACTAAGGATCTTTTCACACTCTGACTTGTCAGAAGAATGGCACACGTGGACAAACCAAGCTTTCCCATTGGCTTAAACACCTCATCAAGGATAATGGAGCTCTCTTATTGGTTGAAGTGATCATGGATTGAATGTGTGGCTCACAATAGCCTTCTAGCATCTTCTGAAAGGAATCCAAGCAAAGACCTCTCCTCAGCTATAAAAACGACCCTTGGCTCACATTGATAATTGTCCAATTTCTCATGTCTTAGAGAAGTTTTGGCCTTTTATTTACTTGTCATATTAAATGTTTTCCTTAGTTAATCAGTGATCATTTGTATTGTAATCTCAGTTTTCTTTAATGCAACTTTCCCTTTCTCTTTTAAAAACTTGTCTCAAGCTTTAGTTGTTGTTCATTCTGCTCTATGCATTTTGAGTACTGATATCATAAGCCTACTTAAGCTTTTACAAGTTTATGTAAGCTCATTAGTTGGTAGAAGTGAATTTCTAAAGGATTACTCAGTTTTCTTAAAAGTCAATAAAAGTCAAACGGGTTATATTGAAAGTCAAATCAGTTGGGTTAAGTTTCTGTTTTAAGATTGTTGTTTGAATAAGTGTAATATCAGTTTTAAGCTTAATCTCATTAAGGTTTTAAGTTTTTAATGCATTTTGTAGTTATAAAGGGGTGTTTGGATTGCTTGAAAATCAGTGGTTAGAGGTCATATTTTTGGATTGGATCAGTTTGTTGAAGCTTGTTATAGGTTTATGCAGTCATATCTGTCTTTATTTTGCTGCATTTGAGCTAATAGTCAATTTTGCTTTGTAATCTGTCCTTGTGCATTTCCTGTTAAAATCAGTGGCTGTAATGATTCATAAAGGTTTAGAAGTTGTTTAGCTAGCTTGTTAAACTTACATTCCATCATGTTTCATCCATTTCATTCACACAATTGCTTTTGAATCTCAAATTAGTCAACCTCATAACTGTTATAAAAAGTCAAAAAAACCAAGTCTGATCTAGTTTTTGCAGAATTAGCAGTAGGTGCACAGGGTTCATTTTCACTAGTTAGGGTCTGAGATTTGGCACACTTGTAGTATTCTAGGTGGTCTTCAAGTCCTTATATCTGTTTTTGGCTTAAGCACTTCTGATAAGCTTGTTGAGTAGCTCAAACTAGCTTCCCCATTACTGTTCTGCACATCAACAGCTTCTGCCTCAGTTTTTAGCATTTTGATTTTGCCTATATCTGCTTCATTACTAGTGGTCATAAGCTGAAACTTTGGATTTATGATCTCTGCCAGGTGGACTTTAGATCCATGCTTTTAGTTTTCTCTTTGGCTTATTGGATAAGCATTTGCAGTAGCCTAAAGTAGAGTCCTAAATCTGTTCTTGCTTATAGTATCAGTTGGTTCAAATCATTGATAGATCATGCTCTAGTAGTTAGGAGTAGGTGCTTTTAGTTGAGTTAGAGTAGTTTTAGCATGCATTAGCTTATTTGATCAGTTGGTTTCCTGTAGAGCTTATTTGCTTATTTCCCTTGCTTATTCCATACCATTTAACATAGCAGCTTCATTTTCTTCCTCTTAAGCCTAGTGTTTTGTAATTTTTATAGCTTTAGAATAAGATTTTAGAATTTCCCTGAAGTTTTCATAATTTTTAGACACTGTTCACTATTTTTCTAGATTAAAATCAGTTTTTATTCATTTTTAATTAGCTTTAATTGCATTTAATTGAGAAAAAGTTCCAAAAAAATAATTTTTCAATTTTAATAGTTTAAGATAAATATAAAAAGCATAAAAAAGATTTTTCCATATTTTTCCCCTTTTATTTGGTATTTTTCACAATTTAAATTAGATTAAAATAGTATTAAATTCATAGAAAATAGGAAATTAATCTGAAAATATATAAAAATAGTTTTAAAAAGTCTTTTATGTTATTTTAGATTTTTAGAAAGTAATTCCATATTTTTCCCTCTCTCTTTCATAATTTTTAGTTAATTAGTTTATTTTTATTAGTTAATAATTAGTTTTTAATTAAAATAAAATCAAGAAAATTCCTAAAAAATAGTTTTAATTCATAAATAGTTTTCTTATATCATTTTTAGCATAAAAGTAAGTTTAGATTATTTTTAGGATGTAGATTAGACGTTATTGCTTTTTATTCGCGTTTCGTTTGATTCCCGTTTTTGCGTTTTAGTGTAGAATTGAGTAGGTTGCCTTAGTTCTTAGGATTTCCCGTAGATTATATGTTCCATTTGCTTTCCTTATCCCGTAGTTTAGAATATATCATTTTACCCCCTTTTCTCATTCAAATCCCGATTATTGAGACGTGAGTTGGAAATTCCATTCAACCCTCGTTCGGAACGATCTCGGTGCTCAAACCTAACATGTTTGAGTTACCCGTATACTACACACAACTTCTTATTATTGGTTTTTCTTATCAAATCAAGAATCTTGTTAAATAAAATACCAAAGAGCTTTCTTGAGAACGTTCTTAATTTAACATATTCCATTATCTAGTCTAAGATGATCAATTCACATTTAAAGTACACACTTCAACTCAACGCAAAAGATGTCATCCATTAGATCATACAATTAGCTATGTAATTTGAACAACCTTAGATTCTAAACACAAGATTAAAACATATTGTTTATCAACACACCATTGATAAAATTCATGTTTATAACATGACATTTTCATCACCTTAGTTATATTGCATATTAGTTGTGTCACATTAAGCCAAGTATTGATAAACTATCATCTTTTATGCACTTTGATAGGCAAAAGTAGGAGTTCCCATCTTTCTAACATGAGAATGACTACTGGAGAACCTATTGCACTAGAAACTCAATTTGACCTAACGGTTGAATTGCTTCCTGGAGAGAAGTTGGGTATGTGGAATCACCCGTAAAAATGGTCGTGTTTAGCCTTAATTGAGCACCGCTAGTAATAGTCTCATATTCATTCTCCAACTTGAAAAATATGTTTTCCTATACTTGCCTAAAGTAAGTGTTAAAACAGTGATAGTTTGCCTCGCCTTAAGAATACTAATCAAACAAGTAGTATATATGACTTCTCTTTTAAAACCACTTGCATTGCACTTACATGTGTTGATTACATGTTCTTGTTTAATACAATAAGTTGATTTGACATTATCTTAGTGTTTGATAACAAGTCAAATGTGTAAACCTTAGTACGGTTTTATCTTTATAATGCTTGTATTCTTGTTTCATGCTACTAAACGTTTAAACCTAAACTTTATTTGCATGATACTTACTTTTTTGAATTATCTTTAGCATGATTAACATGTTGCTTATGAACTCATAATATGTCATTTTGATACGTGATAATTTTGATATGATATATTTGTGTTTCAAAGCTATTAGTTGGCATTCATTATATCTATGTGTAGTACGATCTAAATGATACATGCTCCAAATTGTTATGTCTTAAAGTATGGCTTGCATGACTCTTTCATCTTGTTTCTTTTGCTTCTTGTCACACTATTTGTTTGCTACGCGTGCACATATAATCTGTCAAAGTGCTTTTGGTATGACAAACTTTTAGAAGCCTTTTTATCTTACAAATTAATCACATAGATTATTGTATATCCAAGTATGCTTAAGTGTCTAAGTCTAACGACAAAACAATCTCATAATGAAATGTCTTGAATAAAGTCGTATTCTTGCATAATATGATTGTTTTGATGCTATCTTGTGTGGTGATTCCTTGTCTACTAAGTGCAATGTGTTGTTTTTACTTATATAATATGCTATCATTTGATTTCTATCATGTCAACATCTTTTGTTACTAACAAATTTGTTTTGTAGGTTGATAACAAATTATTTGTTATCTCACTTGGTTCTAACTATTATATGCTCATTTTGCATAATCCCCTTTATAGCTACGTAAATTAGTACTATGCTTTATGGGACCCCTACACTTGCATATAGTTTAAAAGCATATAGAATTAAGTTCTATAGGGTTGGCTTTGCATTTTTGTCTTTCAACCGACCTCTTTCCAAATCTCATTTTTGCTTCCGCTTTCCAAAAATCACCTCCATCATTATTTAGTTATAACAATACTCTAATCCTCTTCACTTCCTATTAGGAAACCACATGCCTCATCATACGATCATCTCGTATTAATCGAGAAGAGGTACGTGACTTTAAGGATGAAGTTCATTGTATGCTAACCATCATCCAGAAAATATCACTAAGCTCATCTCTTTCGTTAGCCCGAATAACCTCCTAAACACTTTGTTGTCATTCCTTATTTGATACATTACACATTATGTTGGATGTCCACCAATTAAGGGGGAGAGAAATTCATTCACATAATTGTCTTTTGTCAAATTTTATGTCTCTTAGACTCTACAATACCAACACATAGGTAAACACCACTTAGCTAAAACCAGTTCATGAAACCACAACTAGTTCAACCTTTTTCACACCAATACCTCATCAAGTGAAAAACGCATCATGTGTTTTTACAAAACGTCTTCATCTCCACATATAGGATTTTCCTTAAACTAGCACCTTACAACTTCACTAACTAGAACACCATCATAGGATCTTATCCTTTTCTCGTTTATCATGCATGTCCTTGTCAGTGCAAACGATATATTAATCAAAACAGCCATCTCCAACACGTTGGTCCATCCAACTCTCACTCATATGATGTCATTCTCATCCTCATATAGGTACTCATTATTAGTATTTTCCATATTGTCTTCACTTCTTTTCAAAGTGATAATCATCCATGTCGGTCAAAACCATGCTAATACTACCTTTCCCATTGTCACCTAGAATAGGTCAATTTTATAATTCGTGTCAATCAATGAACGAATTTATCTTCATCACTTTTATATCTTTTGGTATCTTCATTATAATATTCTTAGATAGAACGCATTATTGATTACTCTTGGGTTGAAGCATATGAGAACTTGCTCAAAACAATAGATTGTTAGCATCAATAAATCATTCAAATCATAACCCTTGTGCATCATTGAAATGCAATGTCCATTCACATTTTTTTTCCTCTTAGCTTTGGTCACTTGACATGACGAAAGGATTGCATGAGTCCATATTTTTATATTTGCTATACATACGAGTTTCTAACTCCTTAATAGCTTCCTACCTAATCACCACCACCTTCCATCACCACTTTCACTAATCATCACCACCATAGATTAGCGAAAACTTGCTTTTGTAAATGTCAAGTCATCTACCATCACCACATGAATCCTACTAGTAAACCGACACCAACACTAGCACCACTAGTGGCACACCCGGTGGAAGACTTCATATCTTCTTTCTAGGAATTATTTTGTAGGCTTTTATCATGTTATATTCTCACTTTTCTTATGATTGTAATTAGGAGACTATACTTCATGAGATCTTTGATTATATCATTTATCACATATATACATCTTATTTTTCTTTGTGAAAAAGATGAAATATATTGCACTAATGTTTTTCATTGTAGGTTCATCATCATATACACTCGATTGTATATAATTTACTCATCTAAGGATGAAGTTTGCATCAATTATTTTTCTTATTTAGGTGCTTCTTGAGACCCTAGAACAAGGAGGAATATCCTTTAAGCACTCATATTGCATCGTCTATACACTTGGTTGTATATGACATATTTGTCTAAAGATAAAGCTTCTACTATACTAATACTTATTTTGAAGGTTCATCTTGATGCCCTAGAGCAAGGGGAGCTTCCGTCAAGAATTTACTGGATGCATCTTATACACACTTTGTTGTATATCACTTACTCGTCCAATGACGAATATAGTTTTGCACTAATATTTGTTTTGTAGGTTTTTAATCATATCCTGACGCCTCAAACAAGGGGGAGCAACCGTCAAGGGGGAGCATGCACGCATTTAGCATCATTATCACTTTTCAACAAGCATTTGTGCTTCGATAAAAGGTGGAGAAAATAGGCTAACATTGCTATGCATTTTTCTTTTTCATATATTTCTCATAATTTTTGTTGCATAAAACTAACCTTGATGTAGGTTAAGCCTCTTTATTTGATCCATGGATCCACTACCAAACAAGGGACGGATTGTAATGGACGATTTAACTTCACTAGGGATGATGCAAGCTCGCCTTTTTGGGGAGAAATTAAGTTAAACTCCAAGGACACGCCCTTTTTGTTTCGACAAAAGGGGGAGAAGAGTGTAAACGGAGAAGGTAATGTAAATGTAGTAAGGATACAAGTAACCTTTTACATTTTACTTTCTATTACGTTTACATATATTTGTCATCATCAAAAAGGGGGAGATTGTTAGTGCAAATATTACGATATTTAATCTATACAGTCTCGTTTGTTTTGATTGATGACAAACATGTAACTTGTAATACATAACGTAAAATGTACAAGTTACTTGTAATTACATTTGTCTCAACATACATTCAACACCTCTCGATGTCTCAAGTCCTCGTATGTTACAACACAGGTTCGTACATGTTTGTTATGTGGCATTATGATCAAACCCATTAACAAATCATTTAGAATGTTTAAAATACGTTTAGAGTCACTAAGTATTTTAATAGGTTAACCATTCTATTTCGAACCTCATTTTACATTTTGCATTCACAAGTATTTCAAAAGGTAACTAGACATTTTATCAACTAGTTACATAATACATTTTACAAGTTTACTTTGATAAACCTTTTAATCTAAAAATGGAAATACATGTTACATCATGTCATGCATCATCTTTGAAATCCTTGGAAGATCACTTGAATATTTTGGTTAGATTGACACTCAATATATCAAACGTGATCTTAGTAAGATTTGGTAATATCTTGGAAAGATTTGAAGAAAGATTTTTTAGATTTTATGTCAGGCACCCACGGCACCAAATTGTATAAAGGACGGAACCCTTTTAAGGGGTCCGTGGTCCGTGGACGCTCCTGTCCACTTTTGGCTATAAATAGAAGCCCATTGTTTTCCCATTTCTTCACCACTTAAAAGCACATCTTCTCCACCTTCTTGCATACATTTAGATCAATCATTAACAATGTAGTAACACACATTAAACACCCTAATGATCATGATCATAATGCTTCTAACATTCATCTTTGTTGTAAGCATACTCTTTGATCAACCAAGGAAATCTTGGAGATCTAGCCATCCCCACTCACCACAAGTTGAAGATCTATCACAAGAAGTTTAGGGAACTTGTGATCTTCATCATGAAGGCTTCCTATCAATGGAAGTTCATTTAGAAGTAGTTATTCATATCCATTAGACATTTGTGTCATGGATCATTAGTGTAAACATCATTGCATCATAACAACACTTTCACCAAACTAGATTAGATGGTTTATGTGTTTGTGCCATAAAACACAAGGTTTATTATGTTGGGCCATAAAACATATTGGGAGTGGTTGTACCCTTGTAAAAGAACTCGACATCTAGCTTAGTGTCGGAAATATTGTATAGGCGACGTTAGGTTGGTTCTACCTCGAACTAGAACCCGGTATTTAGCTTTGTACCGGAAAAAGTGTAAGCGACGATTGTAAGGTTTTCTCCGCCGAGAAGGGAGCTTGTTGATTTAGTGAAGTAACTCTCGAGTTGGGTACTCGGGGAGTGGAGTAGGGCGGAAAGGAGATCCGTGACCGAACCACTATAAATCCTCGTGTTCGGTTTGCACTTTCCTTTCTTTATCTCTTTACTTTTATACTTGCACTATACTATTGTTTGTGATGTGGTTTGATGTTCATGATTGTGTGACAACTTGGTTTACCATGCTTTATATTAGTCACAAACAATAATTGGTACTTTCATATTATAACAAGCTTAATAAGCGATTTGATACTAAAGATCTAAAGTTTTTAAACGGTAACGTATTCACCCCCCCCCCTCTACGTTTCCACACTCTTCATATCTTGCACAATCTTACTTAGATAGAGTTGACTTTAAGCAAGATTTGATATCTTGACTGTCAGACTGGCGGTACCAATTTGGTACACGGGCGGAACCCTTTTAAGGGGTCCGCGGTCCGTGGACGCTCCTGTCCAATTTGGCTATAAATAGCAATGCCAAGCCAAGTAGTTTCTCATCCCTTTCTAACATACTCTCATACATATCTTCTCTCTAACCTTTCTAATTCAGTTTCATATCATATTAGTGATCTCTTTTGTAGCAAAGAAGATCAAGTCATATTCAAGCTTCAACGAGAAGTTGGAAGTCTTGTTTGTTTAGTGTTGTATGATCTAAGTGTTGATCCATACTTCATTGTTGTATCAAACCATCATAATCTTGTGAGTGTGAGTGGTTAGTATTTTAGTCCTCAAAATACATTGTGTGTGGGAGTAGTTGTACCCTTGGAAAGAACTCGACATCTAGCTTAGTGTCGGAAATAGTGTAAGCGAAGTGTAAAGGTTTTCTCCGCCGGTGAAAGGAGCTTGTTGACTAGTGAAGTTAAACTCTCGAGTGTGAGACTCGGGGAGTGGAGTAGGGCAAGGAAAAAGAGTCCTTGTAGGCCGAACCACTATAAACAACTTGTTGTGGTTTGATCATTTCTTTCCTTATTTACTTATTACATATTGCTTGCATATTTCATTAACACACTTAAGATCAATATCAATTGATCTTTCAATAAGTTTCAAAACAAAGATTTTAATCGGTAAACTATTCAACCCCCCTTCTAGTTTTCTACACAAACTAATACTCCGAGTATGTTTACATTCAAAAACCCGTTGTGTACAAAGAATTTTATTTTCCATATGAATAACCATCATGTAATTGATGTGTTATCATACTTATGATTGTTCTTTTTACATATAACACATGAGCACTATATTTTTGTTTTCAATTATTTTGTTTAACATATTTTCCATTATTTTGTCAAACAATATTATGAAGTGAATGCATGTTTGGTTGTCGACCAAGGGTAGAGAGGACAACGTACCAAAACCTGACTGGCTACCCTATTCACCTTCAATGTACAAGCATCCCTTTTAACAGGATCAAGAAATTCAGCAGGAATCAACTACACAATTCAGGTTAGCCAATCAAAGTTTCTCTTAAAAATGAAAGAATATGGGAAATATAGTACATAACTTGGAATGGTAGTTATTGCAGGCATCAATAAAGAATCCACATCTGCTACATCTATCAGTATCACTTCCCACTCCACCTTCAGAGACTCCTTTCCCAAGTAGCCTTCCACTTGGAGCCATTGAAGCCAATTTACATTTATAGGATCATGATGTGTGAACTTGCACGATATTTATGTTCACTTTATGGGTAGACATAGAGCATTTACTATCTACTTGAAGAACCTCGACAAGTACAAGGTATTTCACCCGTTTCATTTAACTTTTAATTACTTTTTAGTATATATTTGTTCAACTAAATCCTAGAAATAAAAACTAAAAATCAAAATACTTACATGCTTTTAGCCGTTTTATGTATTATGGAAACATCAATTATAGATCTTAACAATCTCATTTAACTTTTAATTACTTTTTAGTATATATTTGTTCTACTAAATCCTAAAAATAAAAATCACAAGTCATACCCGTCCATCGGACGGGTTTTGCCACTAGTATATATATATATATATATATATATATATATATATATATATATATATATATATATATATATATATATATATATATAAAATCTTTTTTGTTAAATACCACCTACTGATTTCCAGATACAAAAGCTGTCTATTTGATTTCCATACACAAATGCAGAACCAACTGTTTAATAATAACATGCATGAAGTTAATCATTCAAATCGAGTTTAATTATGTTTACTACTAGTCTTTTGTACATTTAGAAAAAACACAAACTGTTATGGTGTCATCATATGGTTCGACACCTCTTTCACAAGCAGGCTTTGCAAAGAAAGCCCTACAGTTTTGTCAACATCACCATATACCCCTCCAACACATTGGTCTCAAATATTACTCACTTTCACTGAACCAATTTCATTAACATCCAAAATGTTGGCAAACAAGTGTTCATCAATGGTTGGTATTGAGGTCAACCCAGCAGTCAGAAAAGATTCACGCATCAGTATAGCACGTGGTGTTGAACATCGTGTGGAAAACTAGAAGGGGGGTTGAATAGTTTTACCAATTTAAAACTTCTTTTTAAATGTTTAGATCGACTTATGTCAATCTATTTGGTTGTTTATGTTGGACGTTGATAGATAAGTATATAAACGTGTAATGAAAGATAAAGAGTAAGAAGCACATCACCACGACACAAGTTATTTATAGTGGTTCGGCTACAAGGACACCTTCCTTGCCCTACTCCACTCCTCGAGTCACCTATTTGAGAGTTCGTAAGCACTACACCAATCTCCTTATGGCGGAGAAGCCTTCACAACGTCGCTTAACCTTTTTCCGGTACAAAGCTAAATACCGAGTTCTTTCACACCAAGGCGAACCACACCTAACACAACGTCGCCTACCCTTTATACGGTGCTAGGCTAACCACCGAGTTCTTTCACATCTTAGGAGAACTAATCCTATCACAACGTCGCCTACCCTTTATTAGGTGCTAGGCTAAGCACCTAGTTCCATTACTATGGAGGAACTACTACCCTTCACGACACAACACCTAATCTCAAGGAGATCTACTCCTTGTTACAACACCATCAAGGATATCACCATCCTTGTAAATAAACAAATACTTATATGTATAACGATGCACCTCATCGATTATACGACCTAAGCATTCTTCCCAAATGCTACTTGATTTGATTCATCGGCATCCTTCACTAATGTCTTTGACACAACGCTTGGCACCCTTCACTAATGCCTTCTTCTTGACACCTTTAGCATTCTTCACTAATGCTTTTACACGGATGATGAACACCTTTCACTAATGCTTTTATCTTGACACTTTCGGCATTCTTCACTAATGCCTTCAACCCAACATCTATGGAGAAAGGTAGATCTATCAACAAGAGAACCTTCGTTGTCTTGATGATGACGAAGCATGGCAACTCATGGACTTGAGCTTGCACGTCTTCAAGAAGTGGTGATCTTTCCTTTAAGAGGAACCTAGAAGATCACACAAAAACAAAAGACAAACTACATAGATCACTTGGATATGAGGTTAGAGGGTTAGAATACTTGGGGGAAGTATGTGTGTAAAGTCATGAATAGAAAGGAAGAAATGGCTCTCTATTTATAGAGAAAATTCTCTACTGTTTCCCCGGATCCCACGGATCCCTTCCACTTGGGATCCGGCTAGCACAAAGGCATGGATCCGTGGAACGCTCCTCTTTACCCATGGGTATTTTTGGTTTTGGGTCATGGGTCATGGGTTATGGGTTGATCCATGGTTTTCTTTTCTAGATACAATGAACTTGGTTAAGTGGTATATATAAAACCATGGGTTATGGGTCAATACCATTTGCTAGTTTTTACCCATTTAGTATATACTTGTTTTTACCCATTTTAGTATACTTAGTTTAAGTATATGCTAACCCAATATGTAAACACTAGTTATTGTACATATGTATTTAAATCATAAAATCACTTATACTTGTTTTAGTGTTTTATGTGAAAGCGTAAGTGTGTTAGGAAACTATTAACTCAAACTATTTACGTATTTTATTTGTTTCGTTAAAATGATTTTACGTTTGTTATCGAAAAAACATTAGAAGATCGTAAAATATAAATAAACGTTTTAACGGCTTATTTGTATTAACAATCTCCCCCTTTTTGTTGATGACAAAACATAAAATTATTTTAAGGAAAAGCTAAAATTCGTAGAAGTTTGAATTTGTAGTTTTTACTTTCTTCTCCCCCTTTTTGTCGAAACAAAAAATGTTAAAAGAAACTAACACAATTTTTACAAGAAAGTTATGTAAAAATGTAAAGAGAGTAAGTGACGGGAATGGTACTCGTCTTAACTCCCCCTTGACGAGTCCATCCCTTTGAAAGGGCGTCAAGGACATGACGTAAACTAAACTAATAGTGTTTGCAATTATGTTTGCAAATGGTTCGTCTAAGTGACGAAAACGTGCTCCCCCTCGAATATTGCAAAGTTGCAATGGGGTATCATGAAGTGTAATCCAACATTGGATTAAGTTGCAAATGATTTTGCAATGTCGTTTGACACAAAGCTCCCCTAGCTTTATGGTGTCAACATCTTCATGTGTATTTTGAAAATCTACAAAGTAAAGGTTAGAAAACAAGAGTATAGTGTATAATTTCCTGCAAATAAAACTCAAGTTAGTAGAAATTTGTGCTTCTGTACCACGGATCCCACGGTTCCCTTATTGGAGGGATCCGTCTAGGCATTTTGGAGGGATCCGGCTAACTGGTGACAGTTTCTTCAGTAATGTGTCAAACAATGCTAGTGTGGAGACAATATATGTGCAATAAAGAGCACAGCGCACAAGATAATCAAAGCATATAAATGTTCATTCAATAAAACAAGAGATAACCAAACAAATCTCTAAAACTAAGAGAATGAACTAGGACATATAAGTACCACTAAATACTAACTAGTTACTAGACTTAAAATGCTAAAATGTGCATGAGTCTAGGGATGAGTGGACTTGTTGATTTGATCCAACTTTTCAAGAAGATGATTAAACATGAAATGTATCTCATTTCGTACTTCTTGAACAAGTCCTTGAGTGTTTAGACAATTTGGACAATTATTGTCTTGGTTTGAACCCGGAGGGAAATGGATATTTTGAGGATGCTCAATGTGTGTATGCGGGTCTTCATTTTGAGAGGTAGGAAGTGGTTCTAAAAATGAGGGTGGTAATGGAACTTCTTCCATATGATCAAGGTTGTTCCTTGTCTCCCATGATGGGCTAGTTGGTGTTGTAGGTGGTTCCCTATTTAACGAAAAGGTTGGTGAATGGGAGTTTCTTTGTGGTGAGTGAAATAATGAATAGATGTTTGGATGAGGGAGAGGCTCATTCGACGAATGTAGACCATGCTCAATGAATGATGGTTTTGATGGCTTGCTAGAACTAGCCATGTTTGGTTTTGAACTAGATGATCCTTTTTCTAGTCCGAAATGTTTGATGCTAATCCTTGCGGTTCTCTTAGCTTTTGGATGAGTTTGATGAGGTGAAATTCTAGCATCATTATCTCTAATGGGAGATGTTTCGGTGGATGAGATTTCATGGATCATTTGACCTTTTCTTTTGGATGATCCTATGGTTGAAGAGTTGTTGCTAAGAGCCTTAGTCATAGTGATGATAATGCTTGCAAGAACTTCTTAGTTGCTGATTTTTGATATGTGAGTGAGAGTGGTGACTTAATCCTAAGGTTGTTTGGTTTATAAAGAATAATTTGAATTAAGAAATTAAATTCTTGGCCACTTAGAAGACTAGGCATGCTCTTAAGGTTTTGATCAGCTCTAGGAGGATAATAAATGAATGCTAAAAGTGGTTAGAGAACCAAAAGGTGACTTGAATCTGAATATGGAAGCTGATTGAGGCTCTCTGCAGCTACGGATCCCGCGGATCCCTCTCAGCAGGGATCCACCTGGTTAAAGACCAGGGATCCGGCTATCAGACAGGTTTTTAGGTGAAATGATCATGCTTTTGTAAGATTTATTATCAATGGATTTCTAGGTTTTGACTTAATTTTGAATTCATTAGCAGTTGGATATCTCAAATCCTCAACCATAACAAGTAATGGTGCTTAATGATGGTTTTGGCCAAGAAAATTGACCTTGGGTAGTCTAACCATATGTTTGAAAAGGATTCCTTTTAATTTGTTGTGGAGAAATGGTGATACTAAGTCCTAAAAGTCAGATGATGTCCTAGGATAAATTTACTAGAATCCTAAAAAAAATGAAAAACTAGTTTTTGGTCCTAATTTTGAGTCAAGGATGATTGAGATCAATTTGCTAAAAGGGTAGACCAAACTAAGTGTTATCAAATGCGATAGAACATGTGTGAGTGTTGGAGCGGAATTATGGTGAGTTTTGACTAGTTGATAAGTAAACAAAATATTTCGAAAATAGATCCTAAATAAGCCATGGATGAGAATGAGGTTTTCAACTATTAGCGGAAGACTTAGTTGGCTCTAGTGTATTATGTTTGACTAGTTTGAAGTGTTCTAATGGACTATTTTGATGTACCTAAATCTGTATTGTATATCAGATACCACGGATCCCACGGTTCCCTTCTGGGAGGGATCCGTCTAGTACAAATGCTGGGATCCGCCTACTGCAGATCAGAAGGCTTTCAGTAAATGTGCAATTTTGCACTTCTTAGTAAATGCTTCTCCTAGTTGTTTCTATGGGGACTAAATGCAAGAATACAACTACTATAATGTATGGCAAGGTAGGAAGAGCTAAATTTCCTAGAATGAGTGACGGCGACCACTCAAGGGGTCGTAAAATCTCATTTTTCAAATACTTAAGTTAGAGTTGTTTTAGTGCCAATATATGGCCATACCTACATTTTACAAGCATAATTTAAAGTGTTACAAACCATTGTTTGAAATTGTTCATCATGCACTTGAGTCCTAAGACTTTACCTTTCTTTTCTCTCCTTCACTTCTTCACCCGTCCTCCACTTTTTATCAAGCCATCTTCACTTCTTCTTCCTCAAGAAATTGGCGAAGCATTTGAAGATTCCATTGGTTTGTTGCCATTCGGGTGATTCGTTGGGGATGTTTGGCAATTGGTTAATGTAGTCCAAGGGGTCAAGATTGATATTTTCGAGTGGGTTGCTACTACTCCCTTCACCTTCACCTTCTCTTTGCCTTTCCCTTTCGTCCAAGGAATCCGTGGGTGGGTGTGGCCTCTTGCCTTCTACCATAAACCTTGTTGTTCTACCCTCGGTTAGTGGTACCATAACCTTATTGCAAAAACTATGATCCAAGGATTGTGGGGAAGGGTCTAATGCAAAGATGAATTTAGCGAGACGGGTTAGAAGCATTGCATATGGAAGCACCATCTTGTCCATGCTTCTTACACTTGCCATTCTATTGATCATGTAGTAGGCAATGTTGAAGCGAGTCTCGGTCACAAGACAATAGATCATGAAGCTTAGACATGCGTTGGGATGATCCTTGTTTCCTACTAGACACACCACATTCTCCCTTATCACATCTTCCCATTTTCTATATAATGCAAACATCTCCGAAAGCTCCATTTGAAAAGGATCCCTATAGATCACTCTCGACTTTCTAGTCACCCTTGAAGGGGATGCTCTTGGCATAAACACGGTGTCCCTTACAGTGGTTGCTTCCGGGATTATTGTGTGATAAATGTCGTGATGATCAACCATAGAGTGTAGCTCCTGCAACGACCATTCATTAGAATACATGCAAACACCATCGGATGGAACCCCTATTATTATTCCAAACTCCTCAAGTGAAAGAGTGTACTCATGTCCATTTATGGTAAATTCAATTGAGATTGACCCATCATCATTTCTAATTATACCCATAGTCTTGTAGAACTCAAGCACAAATACCGGGCAAATTTGCTCGTTTATATCCAATAAACAATCAAACCCAATATTTCCAAATACTTCCCTCATGTCGGTATTTGCAAGAAATGATGAATCAACGACTCTACCTTCATGAAAGAGTCTCCTTTCAAGTAACTTAAAGGCTTTTCTATCATCCGGACTTAGACCATTTTTCCTATGATACATGGGTATGTAGTGGGTGGTGTCTTGGTAATCTTGTTGCTTGTTGCTTGGCATGATTGTTCCTAAACAATGCACCCACAATGTGGTGTTAATTGTGAATAGTAACTTAGATGGTTTGATCACAATTTTGCTCAATTCATTTTTATTGAATTCAAGAAGTGAGTTTAATTTGTATTAACAATGTTAATTCTTTGATTTGGGTTATCTTAGAAAACAATGTGGTAACAAATTATGGCAAACCCACTTGAACCCAACCTTTAAATGAAAAGCTTGTAATCATAGTAATCAAAGAATGAAATCAACAATGTAGTGAAGATTATACTTACACAAGTGATTGTTATGCTTGAGAGAGATGATCAAGTTGCTCCTGTGAACAGTAGTTAGGCTTTTGTTCGTGAGTCTTTAAGGGGAAAGTAGTTTGTGGAACATCCACATTGATCATTCTTTCATTTAAGCTGTCTTCAGTTGCGCGGATCCCGCGGATCCCTCTCATTTGGGATCCGGCTAGTGTAAGTCCAGGGATCCGGCATGACAGGAAAAATCAGCTCAAGCATTCTTTGATACATTTGGTTTGGGAGTTCTAAAGTGCCTAGAGATTTGATGGTTTAGGTTCTAAAACTTGTGGTTGATGTTTTGACGATGTTAAGCTAATCTTATTTGACGTAGTTTCCTTTAAAGAATTGGTCATAATTCTTTGGAAATTATTTTTCAAATATTATAATAAAATCCCATTTTATTATAATGTAAGAAGTTTAACATAGTGTTTTTTTTTTTTTTTTTTTTTTTTTTTGACGTAGATCACTACAAGAAAAAGCGTCTTTAGTGACGAAAATTCAGTGACTACTTTTTATTTGGTCACTATTTTGACAATTTAATACTTTTGGTTTATAATAGTGACGAGATTGTTGGTCATTGATTTGAGATAGTAAATTAAGTGACCAAATTGTTGGTCACTGAATTGTGTAAAGTAATCACTCTTTAGATCACAATAATATTTTAATACATTTTTATAACAAGTAGAAGATACAAACATGTAAGAGTTTAACCAAACTTTAAATCATACTTTGTGACCTTTTACCCAAACTTTAAATCATACTTAAATAAAAAAGAAATTATGACTATCAAATATCAAATACACATATGACACATGATAACAGTTGACTATCAACCCCCCAAAACCCAAAATACTCATCCAACCCAAAAACCCAAAATACTCCCTCATTTAAAACTCGCAGATCTTTTTAATCAAACAAACACTCTAATTCTTTTTTATTCCCTCATTTAAAATGACGAGTTAGATGGTCACTAATTATTCACCGAACTACATGTAGAGACCGAACTACATGTCGAATAGATGAGATTATTAGCCAAAGATTTAGCATAATAATAATAATAACCGACTAAAATCAGTTGTGTAAAAGGGAATTTAGATACATTTTGAAACATTTTATTATGGCAAGATAAGTAAATAGATGTAAAAAATAAAAGAATTGGTGTAACAATGCCAACTACATCCAAGTCCATATACTTTTGGGCCTAATAATTTTTTTAAATCCAAATACTTAAATCCAATACCACTTAAAATCCAAATACCATTTCCAAACAAAAAATACCCTTTTATCCAAAATCCCCTTTTATCAAAATCCCCTTTTATAAGTGAGAATGCGTATACTGTTCCATTAAACCCCTTTTATCACTTGCAATCGCTCCTCATGGATTCACTCGGTTGAATCCCAAATTCATCAGCTGGTCACAATCAGGTTTCATCACAAATTCATCAGCTCGTCACAATCAGGTTTCATCACAAATTCATCAGCTCCTCACAATCAGGTTTCATCACAATTCTGATTTGTATTTCAGTTTTTGATTGTTAGTTATATCTGTTTTATTCTCATGAATTAGTTATGTGTTATCTGTTGCTATTGAGATGTTAGGTTAGGTTTTGATTTGATTGATGTGAGAATAAGAGTGTTTGGGAGCTAATATTGGATATTTGGATATGGATAAGTTTTGCGCGTGATTCAGTTTTTTTCATGAGATTTGTATGAATACATTGATGTGATAATGAATAGCCTTAGATTTTGAAACAGTTCTCAACGTTAAATTAGCTGCACCAAAGGTGTTTGATGAAATGTCTGACTTAATTAATGTGCAATGGTAACGTTGCTCCATATGATTTGGAGCATTGTTTTGAACGTATGGTAGTACGTTTCTAGCTTTTGCCTCGAAAGTATGTAAAAATCCAGAAAAATGAGTTTGTAGCTGAATGTCATGATGTTGCCGAGCTCACAGCCCTTTAAAACTGTTGTCACTGATTAGAATCTACCATAATCGCACCAAGTTTCCTTATACAAAATGTGTATAGTCTGATCACAGGGCATATACAACCTCACCACTGCTTTCTATATCAATTTCTTCACAATCAGAGTCAAGCCGTCCAGGTTAACTAGTTGATTTTGGAGTGTTTTGATACAGAGCGTAGTTACAATTGTTGTCAAATAGGTCTGTTTCGATGCATCTCATGGTTGTACTCTAGTTAGTTACTGTAATATCATAAATTAAAGCTCTACAACCTTTAGGTCATCATGTGTTTAAATCAGTTTTTACACATTATATGCTGATTTCGTCTTAAAAAAGTATTTGATTCCAGATTTTCGGGTGGACAACCAATTAGCCTAAGGTACTAATTACAACAAAACATCATATATGCCAATAGTAGAACAATAATTGATATGATATGATATGAAGTTAAGTCTATAAACAACTTCTCTGTTCAGTTTGCATTTGTAAAAAAGGACTTAATAATCATGGCATTTACAGTAAAGAAAAGCTCAGGTTATCAAATTCTCATCTAATATGTTGTCTCCGTAATTACTCACATTCCCTTATACTTTCTATGAATATGAACTATATGTGTTAAAAGCTTATGTGAACCTATTCTTTTCAATTATTACATTTTTTACTTCTCATCTAGGAACATCTATATGGATAAATCTTGGATGCACATTGTTCATAGGTTAACCGACCCACGATATGAAATTGGTGTGAATGAGTTTCTTAGATTTGCATATCGTTACAAAAACAAATCAGTAGAAATTCCTTGCCCTTGCAAAATTTGTAATAATTTTCGTGACCATAAGAAATCTACCGTATATAAACATTTGATGCAAAATGGAATTTCTACAAGTTATGATAAGTGGACACGTCATGGGGAGTCTTGTGATGTTTCAGATGATAGTGATCATGCATCATTTAATCATGAGGATGTGGGTATTGATAATATGAATGGTGATAATGATAATGATGATGATGATGATGACGACCTTGATGAGATGTTAGATAACATAGGTCAAAGTAGGTGGGGTGATAAATGGAATACTAATGGTGAATCTTCATCTTCTATAGACAAAGATTTAGAAACCCTCCGTAGACTATTAGATGAATCACATCAAGATCTTTACACGGGATGCCAAAGTTATTCGAAATTTTCGTTCATCGTTACCATTTTACATTTAAAGACAACAAATGGTTGGTCTAACAAGTCCTTTAATGACTTACTTAACGTATTCAAAAAAGCACTCCCATCTCCATCCTCGGTTCCAAAGAACTATTATGAAGCAAAAAAGTACATACGTGATTTGGGGTTTCGGGGGGAGAAAATTCATGCTTGTGTTAATGGTTGTGTTCTTTATAGAGGTAAGTATAAATCATTTACCCAATGTCCAAATGATAAGTGTAAAGAACCTCGATTCAAGAAAAAAGAACCTAATGTACCACAAAAGGTGCTTCGGTACTTTCCTTTAAAACCTAGACTTCAAAGGTTGTTTATAGATCCACAAGTTTCTAATGACATGAGGTGGCATAAGGATAAAAGAGTTAACGATGATAACATAGCTAGACATCCTGCAGACAGTGAGGCCTGGAAACATTTCGATAGAGTGTTTCCTTCATTTGCTAATGATCCACGCAATGTACGCTTAGGGTTGGCAACGGATGGATTCAATCCGTTTGGTAACCTAAGTAGTTCGTGTAGCATATGGCCCGTCTTTGTTGTCCCATATAATCTTCCTCCGTGGAAATGTATGAAAGACCCTTACATGATCATGTCGATGTTGATTCCGGGTCCCAAAACACCAACCAATATTGATGTTTACTTACAGCCTCTCATTGACGAATTAAATGATTTGTGGGATGGTATCAATGCTTATGATGCGCACAAAAAAGAAAATTTTATGCTACATGCAGCCCTTTTGTGGACTATAAATGATTTTCCGGCGTATGGCATGTTGTCTGGTTGGAGTGTTAAGGGTTACAATGCGTGTCCAGTATGCATGAATGAAACATCATGTAGTTACTTGAGTCATAGTAGAAAGGTATGTTACATGGGTCATCGAAGGTTTTTGCCATCTTCACACCAATGGCGAAAAGATAAAAAGAATTTTGATGGGACAAGGGAAAACAGGGAACCAATCGTACCAATGTCTGGACTTGAAGTTCTGCATGATGTAGATTGTACTATTAGTGAGCCATGTTGTTTTGTTAAGAAGAGAAAGCGTAAGTATTTAGAAGGAAAGAAAGGGTGGTATAAAAAGAGCATATTCTTCGAGCTTCCGTATTGGGCTAAACTGAAATTGAGACACAACATTGATATCATGCATGTTGTTAAGAATGTGGCAGAAAGTTTGACGGGTACATTATTCAATATTAAGGCTAAGACTAAAGATACATGGAAATCCCGTAAGGATTTGATGGATAAGGGGTTAAGAAATAGCTTACATCTTGTAGAAGATGGTAATTCATTCATAATGCCAATGGCCTGCTATCACTTCACAAAGGACGAGAAACAAAAAGTTCTAAATTTTCTGACTTCAGTCAAGTTTCCTGATGGATTTGCCTCAAATATATCTAGATGCATAAAAGAGGGAGAATTCCAATTGTCTCGCATGAAAAGTCATGACTTTTATGTTTTCATCCAGAGATTGTTGCCCTTGTCAATTAGGGGTTGTTTGACAAAAGAAGCTCGACCTGTCTTGTATGAGCTAAGTGATTTTATACAAGTATTATGCGCGCGAAACATGTATATCGATGTACTTGAGAAACAAGAAGAAAAAATCGCTCTCATCCTGTGCAAGTTGGAGAGGATATTTCCTCCATCGTTCTTTGACATCATGACTCATCTTCTGATTCATTTGCCATTCGAAGCAAAGATAGCAGGTCCACCTCAGTATCGTTGGATGTTTCCATTTGAGAGGTAAACATGTTATTAAATCTTTGAAACACTTTCTGATTGGTTTTATACTAATTACTTATTCATTGTTCAGGAAAATGCGAGTTTTAAAAGGATATGTTAAAAACACAGCTCGTCCCGAAGGTTGTATCGCTGAGAGATACATAGACAGTGAATGTCTAAATTTCTGTTCGATGTATCTGAATGATGTCGAAACTATCTTTAATAAGGTTGAGCGCAACAATGAGATGGCGGATATTGATGGTGAAATTTCTATTTTTTCTTGCAAAGGGCGCCCATTAGGCAGTAAGACTATATCTGATATATGTGATATTGAGTTGGAGAAGATTCATACTTACATTTTAAATAATTGCGATGAATTGGTGGAGCTCATAAAGTAAGTACATTTTTTTCTTTATAAATTGACATGTTTATAATTTTTGTTCTCTGTGTTACATAATAATGTTGCTTAATTCAAACTTTATGCAGTGAACACAAACTTAAACTACAGAAAGAAAACTGTAACAATATAAATGAACTTCATGACAAACATTTCGCTTCATGGCTTCAACAACGTGTAAGAGCTACTTTAGAAATTTATCGTTTTTAAAGTTAAACTTGACAATTTGAAACTTCTGTTAACCAATACTTTACATGCTTTTTTGTTTAGGTGAATAATTGTCCAGAGTCATTTGAATCAGAAATTCGGGTTTTGTCACGTGGACCATTCTTAGTGAATGCGTATAGTGGATGTATGGTAAATGGGTATAAGTTCCACACTCAATATCGTGAAACGAATAGGAAAACACAGAATAGTGGGGTTGTAGTGCCAGGAAATTATGGGACAAATACTATTGACTTTTATGGGATACTACAGGAGGTATTAGAGGTGGAATACTTAGGACAAAATAAAAGAGTGTTGGTGTTCAAGTGTAAATGGTTTAGGGTCAGTGACGTGACATGATTACAAATTGATAAAGAATCTGGAACTATAAGTATAAACATGTCTCGAGAATGGTTCATAGACCAGCCATATATTCTTGCATCTCAAGCCAAACAGGTTTTTTATGTACCCGATCTTAAATTGGGCAAGCATTGGCATGTGGTACTAAGGAATCCCCTTCGCAAAGTATTTGATGTTCCAGTGGGAGACGTATATCAAGAAGAAGAGCCACCTTTGAGTCTAAATGTTGATTTGAATCTCAAGCAATCTTCTTTAATAAGAGGTTCTACTCCATTGGAATTTGTGGATGCCTTAACCCTTGGTGGTGACTCAACTGGACAATCAAGTAAAAACCATCATTTGATAGATGAAGAGTATATTGATGACGAAGAAACCGGTCCATCTGATTTAGAATCTTCTGAAAAAGAGGAATTGTCACAGGAAGACGAATCGTCACAGGAAGACTATATTGACTCAGATTAGGTTTAATATTTAGTGTCTCGTATGTCTGCAGATGTATTATGCATAAAGTATGTAACATCTTGAACTTTTAAATAGGTCTAAAGGATCGCAGTTTATGTCTAGTATTTTGCATGTAGTTGTTCTTTCTACTTTAGTATGTTATTATGTTTTAATATTTAACGTGTGGATGTATTATATCAGCTATGAAGGTATTTTTTTTCTTCTCTATACAGTGTTTCTCGTGCGAAGTTTTGATATGTTTTAACATTTAGTTATTGTTGTTGGCAGAGAGGTGTAGAGAAGCTCAAAGGACCTCTCGAGGCACTTCAACCTAAACTACAGGTATGCACCATATACAGAGAGGTATTTTTTTTTCTTCTCTATACAGTGTTTCACATGCACACATCTACATAAAGCAACAAATTTATGTATGGAAAATGAAAGGAACCTTAACAGACCTGGCAAAGCACTAGAAAAATCTGAAAAGCTGGGTTGTCCTTTTTATCAAATTAAAATGATATATAATGATTTATCGACTTTTTCCACTAATAATGTAATAGCACGCCCAGCTGATTGGCTGGAACAGTCTGTAGCAAGAGGTCTATGAAGTTGCACATGGAAGTTATGGTTTATGCATATGCTGTTGGGTGGGTTTACAGAAGTTTAGTTAGGTGTACTGCTTTTAGAACAAATGACTTTTATCATTTACTGGAGTCCTTTCACAATAGATTCACGCTAATGTCGAAATTGAGACTTGGACTCAGTCACATTTTTAGTTGAAGGACCACTCATATACGGTTGGTCTAAGGGCCCTTTTGTCACAGTTAGCATGTGATGGGGTGTCAGTCATTGCTCATAAACAAGAAAAGTAGAAAGTAGTATCATTTAGTATATTTGACTGTTCCATTGTATATCTGGTAAGTTTCTTGATGCTGACATTTAGTCAATTTGACTATTCCAGCCAATCCATAACACAAGATGCATAATTCAAGTAATAAAAAACTGAAACAACAGAAGGGGAAGCCCAAGGTGAGACTTGAAAGTTTATTCCAAAAAACTATGTGTTATGGCTTATCACCTTTAACATTAGTAATCACCAATGAAAAGTGTGTTATTGTTCTTCAGATGGATGGGCGTGCTGAGCCTGGTGCCTCTAAGGGAGTTTCGAAAAGGTCTCATCTTCAGAATTCCAGTAGCATTCGTGAGCTTGGTGATCCAAGTATTCGTGAGTCTGGTGGTCCAAGTACACGTGGACCTGGTGGTCTAAGTACACGTTGGCCTGGTGGTGGAAGTACTCATAAGTCTGGTGGGCCATGTATACGTGAACCTGGTGGGCCAATTACTCGTGAGCCTAATGATCCAAGTATTCGTGAGGCTGGTGGTCCAGGTACTAGTGGAACTGGTGGTCTAACTACTCGTTGGTCTGGTGTTGCAAGTACTCGTGAGCCTGGTGGGATAATTAGTCATGGGTCAGGTGGGTCATGTATTCGTGAACCTGGTGGGGCAAGTACTCGTGGGCCTAATGGCATTTTCAAGAGGTCTGATCTTCAGAAGTCTTTTACCATAAGGGATCCTCCACATCATCAACCGATTCAAAAGAGACACAGAAAATATAATTGGTTGGAAAATGAAGAAAATAGGAAGTCTTTCTCTTGTCAAAGTCCTGTAACAATTATAAACCAAGGGGAGGAAGATGAGCAGGAAGACACTCATGAAATTGATTATGCACCAACTGACATGAGTGATGATGAACATGAAGAGAACATTGGTTCAACTTCACACGGTATGTTTGTAAAATAAAGATAGTATGTAGTCATTGTGTTATATTGTATAAAACCAATAGATTTTTTTTCGTTGAATATTAGGTTTAGGCATAAACATCACTCGGAAAGAGTCTAGAGCTTTAGGTGAAACCAGAAAGAGCCGCTCCAATAAGAAGAATCTGGTGTTTGAGGTTGATGAATGTTCAGGAAAGATAGTTGGGGAAGACGCTCAACATTTTATTACCAAAGGAGGATGTGTTATGAGAAAGTTCGCCAAACTAGATGGTACAACATGGAAGAAGCAACCTGATTCATTGAAGACGGATATAATCACCAAATCCGTAGTAAGTGTTATTTTTAAAATGCTCATAAATAATTCAGATATATATTTTATTATTTTAATCTGTTGGATATCTATAGATGTGTGCGATAGTAAAGAATGCGCATACATATATAAACTCATAAAGTTGCTAACATCTTTTGTACTTCTAGGAAAAATCAGACTTTGATGAAACATGTGACATGATGGTATATGCTATGCAAAAACAACTAGCGAGTCAACATAAGAACAAACAGTACAAATTGCACCTTTGGTTCCAGAAATATCCAAGTAAAGAGGAGGCAATGATGCATCCCCCAGATGGTGTGCAAACCCGTGATTGGGTAAATTTGTGCGAGAGGTTTGCAAGTGAAGCATTTCAGGTTATAAGCTTACTTTTTTTCTTCTTCTTAGTACCTAACATTTTGTTGATAAAGAATACATATTTCAAATTATAATGCTGTCTAAACTTTTAACTTCACAGGAGATAAGCGCTAGAAACAAGAAAAACAGGTCTTTCAACCAAATTCCACCCACGGTTGGCACCCATTCTACTGCAAAAAGAGTTGATACAGTGAGTTAATTTTTATGAATAATTAATGTATGTATTTCTTATTTTGTCTTTTGAGGATTGTATTAATGATATATGTATGAAACAGAAAAAGAGAAAAGGGGTACACGTAACACCAATCGAACAGTTTCAAATTGCACATATTCTGAAAAAACAAAGAAAATGGTCAATGAGAAGGCCGAACAAACTCTGGTAATTTCTACTACTTCCTTACCTGACATTTAAAATTACATAATTAATACGCAAGTTGTTGATATACCAACTTTTTTTGTGATGCAGAATGAATTACGAATTGAAGAAGCCAACTCTACCTTAACACCAGCAGAGATCTGTTTGAAACAACTAAATCATATTCCTGGACATAGTAAAGGGCGCTCTGCATCTACAAGGAATATTTTGAGCAATGAAAAGTTGATATTGGACTTACAGTCAGAAAAGGAAAGATCAAAGGCTTTAGAGGAGAATATGAAGGTTATGAATAAAAAACAACGCCGAATTCAAAAGCAGAATAAAAGGTTCAAGGGCCAGTTGAAATTCATGATGGGAGAGATAACTCGTTTATCTAGACTCCACTCCCAAACAAATGTAAGTTCACATCTTTATAAATTTTTATAGTAAGCGATATGGTTTTTAGATTGGAAATAAAATGCAAACATACTGCATTCGTGTTAAATTGGAAAAGTAGTTCCTAGTTTAGTAAGTGACAAAGAGAATATGATTCTCTATTATGCTAGGCTGTTAGTATGAGATGGTAATTATATAAAATTGTGAGTGTATATATAATCATTGGATGATAGTGACTTAATTATGTGGGACAGCCGCTAAGGATCTTGATTTTTGGGCTCTACATATTATATACTCGGTACACTTTACTCCAGTGTAACTCATCAATGTACCCTTGGATACCTAACCTTTTACGAATAAGAACCTTTTATGGAGTTAAATGAGAAACTGAAATACTATATGACTTTGTACAATATCAGCTCTAGAAATATAAATAGTTCAGGCAATAATATACAAGTAACTGGATTATATATTTTGTAACGGAACTCATTTACAAAGAAAAAATTATGTTTTACTGTTCAATTACTTTTACGTGATAGTACTAAATGATACTCTTGCTGCATCTCTCAATGAACCTGGACACAGTGTTGTATATGGAAGGTTTGTTTTCTTGCGTGAAGGTCAGTTATTATTATATATCTATTCATGTGAAATGTAAGCTTTTTGTCTTCTGTTAGTACTTTATCTATATATCTTTATATAGTTACCTTGAATACATCCTCACGACCAAATGGACCTCGGGTGTATCGTTTGGCTAATAACGTAACTTTGGCATATTGAAATCTGATATTAGTTATAACTGTTATATTGATGATATCCTTACTGGCTGTTCCACCAAATTAAATCACTAATAATTCATTCACTATCATCCACTGCTATTCCCATGGTATTTAAACTGTTTGTGTTGCTGATTTAGCGTTTAACATCACTATTACTTTTGGTGATAAATATATGTATAGCATATTTTTGGGGTTTGATGGTAGTTGTGTACATTGATGATAAATATATGTATAGCATATTTTTGGGGTTTGGCGGGGGTGGTGACTGCAGCTGAGACTCACCTGTAGTATTGGTTTGTGATTGAGTAGGTGGTGTTTGTGCCACGTGTCCTGTCAATAGAGCTTCATTTGCATAGATTACACATGTCTACCTTTTATCTTACCAGAAGTGTTCTTGTGAACTGTCCTTTGTATTACATGTCGATAAGTTAAATTAGATTATTACTTATGTGTGAAGGCGATTCATATGGTAGGGCGGGTGTTCTGATATAAATCAATAGGCTTTGTTCAGACCTGAAGTTGACTAGAACCTTATGAAGCTCCTCATAAGCAGTAAACTGAATAGCCCCATGAGTGACTTGTTGCATAATTATCAAATGTGTTGCTTAAGTCAGGTTCATGTGATTTGCAGAAATAACGAGCTACTTATTCATTTTTATTAAATGTCTCTTTATTCAGGGAGGAGTCTGATTTGCGGGAAAGGATTTGCAGCTTGGAAAGAATTTGCGGGCGTCATTTTTTTCTGTCGTACATTTACGGGCAGTAACAATAGATTCAAAGATTGTGTGTTTAAAGAAGGTTGTCTTGAAAATCATGTTTTTAGACTTTATTGTTCAATGTTGTATTTCTTTTATAACATGGTAGACAAATGAATGCAATTGTTGGTATGTTGTTTGGTATGTTGGTATGTTAAGAAGCTAAGAATTTTAGTTTTTATATTGCTAAAAGTAAAATGGTACGACGAAACCGAGCATTTTGTGGTTGTTGGCAACTTGTGGATAGAGACCACTTTTTGGTCATTAATCTACTAAAAATAGTGACCACCATTTCGTCTCTACTGGATTAGTGACCAGATATTTGGTCACAGATTGGTTTGAAGTTGTATCTACCCCATCCAATCAGTGACGACGTTCTGGTCACTAATTAGTGACGCACTGCGTTTTGGTCTCTAACTGTAATTAGAGACGGACCTATAGTGACCACAAGTGACCACCTAAATTTGGTCACTAATCACGTTTAGTGACGAGATTGGTACTGTTTGTGACGAAAATTTCTGGTCACTAAAGTCACTTTTTCTTGTAGTGGATGCAGTGTCAATAAATCCTTTGTGATGAATAATGTTGATGATTATCAAATAACCAAGATAACATTATTATGGGTTAGAAATGAGGTCTATACAAATAAGTCGGAGAATACTAATTTGATGATGACTATAATATGAATAATTACTAGAACCATTACTAATAAATCATGCAACTAAGATTTCAATAATAAAATTAAAAGTAAGTGATTAGTAATCATACCTTTGCTAAATATTCTTTTTAAGAAAAGAAGTATTTAGATGTTTTGTGATCTTCTTGGAATCTCCAGATTTATGTTGTAAGCATACTAAACATTCTTTTTGCAAAAAGAAATATTTAGATAAATTCTTTATGCTCTTCTTGGTAACTCCAAATCCAAGAATGGATAATGCTTAAGAGAAAAAAAATGTTAGAGCATTCTATCATTGTCCAACAATAAACAATATAATGATTTTTAAAATATGACAAAAGTAATCATTCTTTGTAGTTTTCAAACGTACATGGATCGTATCAAGTTTTTAAAGTACAACATACTCTAAGAAACTTGGTAACGAAGCTCTGATACCAATTGTGAAAAACTAGAAGGGGGGTTGAATAGTTTTACCAATTTAAAACTTACTTTTAAATGTTTAGATCGACTTATGTCAATCTATTTGGTTGTTTATGTTGGACGTTGATAGATAAGTATATAGACGTGTAATGAAAGAAAAAGAGTAAGAAGCACATCACCACGACACAAGTTATTTATAGTGGTTCGGCTACAAGGACACCTTCCTTGCCCTACTCTACTCCTCGAGTCACCTACTCGAGAGTTCGTAAGCACTACACCAATCTCCTTATGGCGGAGAAGCCTTCACAACGTCGCTTAACCTTTTTCCGGTACAAAGCTAAATACCGAGTTCTTTCACACCAAGGCGAACCACACCTAACACAACGTCGCCTACCCTTTATACGGTGCTAGGCTAACCACCGAGTTCTTTCACACCTTAGGAGAACTAATCCTATCACAACGTCGCCTACCCTTTATTAGGTACTAGGCTAAGCACCTAGTTCCATTACTATGGAGGAACTACTACCCTTCACGACACAACACCTAATCTCAAGGAGATCTACTCCTTGTTACAACACCATCAAGGATATCACCATCCTTGTAAATAAACAAATACTTATATGTATAACGATGCACCTCATCGATTATACAACCTAAGCATTCTTCCCAAATGCTACTTGATTTGATTCATCGGCATCCTTCACTAATGTCTTTGACACAACGCTTGGCACCCTTCACTAATGCCTTCGTCTTGACACCTTTAGCATTCTTCACTAATGCTTTTACACGGATGATGAGCAACTTTCACTAATGCTTTCAACTTGACACTTTCGGCATTCTTCACTAATGCCTTCAACCCAACATCTATGGAGAAAGGTAGATCTATCAACAAGAGAACCTTCGTTGTCTTGATGATGACGAAGCATGGCAACTCATGGACTTGAGCTTGCACGTCTTCAAGAAGTGGTGATCTTTCCTTTAAGAGGAACCTAGAAGATCACACAAAAACAAAAGACAAACTACATAGATCACTTAGATCTGAGGTTAGAGGGTTAGAATACTTAGGGGAAGTATGTGTGTAAAGTCATGAATAGAAAGGAAGAAATAGCTCTCTATTTATAGAGAAAATTCTCTACTGTTTCCCCGGATCCCACGGATCCCTTCCACTTGGGATCCGGCTAGCACAAAGCCAGGGATCCGTGAAACGCTCCTCTTTACCCATGGGTATTTTTGGTTATGGGTCATGGGTTATGGGTTATGGGTTGATCCATGGTTTTCTTTTCTAGATACAATGAACTTGGTTAAGTGGTATATATAAAACCATGGGTTATGGGTCAATACCATTTGCTAGTTTTTACCCATTTAGTATATACTTGTTTTTACCCATTTTAGTATACTTAGTTTAAGTATATGCTAACCCAATATGTAAACACTAGTTGTTGTACATATGTATTTAAATCATAAAATCACTTATACTTGTTTTAGTGTTTTATGTGAAAGCGTAAGTGTGTTAGGAAATTATTAACTCAAACTATTTACGTATTTTATTTGTTTCGTTAAAATGATTTTACGTTTGTTATCGACAAAACATTAGAAGATCGTAACATATAAATAAACGTTTTAACGGCTTATTTGTATTAACACATCGTAGCATTGATATTTCATTGGAGGTAATTGCAATTAGATTTGATGGTCAGAAGTGAAAATGGCCTATCCAAATGATATGCGTTAGATTGTCTGTAAAATGATCTGTGTTTTTCGTTAAGTAAAAACTTAACATTGTGTCCCTTGTGACCTGCAAAATTTTGTTGTTCTTTAGATACTTACACGAGTCTTATTAGCTTATTGGTTTGATACATTTTTTTTATAGATTACAACAAAAATTTCACGTGTGCTATTTCGTTAACATTTTTTGATGATGAATTTAAAATATTTGATTGTTAGGAAGATACAAGGAATTCTGGTATATGTTCGGCTAAAAAAAAAACGATTTTCTATTCAAAACAAAACCTAAACTTTCTGTGTATCTATAATCTATGGGAAAATCATCTAAAAATGTAGTACGTAGTAGTAAACTTACCTACTTTTTAGTTTTGTGTAGCCATTTTTTTTTTTTTTTTAATTATCAAAATTTTGATCGAGTTAATTTATATACCAAACTTTTTTTACATACCAAGGGACTCATCTCCACCATACATTTAAAAATAAATCAATGGTTGAGATTAAAATCATTTTATTATTTCATCTATTTTTTATTTTTTAAATATCCCTTAAACCGTTAATCGTTAAGCAAAAATAATTACACCATTGCGACGAGCATTTAATTGTCTTTTTATAGACGGGCACTTTGATATACTTTCGATAAAAGAAAAAAAAATCGTTTTTTTCACGTTTTTTTAACCTTTTTTTGGTCTTTTTTTTGTTTTTCTTCGAAACTGGAATTTGCATGAAATATCATATATGATTTAACACTAATTTGAAGATCACATGTGATATTAGTGTTAAATCACATATGATATGTAATATCATATGTGATACTAGTGTTAAATCATATATGATAAATCACATATGATATACATATCATATATGATTTAACACTAATATCGCATGTGGTATTCAAATTAGTGTTAAATCATATATGATTTTTTCAAGCAAATTTCAGTAACGTAAAAAAACTTAAAAAAACTTAAAAAAACGTGAAAAACACAAAAAAAAAAAAAAAAAAAAAAAATTGTCGAAAGTATATCAAAGTGTCTATCTATAGAAAGATAATTAAATGCTCGTCGTAATGGTATATATTTTTTCGCTTGACGATTAACGGTTTGAAAGATATTTATATTTGAAAAAAAAGGATGAAAGTGGGGTTTTTTAATTGTTGGGATTAATCTCATCCATTAGATCTAATAAAAATGAAGGGTTGAGATTGATCCCTTAGTATGTAGAAAATCTTTTGTCCTCAAATGATCTTAAATCCTCAACTTTTGCGTGTATTTACGCATGTAAAATGACTATTTTATCTTTCGCTTTCAATAGAGTGGTTACAAAAATTTAAAGGTAAAATGGTCATTTTATAGGCGTAGATACACACAAAAGCCAAAAATCACAAATTTGATAGATTTAGGAGGGGAGATGGAAGGAAGGAAAAAAAAAAAAAAAAAAAAAAAAAAAAAAAACTACACACAACTAGAAAAAT
Source organism: Chrysanthemum seticuspe (assembly GCA_019973895.1). NCBI lineage: Eukaryota > Viridiplantae > Streptophyta > Magnoliopsida > Asterales > Asteraceae > Chrysanthemum > Chrysanthemum seticuspe. The sequence continues at coordinate 289,814,076 of BPTQ01000005.1, forward strand.
GAGTAAGTTTATAGGTGATTTTCCCATTAATCTATCAAAACTAACTGACTCACTCTCTTGTGTTTGTCTATTTGATGACCGAGTCAAAAAATATGATTGCTGCTTAAATATGACTGTTTACTTTTCTGACAAGTGTGATTTTACTAGTTATTGCATAGATAGATCATTAAAAACTTGTACAACATAAAGAAAGAAAAAAGAACAGTCAATATTCTAAATGAGGTGATCACAAAGAAAAAAACTGCAAGAGTAGTTAAGAGTAGTTAGAATGGTGTACCAATCATAATCTATTGACTGATTCAAAGAAGCTTCAGTAGAAATAAATCCCTAACCTACATAAATTGACTTAGAAAAATCTTTTATGTTGACCAGTTTCATTGTCGAAGATATATATATAAAATAACATGGTCTATGCCAAATCTACCATTTGCTACACTGTAATTGTTTGAAACATGGAGAAAATGGACAGACTTCTTTATGATGCATCAATACAAGGAAACCGGTCCATCTTGCTAATGTTGCTTCAACAAGATCCACTAATTCTTGATAAAGTTACCCTAAACCGTGACGACGACATGCCTCTACATGTTGCATCGATGCTAGGACATATTGATTTTGTCAAAGAGATCCTAAAACGAAAGCCTGAATTTTGTATGGAGTGTGATTCACAAAGACGTTTGCCTCTTCATTTAGCATCTTCTAAAGGGCATGTGGAAATAGTTAGAGCGTTGGTGACGGCTAATCCTGATACATGTGGGGCTCGTGATCGTGATGGGAGAAACCCACTTCATCTTGCGGCAATTAAAGGACGGTATGAAGCTGTGAAAGCACTGGTGCAAGCTCGACCCCATGTAGCTAGAGCCATGGTTCAACAAGACACCATCTTGCACTTGTGTGTAAAGCATAACCAACTTGAGATTTTAAAGTTTTTAGTAGAGAATATGGGTGATCATGAGTTTGTAAACACTAAGGATGGTGATGGTAATACTATACTACACCTAGCTGTTGCAGACAAACAAATTGAGGTATGCAAGATTTGATAATTTTTCATTTATCATAAACTGTGTAATAGTTAATTAACGGAAAATATAATCTAGACCAGAATTGCTTATCTTTATAATACAATAATTTGTTTTGGCGGCGCTTATTAGTCATGACTAACTAATACTATCTTGAACGTTTCTTGTAGACCATAAATTTCTTGCTACTCGATACAACGATCGATGTGAATGCATCAAACTCAGATAAGGAAACACCGATGGATATATTGTCTGATGGTCCTAGAGACACGAAAGATCAACAAATCATCCGGTCCCTAATACAAGCAGGAGTAGTTGAGGCGGAAAAAGAAAGTGATTTTGGACAAATTCCTCGTAATTCCAAAAGAAAAAAGTTTGCTTCTGCAGATAGCAAACCAAAATTTCCTTATCGCATTAAACAAGATTCGAAGAACACTGAAGACTGGTTAGACAAGAAGCGAAATACCTTGATGGTTGTGGCATCATTGATAGCAACAATGGCCTTTCAAGCAGGTACTAATCCTCCAAGTGGCGTTTGGCAAGACACGTCAACCGATCATAGGGCTGGATATTCTATCATGGAATACAATCATCAAAACTTATACCATGTTTTCTTGGTGTCCAACACCCTGGGATTCGTTTCAACTCTTAGCATTATCTTGTTACTTATTAGCGGGCTACCCTTTTTGAAGCATCGCGTTTTCTTGTGGATTTTGATGGTTATTATGTGGATTGCTACTGCATCTATGTCGCTAACTTATTTGGTTTCAATATCGGTTCTGACACCAAAACCTGACGCACAACCGTTCAGAAATGTAGTAGGTGGTATCGTGTTGGTTTGGATAGGGTTGATGACTCTTCTCGTCGCCGGACACACCTTTCAGCTTAGGAAATTTTTTTCAAAGCCACCATTCACTCCAGTTTAAGAACCATGATGTAACTGAAGTTGTAAAACATTCAGCATTGTATTCTTTGTAGTGTGTATTTGACATGATATATACAATACCACATGTGTAATGGAAAATATTTTAGAACATTTTTTATTTATGGCATTGTAAAACCATCACCAAATGCCTAGTGATAATGCCTTTGGTTTTCTCACAAGAGGTCATGAGTTTCGCTAGGTGTCTACATTTGGGGTGGCCGGCGAAGAGTCGAAAATATTCTTAGGATTACCCGGTAAGGCCGCGTACATCTGAGTTAAAAATGGCTCACCTTCTTTGGATAATCTAAACAGGAAAAATCTCATATGTTTACCCATTTATATATTTATAGTTGTAAAATAGATGGAGGTTTATTGGGCTAGTGATTTTGGGCCTTTGCAATTACAATAATTCCAGTGTTCATCAATAAATGTCACTGTCACATTTAAACTTTCAAAAAATTTCAATGGATTGTACTTAGGGCCGGTTTGGTTTAGGGGTTTGGATTAGGTTTGAAGGACTCACGGATAAAAACCAGTTTGGTAAAAGATGTGACTTTTGAAATTGGGTGTGAGAGTCATTGTACCACCACTGTTACAAGTCTGAAGAAAAAGGTTGAGATTTGAAGAAAGTAGTGGAACCAATGTTTTTGTGTGAGTATGTATCTTTATTTATTTATTTAAAATTAATATATTCTATTTCAAATCTTTTAAAAATAATAATTTATCAATTCTATAATATATTTTCTCTCTCCTATCTCAAATACAAACCAAAGCTTAAACCAAATCCAAATCCAAATCCAAATCTTAATCCTTAACCCATCTACAAACCCAACGGGCCCTTAGTTTGGGACAAACTGATGTAGTGAAGTGCACAAAGAGAGTAGTTGAATGTATATGCATGCTACCATATTAGTTACCAACGAGTATATTAGCAACCGTGCTTCGTTGCGGACTTTTATTTCACGTTTCGCAAGTCGCAAGAGCCGTAAGCACAATAGTTACCGACAAATAAGGATTTACTTGAAGTTACAAAGTAAATGGTTCACTGAATATTTTGGTTCATCTTCATCCATATTATTTAGAACTATAAAAAGAAATTGATCAGCATTCGTTAGTATCTAATTTCTATGTTTATTATATTGTTTTAGACTGTGAAAGTTTCCTCTTATCTTTATGTAGAATTAGATTTTAGAAAGATCGAATTACATATATCTCTAAACGCCATAGAAAAAGCAAGTAAAAATGAACATATATCATCTTAACCATGACCGGCTTCCCATGGCTCACAAGCATGGGGAATTCTTCAATGCGGTGGTAAAACACAACTATTTGGGCTATATGGAATCATCAAAACAAAACCGTCTTCATCCTCAAACGACCTCAAAAGGAACAGATTTTTAATGATGTAAAACGATTGTCGTACAATTGGAATTATAGTAGGAGTAGAAATATCACGTCTAGTTGGTATAATGGTTTTGTATTCCTTATAACATTCTATCATCGACTTTGTAATTCCTTTTTTCAAGCTCCTTGCTAGTTAATACAATTGTTGTTCAAAGAATAAAAAATAAAAAGAATCATAGTTCAGGTTGATGTCAAGTTACTTTTAAAAATTATAAATGAGCTTGTAGTTTACTAAGTTGAAATTTCTTTGAATGATTGATAATAATATTTATATATATTTGTTGGTTATGTACATAAGAAAACTACTACCTTACTACTCTTTTTTATTTGTTTCATTAATATACAAAAACATTGGAGACTTAGCATAAGTAAAAATTCTTTATAACTCTTTACTATAGAAGTATTTTTTTTTTCTTTGGTTTTTTTGTTTGTTTTACTAAAAACATATTATCTATAAATAAAGGAATTACAGTTGTGTATCTCAACTTGAGAGGAGCTCCTTTCAAAATAAAAATAAAAATGAGAAAAAAATGCATTTCAAATTTTAGGTGAAACAAAAAGAGTAGCAAACAATTTACAAAAATAGGTAGGAGAAGAATTTGACCTCATCTTAGGTTTACTCAAGATGATAGCCATTAGACAAACAATACATTTATGTTATAATACTAGAAGGGTATCCGCGTAATGCGGCAGCGGGTATCCGGTGACTATTTTTTGTGGCAAACAAATGTTTTTCATTTTAAACTTCTCTATTTAGCATGTCCCAAAGAGATATATTTTTCAAAAGTAGATCTACTAAATTATTAATAGTGTAAATGATTAACACTTTTATTTTTCATAATTTTAACATTATTTTTCATAATTTTAACATTAAATTGGTGGTTATAAGTTTAATGAGTTTTTCTTATAAACAATTTCATTAAAATGTATCATTATTGTACGGCGGTTATATATGGTTTAAATGAGACTTAAATTTTTAAATTTTACAATAATTTTTTACTTTTCTTTTTATAGTAATGTTTTTGGTTTTAAAACTTTAAGACTTCTTTTTATAGAAAGTCTTAAATGTTTTATAATGTAATATAGATTTGTTATTTATAGATTTATTAGCTATGTATTTAGTAATTTTCTAATAATATCTTTATAAATAGTAAAATGGAGTCGGTGATTGTATAAGTAATGACAAATTATGAAACATATAATGATGTTTATAAGACTAAGCAATGATAAACTAATGCCCCTAATTAATGTATTGAACACATCTATTTGCTTTAAAACTTAAATAATAACTGTTGAAAATTCTGAATAAGTATTGGAAATTTATTGGTTAATACATCAAAATATAATACAAACTGAAGCTAGTCAATTGTCAAGCTCTTGTTATGGATAATATTTCATAATTAATATTGCAGTTAGAGTTCTCTATCACCCTATTTTGATGACTTGTTCAAAGAAGATTATTGTAATATTGTAGAATTTCGGTTACTAGTTTGCTTTGATCAACGTTGTCGATTATTAATGTTTTTGCAAACGATTACACGCCTTTTTGAGCAAACTTATAATTACTAGTTACATGACATAATATAACACGTATCTTAACAAACATATAACGATTTCCAGTCATTGCAAGTAGGGTATGTTTAGCACAAAAAGTTTTGGAGTTGTTAGCGTTTAACATTTAACACTTTTGATAAAAATCTTATTTGACAACAAGTGGTTAAAACAAGCTATATAAAACACTTTATTTTACACATTAAATTTTAATTAACATTACCAGGCATTTTTTATAGAACAAAAAAACTAATGTGCTACCGCTTACAACTGCTATTTCTCTCGAATATATCCTTGTTCAACTCATAGAAAAGTCTTCAAGAAGATAAATACTACTACCTCCGTCCCAAACTAATTGTTCTCATTTGACTTTTTAAAGTCTTAATTTCTCAACTTTGATCTTAAATATTTTTATTTATGTTATATAATAATTGATACAAAATATATGAATGGATTGTTCTTTTAAATGTTTTTTCATTGGTGTAATTTTTATCAAATATTACATAACACATACAAAAATATTAAAAATCAAAGTCAAATGAGGCCAATTATTTTGGGACGGAGGGAGTATATGTTTCCAGCCTAGTTAATATATTAACATGATCCATCCAACTTTCTTATTATATATACACGACCTATTTTGTGTTTTTTGTACGATCCACTTATTCTCGATAGACTTACCCTAAACCGCCATGGTGACATGCCTCTACACATTGCATCGATGCTTGGACATGTTGATTTTGTCAACGAGATCCTAACTCGAAAGCCTCACCTTGCTATGGAATGTGATTCACAAAAACATTTGCCTCTTCATATAGCGTCTGCTAAAGGGCATGTGGAAATAGTGAAAGCACTCGTATCGGCTAACCCTGAGACGTGCTTTGCACGTGATCGTGATGGTGGAACCCCTCTTCATCTTGCAGCGATTAAAGGACGTAGTGAAGTTGTGAAAGAGCTTGTGCAAGCTCAACCTCATGCAGCTAGAGTCATGGTGCAACAAGACACCATATTGCACTTGTGTGTCAAGCATCACCAACTCGAGGTTTTGAAGTTGTTAATAGAGGTTATCATTGATCACGAGCTTATAAACTCCAAAGATGCTCACGGCAATACTATATTACACCTAGCTGTTGCTAACAAACTAGTTGAGGTATGCATATATACTTCAAATTCTTTCCATCATATTTCATAAATTAATTTGTTTGAAAGATTTGTCCTACTAACTACATGACTGATTTATACTAACGGTCTTTAAGCTATATAGAGGTATCACGGTGCCTTTTTAACCAAGAAGTTAAGCGTGTATTAAAAGTGTCTCTTCTGATGTTCAGAAAGATAAATATATATGACTGATTAGTTTTATTTTCAACATTTTTTAGACCGTTAGATTCTTGCTAGTTAATCCGACGATAGAAGTGAATTCTACAAACACGAATGGAGAAACCCCGTTGGATATACTGGCTCAAGTTCCAAGAGATTTAACATATCAACAAATTATGCTATCGCTAACACAAGCAGGAGCTGTTGAGGCAAAACCACACGGTTTAGTCAATCAGATTTCCATGAATTCAAGAAATAATATGGGGTTGGACAGATTAGCATATAATCACTTGAAAGATGGTTCAACAAACTATGAAGATTGGCTAGACAAGAAGAGAAACTCATTAATGATTGTGGCGTCGTTGATTGCAACTATGGCCTTTCAAGCAGGTGTTAATCCACCGAGTGGCGTTTGGCAAGAAGACTCCCCCAGTAACGATCCACTTCATATGGCTGGATACGCTATCATGATATCCAATCATCCAACTTTATACCACATATTTCTAATATGCAACACGGTCGGCTTTGTTTCAACTCTTAGCATTATTTTGTTGCTTATTAGTGGCTTACCATTTTTAAAGCATCGTGTTTTCTTGTGGCTATTGATGGTGATTATGTGGATTGCTACAACATCTATGTCCCTCACGTATTTGGTTTCTATTTGGGTTCTGACACCAACACCCGAGTCTAAGTCATTTAGGCATGTTGCGGAAGGTATTGTTTTGGTTTGGATTGGTTTGATGACTCTTTTAGTTGTTGGGCACACTATTCGGCTAATTGCAATCGCTTTGAGAGGGTTCAGAAATCTATTGTTGCCAAGAAAGAAGACCTTCATACTCCAATCGACATAAACCATGTGAAATGTAACAAGTTTAACATCTAGCATGTTATGCAAGTATAATAAAAAGTCTTGATAGTTATGTAGCAGTGAGATGTCTCTATTAAGGTATAGTTGAATAGTATGTTGAGTGAGTTTTATCTTTATATTATATATCATAAGTCAATGGTGAAGTAAATATGTTATATTATGTATGATTTATGTCTATTCTCTTAGAATTTAAGTGTTGTTTTGGTACGCTAACTAGTTTTATAAGTACACATGTAATCGCCCCAATTTAGTTAGATATATTAATATGAATCTCATATTCTCATAGACTCATAGGGAGTTGACTCAACGATAATAACTATTAGATGGTATTAGGTAAACCTGTCATCATTCGAAAATACAATATCAAAAATACACTATCAAAAATAAATTTTGGATGCATATTCATAGCAAAAATACACCATACATGTATGTATCCGCATGTTGGAAAACCATCACACTCAAACTTTGTGTAATTTCCTCCGTAGAAAACCGTTTCGATGCCCACATAGTCTTCATTTGAAAAATTCCATCCAAATCTATAGGAAAATCTAAGGGATCGACCAGCCAGATTCTTTGGACTTGCCACTAACCTGATGCGTAACACACTCTGTGACGTACTGTCTTTGCCTTCATCTCTTATACCTTCCAATAGCTAGGTACTTGACGGGCACATGTAGTTGACCCAAAGTCTTATCGTTCTTGACAGCCTTAATCTTGATTACCAGTATTGTCCCGCAAGCTCACTCATTGTGAATTTTGATGTCGGGTTCTGAAGTTACACTTTTGTTTAATGAGGCGTACCTATTTGTCCGATATGGGACAGACTGCATAGCCGTCTGATGAATTAGTTTTGTTCTTGAAACTTCATGCCGAGGTGAGCGTGATATCACGACCCACACGATTGTTAGGGTCGTTCACGAGGTTAATCGGGATTCCGGATTGTTCCATACTTGCCTAGAAGACTCTATGAAAGGTGCAAGAAGATCTTGAAATCATTTGAAAGTACTTAGAAACCCTAGATGCTTCCAAGTATGGAAGGTTGTAGAATATGGGCTTGCCTTAAAGTTCTAAATAGTTGCCCTAGATTTGTAGTATAAATAGATAACGTCATCATTTGGGTGAATCATCTCTCAATTCACTTGTAATCTTCTCTTGTAAATTCTCTCACTTGTAATATTCTCTCAAGCAGTACCAATATTTCCCGATTCACATGTTCCTTTTTTAAAAGCTTTCTTAGTTGCCTAGATCGTTGAGTATTTGAGCAAGACTTACTTAGTCGAGACTAAGTGCTGCACGGAAGACCCTTATTGAGACAAGTCTGTGAACAGTGGTATCAGAACGAGTTGATTAGAGGCTATGACAAACAAAACCGAGAAGAATGGCGCTAGTGGAAGTACGGTTGTTGACAAGAACCGTGGTCGAGATGATAATCATCAAAACCCCAAGAAGAGAGGTATGTCTAAGGACGTTGTGGCAAGTTTGGATAAGAGAGTGGTGGGTGTAGAGATATCTGTGACGGAGTTAAAGAACCAAGTTGAGGGCTTGAAAGGTCTTGACTTCGTATTCACGATCATGAAAGTTGACTTTAGGGTGGTCATCAATACTCTTAGTGGCGACTTAAGGCGTGAGATCGATGATTTAAAAGGAGATGCTCATGGGCAAAGTCACAAAGGTGCAAGAAGAGTTTGAAGAAGAGATATTCTCCATTCATCAAACCATTAAATACTTGCAAGCTGATATGGTTTTGTGCAAGCGATCGATGGCTAGTAGGGGTAGCACTAGTCATCATGCTCCAAAGATAGATGTTCCTAAACCATCACCGTTCGTAGGAAAGCGGAAAGCTAGGGTGGTTGATGATTTCTTGTGGGAGATGGAGCAATACTTGGAATGTGTCAACATTTGGAATGACAGTTCCAAGATCAAAATGATGACCCGATACTTGAAGGATACCGCATAGTGTGGTGGAGACGTCGGTATGGAGATATTGAGCGAGGTACGTGTACTATCAATACTTGGGCTAATTTTGTGGCAGATTTCAAAAAGCAATTCAATCCGGAGAATGCTAAGAACGAAGCAAAGAGTTGGCTCCGTAAACTCAAGACTCTCTAGATCTTTCCGACCAAGACTCTCTCTTCAATTTTATAGATGGTTAGCAAGGATTGGCTAAAACAGAGTTAGAAAGACGTGAAGTTCAAGACCTTGTTACGGCTACACACTGAGGCTTTGATTGATGTTGGTACGAGGAGGGAATCGTCTAAGCCGAAAGATCGAAAGGTAAATCTGATAGGTGCTTTTTGTATACACATTTATAATGGTTAACTTACATACAAACACACCTATTTCACTTGAAAATTAGCTACTTTAATGAGTTTTTATGTGTTTAACAAGTCAAAGTGAATATATGTTAAAACTATCAAGAATTATATCAAAATAGCTCTAGGGAAACCTAAATCTCTATCGGATATGGTTTTGGAAGCTTGAAGAATGAAAACATGATGGCATGATGTCAAATGGAGCAAAAGAGTGAATAAGGATGTAGTTGAAAGACACAAAGCAAATGAATTAAAGTTTGTGCAATGTATGTTAAGTGATTCAAGAGACTACGAAAAGGAAAAAAAGAAGATATGCAACTTTTGTGTTTAGCCAAGACTTGGTTCTCAGTTATTCCATGCCAAATATTTACATCTATCCAGAGAACTTTTAACATTTATTTCTTACTTAGATGCCAAAAACTATTATCCTCTCTTTTTCCACCAAAAGTCATGACACTAAAGGGTGTTGGTATCTAGGTTATACCAATAGATTGTTATGCTTATTTTGTTTTTTATTCATTCATATTCATCATCGTTTCCCATGTTTGAGATAATATGTTTTTTTTTTTTTTTTTTTTTTTTTTTTTTTTTTTTTTTTCGGTAAAAGGTCAAAGACCCGGTAAATATATTACTCCAAAAAATGTTTAATTACAAAGGATATGGGTGGATCCCATATCTCAGCCCGTTACATAGGCGGAAAACTTACATAACAAGAAACTTTCTATTCTCTAAACAAGAAAATAAACCACTACTCAAAAGATAACATTAGACTCCTATGAAAACAAAATTACTTTCTACCAAGGCCTTGGAGCTTGATACCATACGTGTCATAATAAGCATCCAAATTTCCTGAAAGATCATAGACCTGATCCGCATAGATAATATGTATGTTCATTTAGGTGAATTGTTATGTGTATATCACAATCCTTACTCTGTGGATGAGCATCATTGACATCGTTACGAGGTTAGTCACACTCTTGATTAGTGTAAACTAACATGTTTGATACTTTGATCCACACGTTAGTTTCTTATATTCCATTCATTTTTCCTACTTTCAATTAGCAAATGATATTAATTGTCTTCTATCATTCAGGGAAGATCTGCAGATGGAAACATACCCTCGAAGGTCATATTTGCACTTTTTAACTTTTGGTCAGTTACTTTTCTCCTTTGCTCAATCTTATTTTATGGAATATGTAAAGGACCTATTATGACATTCTTGATTGTAGAAGGGTAGCTAGTGTAAATAATTTGTATTTCTGTTTTCACTGTATATAAAGCGGGCAAATGCCTTGTAATCATTTTGAACAATTATCACTTCCAGTAATAGAATTTCCCCCAATTCTCATAACTGCTTCCGTGTCCATATGGTATCAGAGCGACAAGTTCGCTTGATTCTGCTCACTTTTCCGATTGCTTTTAATGATTTTGTTCATCAGTCGTTTTGATTGATTGTTCTTTTAATCATTTCAATTGGTTAATTGTTCGTATAATTGAGAAATTAGGGTTTCTGAGTGAAATTGATCAATTAGGGGTTTTGATTGTTGATTCAATTAAATGAATTGCTATAATGGAAGGTGCTAATGCTAATGCTAATACAGTGAATCAAAGTTTTAATGATTTGGTTAATGATCCCCTATACATTGCTAATTCTGATCACCCTGGAATGACCTTAACCAATACCCCCTTTAATGGAGTCAATTTCCACAGTTGGAGTAGGACTATTAAGATGGCTTTAGGGGAAAAATTGAATTTAGGTTTTATAGATGGGACATGCTTGAAACCACCTATTACTGATGTTAAACATCAAAGGTGGGTTAGATGTAACTATATGGTTACTTGTTGGATTCTGAACTCCATGATTGCAGAGTTATCTGATGCATTCTTGTATGCTGATTCTGCATATGAGTTGTGGAGAGAGATTTCTGAGAGATATGGTCAAAGTAATGGACCATTGATTTACCAAATTGAGAGGGAACTCAGTAATGTGACTCAAGGTAATCTCTCAATAGCAGCTTATTTCAATAAGATGAAGAAATTTTGGGATGAGTTGCAAAATCTAAATGGAATGCCTGTTTGCACTTGTGGTCATATGAATGATTGTACTTGTGGGATACTGGATAAATTCTTTGAAATGGAGAGTAGGTCAAGGCTTATGCAGTTTTTGATGAAGCTGAATGATGATTTTGAGTCTGTAAGGAGCCAAATACTTTCAATGGATCCTTTGCCTAATGTAAACAAAGCATACTATATTGTGCAGCAAAGTTGAGAAACAGAAACAAGTTACTACTGCTTTTCATTAACCAACTGCCTTTTATGCTAGAAACAATCAAAGGAATAGGAAAGAAAACAAGGGAAGTAATAGGAATGATAAAAGGTTTTGCACTAGTTGTCAACATGAAGGGCATACTAGTGATCAGTGTTTTGAGAAGATAGGTTATCCTGACTGGTACAAAGGGAAGAGAAACACTAAGAAGAATGTTAGAGTTGCTGCTAATGTGTCAGCTGAGTTTGAAAAAGGGATGCATCATGATACACCCTTTGATATGGAGTTTGAAAATGGGATTGATCAGAAGGTTGAATTGGACCAAAGGATGGTTGCAGCAGTGTGTCAAGAGGTTATGAAGATGTTTAAGGGAAAGAATGTAGCACAAAAAGCCTCTACTTCTTACCATGCAGGCATTAAATTTTGTGGTTATTCTTATGCTCTGTCATGTAATTATAGCATAACCATGAAATTTAGTTAGATTATTGACACTGGTGCCTCTGATCACATGTCACCCCACATAAGCTTGTTTTGTTCCATAAGAGTTCTAGTTACACCAATCAAAGTTGCTTTGCCTGATGGAACTCAAAAGGAAGTAACTATGGTTGGTGATGTTAAACTCACAGCAACTTTGACCTCATACAATGTTCTTTATGTGCCTGATTTTAAGTTCAACCTTTTGTCTGTGGGAAGGTTATTACATAATCAGAACATGGCTGCAATCTTCTTTCCTAATTGGTTTCTTTTCCAGGACCTTTCCACTGATAAAGTTGTGGCTTTTGGAAAGGGTAGCAATCATCTCTACACTTGCAGTGCTTCCTCAACACCACCTGTTTCTCTTAAATTTCCTTGTAAACTTTCTAAATTACAAAGGCTTTCTTTTGCAAATAAGTGTACTAGAACTAGTAACAATGGTGTACATACTGAACTCTCAAAATTCCATGAGAGAATCGATCATACTTCATTGTCTAAAATGACCCATATCAGTGATTATAAGACATTTGATACCTCTGATTTCTTCTGTGATACTTTTATGCTTGCTAAGCATCATAGGTTGCCTTTTAATAGAAGTACTACTTTGAGCTCTCAACCTTTTGAATTGATACATGTTGATCTTTGGGGGCCCTATAAGACAGCAGCCTTAAATGGTGCTAACTATTTTTACACAATTTTTGATGATAGTACTAGAACCACTTGGACTTATTTGGTGCATACAAAGGATCAAGTGACTGGTATTCTTTCATCTTTTGTGAATTATGTTATCAATCATTTTAACACTAAGCCAAAGTATATAAGATCTGACAATGGGACAGAAATTGTTAATAAGGAATGTCTGGCTTTTATGCAAACACATGGTATTGTTCATCAAAGGTCTATGGTCTACACACCACAACAAAATAGGGTTGTAGAGAGGAAGCATAGACACCTCTTGGAGACTGCAAGGGCTTTAAAACTTCATGCTAATTTGCCAAATTGTTTTTTGGGGTGACTGTATTTTGGCTGCTACTTACCTCATCAACAAGATGCCCATGAAAATTTTATATTGGAAGCCTCCTTTTGAAGCTTTGTATGGAAAGGTGCCTACTTATGATACCCTGAGAGTCATGGGATGTTTATGTTATGCAGCTATTACTACACCTCACAAAGACAAATTTGGTCCTAAGGGAATTCCTTTTGTTTTTATTGGGTATCCACCAAATCAGAAAGGTTATAGACTGTATGACTTAAACAATAAAACAGTGTTCTGTAGCAGAGATGTTGTTTTCAAGGAACATATTTTCCCTTTCAAAAATCCATCTGAACCTTCTATACCTGTTTCAACATAGTTTCCTACACCTACTCCTTTTGCTGATAATGAAGATCTTCCTGATATTCTTTCACCATCTTCTGAATCAAACATACCTGATCATACTACTCCTGATCATACCATACCTGAACCAAACATCCCTCCACTTGAAACCAATAATGATTAAATGCCACCAAACATACCCCCTCCTCAAGTACCTGATGTCCAAAATCCTCTTGTTCCTCAAGTTCCTTTGAGGAGATCTCAAAGGAATACCTCAAATCCTGTTTGGATGAAAGATTTTGTTTTACCTAAACACACAACTTCTACAGTTTCCCAATCAACCAAACAACCTTTATACCCAATATTCACAGAAAAGGATTTTGCTCATTTATCTGAATCTCAAGTGGCCTTCATAGCAAATGTGCTTGCTCACACAGAACCTAATTCATATCAGCAAGCTTGTCAACATCCACAATGGGTAGCAGCCATGGATAGTGAATTGAATGCACTTGAGAAGAATGAAACTTGGGATTTGACAGTTTTGCCAGCTGGTTGTAAGGCTATTACATCTAAATGGGTTTACAAAATCAAATATAAAACTGATGGGACTGTAGACAAATTCAAAGCAAGGCTGGTCATCAGGGGTTTAATAAAAAAGAAGGGGTTGACTACAAGCATACTTTCTATCCTGTAGCAAAATTAGCAAATGTAAGGGTTCTAATTGCCATTGCTACAGCCAAAGGTTGGCCTTTACACCAATTTGATGTCAATAATGCCTTTCTACATGGCTTTATTGATGAAGATATCTACATGAAACCACCTGAAGGGTATTCTAAGGCTGGTGATGGTGAAGTCTGCAAGCTTAAAAAATCTCTTTATGGCCTTCAACAGGCATCCAGACAATGGAATCAAGAGTTCTCCAAATTCCTTTTGCAGCTTGGTTTTGTTCAGTCAAAACATGACTATTCCATGTTTGTCAGAGTCAATGGAGAAGAATTTACTGTGGCCTTAGTATATGTGGATGATGTGTTACTTACTGGTAATGCACCTGATGAAATCAACAAGACCAAAGCAGCTTTAGAAATGATTGGTTTTACCAGAATCATAAAGCAACCTTCGATTACTATGTGTTTTGTTTTATTAATCATGTTTGATGCACTCTCAAGTTTTAGTTGAACAAACAACACATTCAACCAAGATCCGTATGGCATTTGTGGTATGCTAATTCTAAAATATTCTCTATGTGTGTGTACATTCGATAATTAAATTACGCAGGTTTCTATATTTCATCGAGACTTAACACCAAGTCGTATTGCCCAAAGATTTCAATATATTGCTTGAAAGGAAGTTTGCTTTCAAAGTGGACATCACGGGATATAACTTAGCCAGAAACAAATATTTCTATGAAATATCAAAAAATTGTGAACAAGCTGATCGATGTCATGGAAGAATTGGAGCAAAAGGTTCCATATCGTAAGGATTATTCTTACTCTCCTTATTTAGTTAAGTATGCTTACACCCTGTCGCTTGACATACCATGCAAAGTTTTAGTTCTCGATTAATCTACACAACTCTATTACCAACAATTCAGTTACATCAATCTGAACAACATTTATCACAATTTTTTTTTTTTTTTAATTTATTTATTTATTTATTTTTATTTTTTTTACATTTGTACACGATAGGTTGTCTGGTATGTGAGATACAAGCTTTTTAAGTATGCTAAGATTATGCTAATTTATCTATATTAATATGTTTTAATTTCTCTTTTTTTCATAGTTGTTGTCTTTATAACTTTTAAATATTCAGGATCAATATATAATTTAGAGTAAACTACACCATTCGTCCTTGTGTAATACGTTGACCATCAAGTTTCGTCCTTTGACCAAAAAAATTGCACCGTCGGTCCTTAACTGCGAAACGTTAGTCATCGTTGGTCCCTCACCCTAACTGGTTGGAATAACGGGCGTTAAGCCTTGTTAAGTGGAGGGTATATTTGTCTTTTCCCACCCACAAACCACCAATCATTTCTTCTTAATATATCATCTTCTTCAAACCATACCATCTTCATCTTCACCCTCCACCACCTTCGGCCACCCTCAAAAAGTTCGATAATCATATTCATTAAATTATTTTTTACAGCAAATTTAAACAAAAAAAAATCATCAAAAACTACAACAATCACATTTAAGCTTTTTTTTTTACTCCACCATCAGTAACAAATCCAAAAATCACATTATGACAATGAAATATAAATACAAATACAACTTGAGTTACTAAATCAAATGAAATGAAAGCTTCGAGTTGACTTCTTTGTATCATTTCATTATCATCAGCCAGGTAGCAACTTGAGTTACTAAATGAAATGAAATGAAAGCTTCGAGTTACTAAAGGAAATGAAAGCAAGGTAGCAACTTGAGTTGACTTTTTTGTATCATTTCATTATCATCAGCCAAAAACTTGAGTTACTAAATGAAAGCTTCGAGTTATCAGGTACCTGAGCTGGTGAGTTGACCATAAACATATACACACATAAAAACTCCATTTTAATTCCCAATATCATCATCACAATCACTTATACCTCTTTCATACCTTATGACACACCAACCACCACTACATATCCGATGAAACCACCTGTCACCACCGATGTCGGCACCACTGGTGTAGTTTACTCTAAAAACAAAAACAAAACACAGCCACTTGGCTCAGATTTAAGAGAAAAACCACAGGGGTGTTTGTTTTGTCATTTCACAGCCACAGGGCTCGATACCAACCACCCTCATGGGTCTAGGTGTCGTACGAGTCATGCTCAAATATGCAAAAACCACCACTCTCAGGTGGGTTTCAATCTCAGTCGAGCCAACACAACGAATTGGGTCGAGTGAACATGAACACAGAACAAAAAACTCTAATTGGAGGTGACCCGGAATGATTTGGTACAATTAAACACTTGCAAAACCTTCCTTATACTTCGATTAACAAAACCCCTTACCCAATTTTGAAAAGCCCTCTACTTTTTATGAACCCTAATTTTTGATTAATTGATTTGAGGTGAAGAGGAAATTGGAGTAAAGCATTCTATTTATGCACAACAATTCGGATGGATCCAAACACCCTTTCTTGACCTCGATTTGTAGGCATCTCCTTTTTTGGCTCTCGTCTTCTTCTCCTTTGTCACGCTCGATAGTCCCTTGTGATACCTAAGATATAGGTGACTTCATTGGGATGGTGACCAATATAATTTCCAGGTTTGATGAATCAAAGTAAACAAAGTAGTCTATTTTGGTGAATAATGGTGATGGTTGCATTTACAGGAAAAAGAGAGAAAAAGAAGAAATCAATGTTTTGAAAATGACAGGACATGGGTGGTGGCTGTGTATAAAAGAAAGAAGATGAAGTGTGAAATGACAAATATACCCTCCACTTATATAGGCTTAACGCCCGTTAGTCCAACCAGTTAGGGTGAGGGACCAACGATGACTAACGTTTCGCAGTTAAGGACCGACGGTGCAATTTTTTTGGTCGAAGGACGAAACTTGATGGTCAACGTATTACACAAGGACGAATAGTGTAGTTTACTCTATAATTTATATAAGCGGAATGATTAGGAGGCCTAAACTCATGCTTTTAACTTTGTGTCTAAACTTGGGTGTCACTCTTTCATTTGTTATAAATGAGGGACCCACTTCTTCATAAACTAATGAGCTAATGCCACAATATTCTTTTAGAGCATTTGCTATCATAATATGAGTTAAACTTTAACCTCTTGTCACGTCAGTATCACATCATCTTTAACATTTCATCTTAACTCACCAAAAAAAACACCCACTATCATAACATTCCCAAAGTTAAACCATAACTCAACATTTTGGGCCCCACTTTTCTTTAAAAAAAAAAAAAAAAAAAAAAAAAAAAAAAAAAAAGGACTGAAACTGTCAATTTTGAAAAACAATAGAAAAAAATAAAAAAAAGAGTAAATTGCACCGTTCGTCCTTGTGGTTTGCATTGACCGACGGGTTTCGTCCTTTGACCAAAAAAGTTGCACCGTTCGTCCTTAAGTGTGAAACGTTATGCGCCGTTCGTCCTTTGACCAAACGACGTTAAGTTTGACCGTTAAAAACCCATCATGTGACTTGCACACGAGGGTAAATTCGTCATTTCATCTACACCATTTATATACTTTTGTCAATGCTAGTTATGGGAGGGTCTCATTCATTTTTCTTCAAACCCTAAAGTCTCCCACACCTCCCTCCTCCTGTTACTTCCCAGCAGCCGCCACCATCCGGCCACACCTCCTCCAGCCGCCGCCCTTCTTCCGGCTACCCCTCCGACCACAGCCGCCACCATCTATCCATGAAATCTTGTCTTTTGTTGATCTATTTCTTTAAAACCGAATGTAAAAAGATCTCGTTTTGTTTTTGTGGATAATAAAACGGGTCGGACATTTTGAGCATCAAATCATGAGGAACTGATTTTTAATAAATCGTTTTTTTAGTTTCGTGTGGCTTTGAATAGAATCGTTTTTTTTTTAGTTTCGTGGATAATAAATGGCTGTTTTGGTTCTCGGATTGGAATAGAATCCGGTTGTGGCCACGGGTCAAACCCATGAGGTCACGCGTTAATAATTGTCGTGTACGGGTCAAACCCATGGGGAGATAGTAAAAGTAGAAGTTGATGGATCAATCTCCTTGTTTCTTGATTGACCAAGTATTGATGGTGATAGATGATAGTGTAGGCTGATTATCATAAAAAAATTAGTTGGGGTTTTTAAGATGCAAAGGGCGAACAGATCAAAAGGAGAAACAGAATTGGGAAAGGGAATAAGTGAAGGAGGCGGCATATTTTTAGGGTAGAGAGATAGGTTAGAGATGTTTTTTATTTTTTGAAGAGAGAATAGCAGGAGAGAGAAGCAGGATGAAGGTGGTGATGATTGAAGATTGGGTACTTGTGTTTTATTTATAAAAGAGTAAATGACATAATTTATTTATCCTTGCACCGTTCGTCCTTATGGTGTAGATGAAATGACGAATTTACCCTCGTGTGCAAATCACATGATGGGTTTTTAACGGTCAAACTTAACGTCGTTTGGTCAAAGGACGAACGGCGCATAACGTTTCACACTTAAGGACGAACGGTGCAAATTTTTTGGTCAAAGGACGAAACCCGTCGGTCAACGCAAACCACAAGGACGAACGGTGCAATTTACTCTAAAAAAAAAACAAAAACAAACTACAAGGACTGAATCTGTCAAAACCTCAAACTTGCTTTCTTCTTCCTTTTAACCACCTGCAACAAAACACACACTAAAACACACACATAAAACACACACATTAAAACACACACCAAAATACCCATCAAAATACCATTTAAATCGGAAGAAAATTATACATTAGTTTAGGTCTCTCAATCATTTCTCTTTATATAATGCTTTTGTTTTATTTATTACTAGTATGTGTATGATGATTTGTCTTCTTTTTATAGGCCTTTGTATTTGTGGGTTTTTATTGAATCATGCTATGGGGCATGTTTGGCATGGAGCGGTGTGGAATTTTTTGAAGCGGTGAGCGGTAAACAATAAGCAATTTGATTTTTATTAGTCGTCTGGCAAAGGAACAGTGAGTTTTGCTATTTTTTAAGAATGCTCTTTTTTTTAATGCTTTATTAAAAAACGATGAGTTGTTGCTACTGCTCACAGCTCACTGCTAACTACCTTTAACAAACACACCAATGATCTTTCTAATACCCATTAGGATTATAGTTAAGATTATGCATTTTGCTTCATGATCGATTTAACAAATGTAGAATATTCAAGCATGCTAAAAGCTCATTTACTTTATCAACTTACAACTGATATTTCTTACAATAAAATTTTTTAATTGTCACTAAAATCCGCAAGCCTATATTCTAGTGATATATAAAAATAAAACTCATTCAACATACTATTCAACTATACCTTGATAGAGAGATCTCACGGTTACATCACTGTCAAGACTTTAATACTTGCATAAAACATGCAAGATATTATACTTGTTGCGTATTTCACACGGCTTATATCGATTGGAGTATGAAGGTCTTCCTAGCTTCTTGGCAACAATAGTTTTCTTAACCCCCTAAAAGTGATTGCAATTAGCTTTCTTAACCCCCTAAAAGTGATTGCAATTAACCGAATAGTGTGTCCAACAACTAAAAGAGTCATCAACCCAATCCAAACCAAAATGATACCTCCCGCAACAAACTCAAATATTGAGTTGTTAAGCTCGGGTATTGGTGTCAAAGCCAAAATAGAAACCAAATAAGTGAGGGACATAGATGTTGTAGCAATCCACATAATCACCATCAATAGCCACAAGAAAACACGATGCCTTAAGAATGGTAAGCCACTAATAAGCAACAAAATAATGCTAAGAGTTGAAACAAAGCCCACCGTGTTGCACACTAGAAATATGTCATGTAATTTTGGATAATTGGATACCATGATAGCGTATCCAGCTGTCTTAGGTCGATTTTTATCGGATAAGTCGTCATCTTGCCAAACGCCACTCGGGGGATTAACACCTGCTTGAAAGGCCATAGTTGCAATCAACGACGCCACAACCATTAACGAGTTTTTCTTCTTTTCTAGCCAATCTTCACGGTTTGTTGAACCATCTTTTGAGTGATGATATGCTAATCTGTCTAACCCCATATTAATTCTTGAATATGTGGGAATCTGATTGACTAAACCATGTGGTTTTGCCTCAACAGCTCCTGCTCGTGCTAGCGATAGCATAATTTGTTGATATGTTAAATCTCTTGGAACTTGAGCCAGTATATCCAACGGTGTTTCTCCATTCATGTTTGTAGAATTCACTTCTAACGTCGTATTAAGTAGCAAGAATCTAACGGTCTAAAAGATGTTGAAAATAAAAATAATCAGTCATATATATTTATCTTTTTGAACATTAGAAGACACTTTTAATACACGCTTAGTTGTCCCGGTGAACTGGGACTTGAACCTACAACATACTTCTTGGTTAAAAAGGCACCTGATATCTCTAGGTCAAAAGAACGAGGGCACGTTTGGTAGAGAGAATTTCAGAGAAATGAAATAAAGCAGAGAATAGAAATTTAGAGAATAGAAATTCAGAGAATAGAAATCAGCAGAGAATTTTATTCAATTCTAATGTTTGGTAACAATAGAGATTTGACCCAAGAAATGAAAAAAAAAAAAATAAATAACAATTCTAAAAAAATTATTTTCAAAAAAATTGTTTTTTTTTAAAAAACATTATTTATTTTAAATAACAATTCTAAAAATTATTTTTTATAAAAACTGAGTTTTTTTAAACAAAATTTATTATTATTATTATTTTAAATAACAATTCTAAAAAAAAAAAAACAATTCTACAAAAAATTATTTTTTTAAAAAATTGATTTTTTTAAAAAATTATTTATTTATTTTTTTAAATAACAATTCTAAAATAAAATATTTTAAAAAAAATTGATTTTTTAAAAAATTTTGTTTTTTTTATTTTTTTTAAACAACAATTCTAAAAAATGATTTAAAAAAATATTTTTTTTTTAATTTTTTTAAATAACAATTTTAAAAATAAATTATTTTTTTAAATAACATTTTGTTGATTTCTTGGTACAAAGAATTGGTTTCCATTCTAAAAGGGATGGAATTTAGAGAATTCAAGTTATGCCTAAATGGAATTCTCAAAGAAAATGAATTATCCCCCTTTTTCATTTCTCTACACAACCAAACAAGAGCAATAATTTCATTTCCATTTCCTTTTGGTTCATTTCTCCCAACCAAACATGCCCATATAAATCAGCCATATATAGTTAACAGGCTGGACAATTCTTTCAAACACATGCAATTTATCAAATATGATGAAAGAATTTTAGCATATATGCATACCTCGATTTGTTTGTCAGCAACAGCTAGGTGTACTCACTACAAAAAAATGTAAGATTTGGCACGACTTTGTCGTCCCAAACTTGCACACAATGTCGACCCAAAGAAAAAAAGGCACGACATGTCGTGCCTTTTTGGTAGACCCTATTGTGTTGACCCAAAAAAATTTGGGACGACATTTACTTTATACTTTGGGACGACAGATGTTGTGGGGCCCAAATAAAATTCAATCTGAAAATCTGATTTGGGACGACAATGTCGTACCTTTTTTTTTTTTTTTTTTTTTTTTTTAAATCTTTTTAAATTAACCTAAAAAAGTAATTAAATTGCAAAACGGCACGACATTGTCGTGCCAAATTGTATACACAGGTGGAAATTGTATACACACGTGGAAAAACAGGTGGCCACTTTGTGCAGAATGGCACGACATGATTTGTATATTAGGGACGACAATGTCGTCCCTAATTGTCCTGGATGGGCAAAAAAAAAATGCAGGAAACTGCATATTTTCCAGATTTTTTCCGGATTTTTTTCCGGAAAAAATCTACCAAAACAAATGCAACCTGTAATCAATCACAATCCACAATACCAAATCGACAATATGATACAATACGAAATTACTAAACGGATTGAATAACATTCCACAATTCTACGATACCATTTAACAAATACGATACAAAGTAAACTACTCTTAAACTAACAAGTCTCAAACTAACATGTCTCAAACCAACAAGGCGCAAATTTCCTAAATAACATGTCTCAAATTTCCTAAATAACATTCGACAAATACAATACTATTCAATAATATTAATAAGTCTAAAATACACAAACTAACTTCCCGCCTACTCCTCAAAGAACTCGCCGCCCGAATCGCCGCCCGACTCGTCACCCGACTCGTCACCCGACTCGTTGCCCGCCTCATTATTATCCCCACTATCATCATCATTATTATTCAAGTCATTATTATCAATATGATCATTTTGGCTCAAATGGGGATTATTTTGTGAGTTGTACCGGTTAAGGTCTGGTGGCGGCATAGCATAGTTCGAACTAGTACCTGGGCACGTGATAGAGTTTGGAAAGGTGGGCCGATAACAACCGGCAAATGCATTATTGGGGTTGAAAGTGGAAGCTTGGAAACCATAAGGGCCGGGAGGGGGAAAAGGGGTAGGAATGGGTACCGAGGGAAAGGGAGGTGAAAATGGATTACCTTGTGATGAGTTGTAGTGGGACAAAAAATTCTGAAGGTAAGATCCGTATGTCCCAACTGCGGCTTGGGCCGCGACAGCGGCTTCCTTAGCCGCGGCAGACTCTTGCCTAGCCGCGGCAGCTTCTGCCTCAGCCTGACGAGCCCGTTCTTGAGCAGCCTTGGTTTCCCTCATCGCCTCTGCCATATGCTCCCTAGTAACATAATCTTCAGTAGCATGCCCACGTGTGAACCTGCGAGCGGTTGAGCCACCACCAGGTAACCTCCTGCCCCTGCCTGCCCAGTTCTGGCGGTTATCACTCGGAATTACGGTTGGATACAGTGGTCCAACTCTTATCAATTGTCATGACTGCGTTGTAAAAAAACATATTCAAAAAAATTAATTTGTATATATACATACATATTCAAACATGAAAAGACGTAATTATGAGCTGTTCTGTTTACCTAGTGCAACTATGGAAGGCAATCCTAACCCACTCTTTGAATGTGTCGTCTCATATATGAATGCGTATAACTGATTTACTATTTGAAAAAAATTCGGCAGTATTTCCCCTCAACTCCCCAAATATGTGCATTAAAGACATATTCGTAGGAGTGAAAGGGAAATACTGTCGAATTTCTCTCAAATAGTAAAACAGTTATACGCATCCATATCCTAAATGAGACAAAACATTCAAAAAGCAGTCCCAAACAGGGGACTTTCCGAAATTAATTTCTAATAAATTAATTTCGGACGGGTTTTCTATAGGATGATTAACTTCAGACGGGGAATTTCCAAAATTAATCACTAAAATCCTAAAAACAGTAACACAAGTATCATTTTCAGTATCGACAATTAATAACATATATATCACATATCATTTTCATTTTAACACGGTCACTTTAAGTTTATAAGTAACAATTAATAACATATCACATAACATTTTTTTCGATATCACATATCATTTTCATTATCGACAAAGTAATAAAAGTATATACATTATCGACAAAGTAATAAAAATATATATATATATATACCTATTTTGCGGCTGAAATACACGAAGTGAAGAAAAGAGAAAGAGAAAAAGAGGTGGTCTCGGCTGTCCCGGCTGTCTACGGTCCCGGCTGTCCCAAACACTACACATAAAACCAAAGTTAAACAAACTATTGTCGTCCCAAAACACATTGTCGTACCAAATTAACTAATAAAAACTTAAGGCACGACATTGTCGTCCCAAAACACATTAACAAAATTAAAAAAAAAGTCACTAACCCCAACACAAAAGGTGGTGGTGGTGGAGCTGCTGCAGCTGCTGCGGTTGTTGGTGGTGGTTCACGGCGGTGGTTCACGGTGGTGGTGAGCTGTTGCGGTGGACCATCTAACCAACACAAACACAACATAAAACCATTGTAAACAAACCATAATTAAAGAAATTAAATTAACAAACCAAATTTTATCAAAAAAAAATACCTTTAAATGTGACAAAATAACAAAAATTATACAAATTGTGCACAGTGGTGCGTGTGTAATTGATGGGTAAGAGTGATAGTAGTGTTTTAAAGAAAATTGGGTTTTTTTTGTGATTTTTCCCGTTTTTTTTCTTTTTTTACGAGAGGGTGTTAGCAGTTTTTTTGTGGGTTTTTTTGTATAAGTGATGAAGATAGAGAAGAAGCAGATCTGGTCAATTATTGTGTTATTTTTGGGACGACCAAATAGGGACGACAATGTCGTCCCTTTTTGTTTATTTTCCCCCGAATTATTTGGCGGCATATTTAACTTTCGTGAAAATATTTGGTAAAAAAAGGGGACGACAATGTCGTCCCTTTTTGTCTTTTTTTTTTTATTTTCCTTTATTTTATGTATAATATAGTGTGTTTAAATTATTTAATTAATACTAAATAAATTAAATTTGTTATAAACTTTTTAAATAATTTAAAAATTAATTAATTATTTATATAAAGTTTAAATTAGTTATAAAATTTCTTAAAATTTTTGCTACTTTTGAGGTTGTTTGGATTCTTAAGATTAATGATAAATTTTTTAGATAAATTAAAACGGATAAAATGTTAAACGAACGAGTCAAGATAATGTCGTTATACATGACATGTTAAAACGGATGAATCGAGATAGTATCATGATACATGATATGTAACATCCAACCAAAACTTCCCTCCAAAAATAATGGCGCCAAAATTTCCCTCCAAAAATAATGGCGCCAAAATTTCCCACCAAAATCTACCAGATCTGCTTTATATATCACATAAAGAAAACTTGAGATCTTATCCCACCAAAAGCCACCAGATCTTATCCTCAAACCACTCAACCTTTCAACCTCTTATCTTCGCACAAATTTCAAAACCTGGTATGGAGCCATTTAATCCTTTTATGTGTTCTTGTGGAGCAGGAAATATAAAATTAAGAACATCGCATAGAGAATATTCATCTGGACAACAATATTATTCATGTCCTCTGTCGACCACGCATGTCAGTCGGATGCATTACTTCATGAGCTGTTAGGTGACATGGATAATCTTCGTATGTAGTATTAGTTGTTGTTCTTGTAGTTGTAGTTGTTGTTGTACGTAGTTGTTGTTGTTGTTCTTTTAGTTGTTGTTGTTGATGTAGTTGTTGTTCTGGTAGTTGTTGTTGTTGTTGATGTTGTTGTTGTTGTAGTTGTTGTTCTGGTAGTGGTTGTTATTGATGTTGTTGTCGTTGTTCTTGTAATATGTATCCGTTAAGTATTTTTATAAATCAAAGCACATGCTGGATTTGTAAAGCTGGTCATGTTCTAAGTTAACATGTCACTTATTACTATGTACCTTTCAATTTGACCATGTTCTAAGTTAACAAGATTATGGTTTCCAAACACCCCTTTTCCAATACTAAATTACACATGAATAAAGAAACAACTTGACAACATAACGAAACAGATCAAACGAAACAACTCGGCAAGCAAACGATATTATACACAACACGGCATAAACCATATGCTACACACGACATACGAAACAACTCAAACGAAACAACTTGACAACAAAATGAAACAGATCAAACAAAACAACTCGGCCATTCAATTATTTTCCCTGCTACTTCCCGCTCTGCTAGAACCTGCACCATCTTTTCCCTTCCTTTGCTTGACGAACTGTTCAAACAATGCTTCAAGATTTGTTACCCTATTTCCCGCATCATCAAATGTGTAATCGAACGGGCTTTTTTCAGCTTCATCTTTTTCCTTCCTTTGCTTGACGACGAACTGCTCCCACATTGCTTCAGCTTCCAGTAGGTTTGCTCCTCCATTCCATAATGCAGAAGTAGCTTCACTGTCCAAATACACTCTGTAGAATCGCTCTTTCCTTAACCATTCCAGAATGCGGTCTCTCATAAACGGATCTATGTTCTTATAAGAACCATATTCATCATAAATTTCTGACCCATACGTATCAAGAACTCGACTAAAGAGATATATGGACGATAAAACCAGTGACCACTCTTTTTCCGGCGTGTAATCAGCCATTTTATCGTTACGTGTGTTTTGTGGTTATTTATGTTTTGACGGGATATATAAGGAAAACTTTGCGGGAAAAATAATGGCGGGAAACTATTGGCGGTAAAAATAATGGCGGGAAACAATTGGCGGTAAATATTTTTTTTAATTCTATAAATGTATTTAATTTTAGATTAAAGTATTTAATCATGAATATAAACTATTTAATTTTAATTCTATATTAAATAAAATTATTTAAAATAAATAATTTAACTAAAAACTTGTGTTAAAAAAATATATTTACATTTTGGGACGACAATGTCGTCCCAAAGTTTTTGGCGGGGTATTTAATTTTCGTGAAAAGTTATTTAAATACAAAAAATTAAATAATTACAAAATGGGACGACATTGTCGTCCCAAAATGCATGGGTCAAAAGTTATTATCTGACCTTTGTATTTGTTGAAAACCGTGTGGGTCCTACGTGCATTTTGGGACGACAAAGTCGACCCAAAAAATATCCCCGTCCCCAAACCGTGATTTTGGTGTAGTGACTTGATGATGTGCACACTAATATTAGTGGATACTATTATACAACTCACCTTGCTTTACGTCTTTGCTCAAAATAATTGGACGCTTCCAATACAATATAGTAAATGTTTTTGTGTTAATTGCTCAAATAATTGGTCACTTTTTGAAAGACAACTAAGATGCCCTGAATCTGACACACGCTACCAACCTGAGGATTCTAGTAAACCAAATTAACAAAACCTAAGACTAAAAGAAGCTGCAAAACCCGAATAGCAGGTAATAAAAAAAAATTCTCACAACACCTAACCTACTCAACTGAACGCCTAGGAAAGCGTGAATAAAGTAACAACAGCCAACACCTTAAAAAACTCGTAAATGGAAACAAAGTTAAGACGAAATTCAGGCCGTGAACCCAACGTACATAAGTTCCTGCTTGTAACCCTGATCGAGAATACCTGAAGGGGTTTTTTCTAAACGGAAGTCGGTGGTCAAAAGCTGTAACTGATAAGCAACCTTGCATTGAGAAGCGCAAAAGCAGTCAAATATTTGAGCAGGTTGGATAGAAGAAAACGTTAAACTGAGAAAGTTAGATGCAACGCCAAAGGCGTAATGGACTTAGAGCAAGAGGTGTGGGCTCTTCATGCCTCTTCATCATCGTAGGTGGAGGTGACATGGCACCTTGTCGTGGCTCTTCACCACACCGCCCTCCCCCCTGTCGTGGCTATTCATACAAACCTCTTCGTCACCCCAACGAGGTTATATTACTGACATTTTGTTTTTTGGTTGTTTTTTTTTTAATTATTGTGGTAGTGTGTGTGAACAAATGTGTATGTGGAACCCGGCCAAATGAGTAAGTTGAGGTTTGTTGTGAGTGGGGGGTTGTTGTGGTTAGTTGTGGAAGTTTGTTATGGTGATGTGCCAGTGACGTGGCGGTGATGAAGAGGTGTTACCTCTTCATCACACCTAATGCTCTTAGACAGGAGCCCAAAAAATTAATTAATAAAATATTGGCAGCCCATTTGCAGGTGCTTTAAGTTATATATAAATGACAAATTATGAAACATATAATGATGTTTATAAGACTAAGCAATGATAAACTAATGCCCCTAATTAATGTATTGAACACATCAATTTGCTTCCAAACTTAAATAATAACTGTTGAAAATTCTGAATAAGTATTGGAAATTTCTTGGTTAATACATCAAAATATAATACAAACTGAAGCTAGTCAATTGTCAAGCTCTTGTCATGGATAATATTTCATAATTAATATTGCAGTTAGAGTTCTCTATCACCCCTAATTTGATGACTTGTTCAAAGAAGATTATTGTAATATTGTAGAATTTCGGTTACTAGTTTGCTTTTATCGACGTTGTCGATTATTAATGTTTTGCAAACGATTACACGCCTTTTTTAGCAAACTTATAATTACTAGTTACATGACATAATATAAGACGTATCTTAACAAACATATTAATTCCTAATAACGATTTGTCGATTTCCAGTCACTGCAAGTAGGGTATGTTTAGCACAAAGCGTTTCAAAAAAAAATTACTGTTTATTGCTACTGCCTATAAATGCTATTTTTCTCGAATATATCCCTGTTCAACTCATAGAAAAGTCTTCAAGAAGACAAATACTATATGTTTTCAGCCCAGTCTATATATAAGCATGATCTATGCCACTTTCTTATTATACATGATCTATTTTTTGTTTTTTGTACTTATAAAAAAAATGGACACCATGGAGAAACTTCTCTATGAAGTATCACTAGAAGGAAATACAATCGGCTTGCTAACGTTGCTTCAAGAGGATCCACTTATTCTCGATAGACTTACCCTAAACCGCCATGGTGACATGCCTCTACACATTGCATCGATGCTTGGACATGTTGATTTTGTCAACGAGATCCTAACTCGAAAGCCTCACCTTGCTATGGAATGTGATTCACAAAAACATTTGCCTCTTCATATAGCGTCTGCTAAAGGGCATGTGGAAATAGTGAAAGCACTCGTATCGGCTAACCCTGAGACGTGCTTTGCACGTGATCGTGATGGTGGAACCCCTCTTCATCTTGCAGCGATTAAAGGACGTAGTGAAGTTGTGAAAGAGCTTGTGCAAGCTCAACCTCATGCAGCTAGAGTCATGGTGCAACAAGACACCATATTGCACTTGTGTGTCAAGCATCACCAACTCGAGGTTTTGAAGTTGTTAATAGAGGTTATCATTGATCACGAGCTTATAAACTCCAAAGATGCTCACGGCAATACTATATTACACCTAGCTGTTGCTAACAAACTAGTTGAGGTATGCATATATACTTCAAATTCTTTCCATCATATTTCATAAATTAATTTGTTTGAAAGATTTGTCCTACTAACTACATGACTGATTTATACTAACGGTCTTTAAGCTATATAGAGGTATCACGGTGCCTTTTTAACCAAGAAGTTAAGCGTGTATTAAAAGTGTCTCTTCTGATGTTCAGAAAGATAAATATATATGACTGATTAGTTTTATTTTCAACATTTTTTAGACCGTTAGATTCTTGCTAGTTAATCCGACGATAGAAGTGAATTCTACAAACACGAATGGAGAAACCCCGTTGGATATACTGGCTCAAGTTCCAAGAGATTTAACATATCAACAAATTATGCTATCGCTAACACAAGCAGGAGCTGTTGAGGCAAAACCACACGGTTTAGTCAATCAGATTTCCATGAATTCAAGAAATAATATGGGGTTGGACAGATTAGCATATAATCACTTGAAAGATGGTTCAACAAACTATGAAGATTGGCTAGACAAGAAGAGAAACTCATTAATGATTGTGGCGTCGTTGATTGCAACTATGGCCTTTCAAGCAGGTGTTAATCCACCGAGTGGCGTTTGGCAAGAAGACTCCCCCAGTAACGATCCACTTCATATGGCTGGATACGCTATCATGATATCCAATCATCCAACTTTATACCACATATTTCTAATATGCAACACGGTCGGCTTTGTTTCAACTCTTAGCATTATTTTGTTGCTTATTAGTGGCTTACCATTTTTAAAGCATCGTGTTTTCTTGTGGCTATTGATGGTGATTATGTGGATTGCTACAACATCTATGTCCCTCACGTATTTGGTTTCTATTTGGGTTCTGACACCAACACCCGAGTCTAAGTCATTTAGGCATGTTGCGGAAGGTATTGTTTTGGTTTGGATTGGTTTGATGACTCTTTTAGTTGTTGGGCACACTATTCGGCTAATTGCAATCGCTTTGAGAGGGTTCAGAAATCTATTGTTGCCAAGAAAGAAGACCTTCATACTCCAATCGACATAAACCATGTGAAATGTAACAAGTTTAACATCTAGCATGTTATGCAAGTATAATAAAAAGTCTTGATAGTTATGTAGCAGTGAGATGTCTCTATTAAGGTATAGTTGAATAGTATGTTGAGTGAGTTTTATCTTTATATTATATATCATAAGTCAATGGTGAAGTAAATATGTTATATTATGTATGATTTATGTCTATTCTCTTAGAATTTAAGTGTTGTTTTGGTACGCTAACTAGTTTTATAAGTACACATGTAATCGCCCCAATTTAGTTAGATATATTAATATGAATCTCATATTCTCATAGACTCATAGGGAGTTGACTCAACGATAATAACTATTAGATGGTATTAGGTAAACCTGTCATCATTCGAAAATACAATATCAAAAATACACTATCAAAAATAAATTTTGGATGCATATTCATAGCAAAAATACACCATACATGTATGTATCCGCATGTTGGAAAACCATCACACTCAAACTTTGTGTAATTTCCTCCGTAGAAAACCGTTTCGATGCCCACATAGTCTTCATTTGAAAAATTCCATCCAAATCTATAGGAAAATCTAAGGGATCGACCAGCCAGATTCTTTGGACTTGCCACTAACCTGATGCGTAACACACTCTGTGACGTACTGTCTTTGCCTTCATCTCTTATACCTTCCAATAGCTAGGTACTTGACGGGCACATGTAGTTGACCCAAAGTCTTATCGTTCTTGACAGCCTTAATCTTGATTACCAGTATTGTCCCGCAAGCTCACTCATTGTGAATTTTGATGTCGGGTTCTGAAGTTACACTTTTGTTTAATGAGGCGTACCTATTTGTCCGATATGGGACAGACTGCATAGCCGTCTGATGAATTAGTTTTGTTCTTGAAACTTCATGCCGAGGTGAGCGTGATATCACGACCCACACGATTGTTAGGGTCGTTCACGAGGTTAATCGGGATTCCGGATTGTTCCATACTTGCCTAGAAGACTCTATGAAAGGTGCAAGAAGATCTTGAAATCATTTGAAAGTACTTAGAAATCCTAGATGCTTCCAAGTATGGAAGGTTGTAGAATATGGGCTTGCCTTAAAGTTCTAAATAGTTGCCCTAGATTTGTAGTATAAATAGATAACGTCATCATTTGGGTGAATCATCTCTCAATTCACTTGTAATCTTCTCTTGTAAATTCTCTCACTTGTAATATTCTCTCAAGCAGTACCAATATTTCCCGATTCACATGTTCCTTTTTTAAAAGCTTTCTTAGTTGCCTAGATCGTTGAGTATTTGAGCAAGACTTACTTAGTCGAGACTAAGTGCTGCACGGAAGACCCTTATTGAGACAAGTCTGTGAATAGTGGTATCAGAACGAGTTGATTAGAGGCTATGACAAACAAAACCGAGAAGAATGGCGCTAGTGGAAGTAAGGTTGTTGACAAGAACCGTGGTCGAGATGATAATCATCAAAACCCCAAGAAGAGAGGTATGTCTAAGGACGTTGTGGCAAGTTTGGATAAGAGAGTGGTGGGTGTAGAGATATCTGTGACGGAGTTAAAGAACCAAGTTGAGGGCTTGAAAGGTCTTGACTTCGTATTCACGATCATGAAAGTTGACTTTAGGGTGGTCATCAATACTCTTAGTGGCGACTTAAGGCGTGAGATCGATGATTTAAAAGGAGATGCTCATGGGCAAAGTCACAAAGGTGCAAGAAGAGTTTGAAGAAGAGATATTCTCCATTCATCAAACCATTAAATACTTGCAAGCTGATATGGTTTTGTGCAAGCGATCGATGGCTAGTAGGGGTAGCACTAGTCATCATGCTCCAAAGATAGATGTTCCTAAACCATCATCGTTCGTAGGAAAGCGGAAAGCTAGGGTGGTTGATGATTTCTTGTGGGAGATGGAGCAATACTTGGAATGTGTCAACATTTGGAATGACAGTTCCAAGATCAAAATGATGACCCGATACTTGAAGGATACCGCATAGTGTGGTGGAGACGTCGGTATGGAGATATTGAGCAAGGTACGTGTACTATCAATACTTGGGCTGATTTTGTGGCAGATTTCAAAAAGCAATTCAATCCGGAGAATGCTAAGAACGAAGCAAAGAGTTGGCTCCGTAAACTCAAGACTCTCTAGATCTTTCCGACCAAGACTCTCTCTTCAATTTTATAGATGGTTAGCAAGGATTGGCTAAAACAGAGTTAGAAAGACGTGAAGTTCAAGACCTTGTTACGGCTACACACTGAGGCTTTGATTGATGTTGGTACGAGGAGGGAATCGTCTAAGCCGAAAGATCGAAAGGTAAATCTGATAGGTGCTTTTTGTATACACATTTATAATGGTTAACTTACATACAAACACACCTATTTCACTTGAAAATTAGCTACTTTAATGAGTTTTTATGTGTTTAACAAGTCAAAGTGAATATATGTTAAAACTATCAAGAATTATATCAAAATAGCTCTAGGGAAACCTAAATCTCTATCGGATATGGTTTTGGAAGCTTGAAGAATGAAAACATGATGGCATGATGTCAAATGGAGCAAAAGAGTGAATAAGGATGTAGTTGAAAGACACAAAGCAAATGAATTAAAGTTTGTGCAATGTATGTTAAGTGATTCAAGAGACTACGAAAAGGAAAAAAAGAAGATATGCAACTTTTGTGTTTAGCCAAGACTTGGTTCTCAGTTATTCCATGCCAAATATTTACATCTATCTAGAGAACTTTTAACATTTATTTCTTACTTAGATGCCAAAAACTATTATCCTCTCTTTTTCCACCAAAAGTCATGACACTAAAGGGTGTTGGTATCTAGGTTATACCAATAGATTGTTATGCTTATTTTGTTTTTTATTCATTCATATTCATCATCGTTTCCCATGTTTGAGATAATATGTTTTTTTTTTTTTTTTTTTTTTTTTTTTTTTTTCGGTAAAAGGTCAAAGACCCCGGTAAATATATTACTCCAAAAAATGTTTAATTACAAAGGATATGGGTGGATCCCATATCTCAGCCCGTTACATAGGCGGAAAACTTACATAACAAGAAACTTTCTATTCTCTAAACAAGAAAATAAACCACTACTCAAAAGATAACATTAGACTCCTATGAAAACAAAATTACTTTCTACCAAGGCCTTGGAGCTTGATACCATACGTGTCATAATAAGCATCCAAATTTCCTGAAAGATCATAGACCTGATCCGCATAGATAATATGTATGTTCATTTAGGTGAATTGTTATGTGTATATCACAATCCTTACTCTGTGGATGAGCATCATTGACATCGTTACGAGGTTAGTCACACTCTTGATTAGTGTAAACTAACATGTTTGATACTTTGATCCACACGTTAGTTTCTTATATTCCATTCATTTTTCCTACTTTCAATTAGCAAATGATATTAATTGTCTTCTATCATTCAGGGAAGATCTGCAGATGGAAACATACCCTCGAAGGTCATATTTGCACTTTTTAACTTTTGGTCAGTTACTTTTCTCCTTTGCTCAATCTTATTTTATGGAATATGTAAAGGACCTATTATGACATTCTTGATTGTAGAAGGGTAGCTAGTGTAAATAATTTGTATTTCTGTTTTCA
Source organism: Chrysanthemum seticuspe (assembly GCA_019973895.1). Lineage (NCBI taxonomy): Eukaryota > Viridiplantae > Streptophyta > Magnoliopsida > Asterales > Asteraceae > Chrysanthemum > Chrysanthemum seticuspe. Next base: position 289,847,549 of record BPTQ01000005.1, read on the forward strand.
CTGTATATAAAGCGGGCAAATGCCTTGTAATCATTTTGAACAATTATCACTTCCAGTAATAGAATTTCCCCCAATTCTCATAACTGCTTCCGTGTCCATATGGTATCAGAGCGACAAGTTCGCTTGATTCTACTCACTTTTCCGATTGCTTTTAATGATTTTGTTCATCAGTCGTTTTGATTGATTGTTCTTTTAATCATTTCAATTGGTTAATTGTTCGTATAATTGAGAAATTAGGGTTTCTGAGTGAAATTGATCAATTAGGGGTTTTGATTGTTGATTCAATTAAATGAATTGCTATAATGGAAGGTGCTAATGCTAATGCTAATACAGTGAATCAAAGTTTTAATGATTTGGTTAATGATCCCCTATACATTGCTAATTCTGATCACCCTGGAATGACCTTAACCAATACCCCCTTTAATGGAGTCAATTTCCACAGTTGGAGTAGGACTATTAAGATGGCTTTAGGGGAAAAATTGAATTTAGGTTTTATAGATGGGACATGCTTGAAACCACCTATTACTGATGCTAAACATCAAAGGTGGGTTAGATGTAACTATATGGTTACTTGTTGGATTCTGAACTCCATGATTGCAGAGTTATCTGATGCATTCTTGTATGCTGATTCTGCATATGAGTTGTGGAGAGAGATTTCTGAGAGATATGGTCAAAGTAATGGACCATTGATTTACCAAATTGAGAGGGAACTCAGTAATGTGACTCAAGGTAATCTCTCAATAGCAGCTTATTTCAATAAGATGAAGAAATTTTGGGATGAGTTGCAAAATCTAAATGGAATGCCTGTTTGCACTTGTGGTCATATGAATGATTGTACTTGTGGGATACTGGATAAATTCTTTGAAATGGAGAGTAGGTCAAGGCTTATGCAGTTTTTGATGAAGCTGAATGATGATTTTGAGTCTGTAAGGAGCCAAATACTTTCAATGGATCCTTTGCCTAATGTAAACAAAGCATACTATATTGTGCAGCAAAGTTGAGAAACAGAAACAAGTTACTACTGCTTTTCATTAACCAACTGCCTTTTATGCTAGAAACAATCAAAGGAATAGGAAAGAAAACAAGGGAAGTAATAGGAATGATAAAAGGTTTTGCACTAGTTGTCAACATGAAGGGCATACTAGTGATCAGTGTTTTGAGAAGATAGGTTATCCTGACTGGTACAAAGGGAAGAGAAACACTAAGAAGAATGTTAGAGTTGCTGCTAATGTGTCAGCTGAGTTTGAAAAAGGGATGCATCATGATACACCCTTTGATATGGAGTTTGAAAATGGGATTGATCAGAAGGTTGAATTGGACCAAAGGATGGTTGCAGCAGTGTGTCAAGAGGTTATGAAGATGTTTAAGGGAAAGAATGTAGCACAAAAAGCCTCTACTTCTTACCATGCAGGCATTAAATTTTGTGGTTATTCTTATGCTCTGTCATGTAATTATAGCATAACCATGAAATTTAGTTAGATTATTGACACTGGTGCCTCTGATCACATGTCACCCCACATAAGCTTGTTTTGTTCCATAAGAGTTCTAGTTACACCAATCAAAGTTGCTTTGCCTGATGGAACTCAAAAGGAAGTAACTATGGTTGGTGATGTTAAACTCACAGCAACTTTGACCTCATACAATGTTCTTTATGTGCCTGATTTTAAGTTCAACCTTTTGTCTGTGGGAAGGTTATTACATAATCAGAACATGGCTGCAATCTTCTTTCCTAATTGGTTTCTTTTCCAGGACCTTTCCACTGATAAAGTTGTGGCTTTTGGAAAGGGTAGCAATCATCTCTACACTTGCAGTGCTTCCTCAACACCACCTGTTTCTCTTAAATTTCCTTGTAAACTTTCTAAATTACAAAGGCTTTCTTTTGCAAATAAGTGTACTAGAACTAGTAACAATGGTGTACATACTGAACTCTCAAAATTCCATGAGAGAATCGATCATACTTCATTGTCTAAAATGACCCATATCAGTGATTATAAGACATTTGATACCTCTGATTTCTTCTGTGATACTTTTATGCTTGCTAAGCATCATAGGTTGCCTTTTAATAGAAGTACTACTTTGAGCTCTCAACCTTTTGAATTGATACATGTTGATCTTTGGGGGCCCTATAAGACAGCAGCCTTAAATGGTGCTAACTATTTTTACACAATTTTTGATGATAGTACTAGAACCACTTGGACTTATTTGGTGCATACAAAGGATCAAGTGACTGGTATTCTTTCATCTTTTGTGAATTATGTTATCAATCATTTTAACACTAAGCCAAAGTATATAAGATCTGACAATGGGACAGAAATTGTTAATAAGGAATGTCTGGCTTTTATGCAAACACATGGTATTGTTAATCAAAGGTCTATGGTCTACACACCACAACAAAATAGGGTTGTAGAGAGGAAGCATAGACACCTCTTGGAGACTGCAAGGGCTTTAAAACTTCATGCTAATTTGCCAAATTGTTTTTTGGGGTGACTGTATTTTGGCTGCTACTTACCTCATCAACAAGATGCCCATGAAAATTTTATATTGGAAGCCTCCTTTTGAAGCTTTGTATGGAAAGGTGCCTACTTATGATACCCTGAGAGTCATGGGATGTTTATGTTATGCAGCTATTACTACACCTCACAAAGACAAATTTGGTCCTAAGGGAATTCCTTTTGTTTTTATTGGGTATCCACCAAATCAGAAAGGTTATAGACTGTATGACTTAAACAATAAAACAGTGTTCTGTAGCAGAGATGTTGTTTTCAAGGAACAAATTTTCCCTTTCAAAAATCCATCTGAACCTTCTATACCTGTTTCAACATAGTTTCCTACACCTACTCCTTTTGCTGATAATGAAGATCTTCCTGATATTCTTTCACCATCTTCTGAATCAAACATACCTGATCATACTACTCCTGATCATACCATACCTGAACCAAACATCCCTCCACTTGAAACCAATAATGATTAAATGCCACCAAACATACCCCCTCCTCAAGTGCCTGATGTCCAAAATCCTCTTGTTCCTCAAGTTCCTTTGAGGAGATCTCAAAGGAATACCTCAAATCCTGTTTGGATGAAGGATTTTGTTTTACCTAAATACACAACTTCTACAGTTTCCCAATCAACCAAACAACCTTTATACCCAATATTCACAGAAAAGGATTTTGCTCATTTATCTGAATCTCAAGTGGCCTTCATAGCAAATGTGCTTGCTCACGCAGAACCAAATTCATATCAGCAAGCTTGTCAACATCCACTATGGGTAGCAGCCATGGATAGTGAATTGAATGCACTTGAGAAGAATGAAACTTGGGATTTGACAGTTTTGCCAGCTGGTTGTAAAGCTATTACATCTAAATGGGTTTACAAAATCAAATATAAAACTGATGGGACTGTAGACAAATTCAAAGCAAGGCTGGTGATTGGTGCTGAAAACACAGTCAAGCTTAATCACACAAGCTAGCCACTTGTGAATGACTAACCGTAATAAACTTAAAACTGCTCAGAAACCAATACAATGAAGATCAGAGAATATAATGAATTCCCGGGTCGTTAAGTCCCACGGAGACTCAATGGTGTGTAAACACTTGATCAGATGATAGAATGATCACTAAGGATAGTGATCAGTAAAGGTTTTGATGAATTATTACACTACTGATTGATTGGAATGGAATTGGAAACAGAATAGAAGAGCACAACAATCAGATAAAAGAAACGTAAAACGTACGTTAAAAAAAAACTACGTATACGTACAAAATAAAAAGTGAAATCTAAGAAATAAAAGACCTAAAAATATGAAAATAACATTTTTGAAATCCTAAAAATAAAAGAAAATTATTAGAAAAAGAAAATTATTTTTATAACTATTTATTTAATTATTATTAATTAAAAACTATTTATTAAATATTTAAAATGCACTAAAATATAAGAAAATACAAAATTAACCTAGAAAAATGAAATTATAACTTAGAAAAATCTGAAATATGATAAAACTTATTTTAAAACTGAAAATATATTTTTTATGCTTTTTAATTATTTATTACTAATTATTTAATACTTTTAACTATTTAAAATTATAATAAATACTAAACAGATAGAGAAAAATATGAAACTTTTTCTAAAAAGAACTTAAGGTGACAGAAAACTAAGAAAAATATAAAAACAAGATTAGCTTAATAATAAGATGAAAAGAAAAATCAAAAAGCTTAAGTCCTATTAAATAAATGCTATCACTGAATTTAAATTGATGTTTTTCTGGATTTTCTTTTTGAAAACTACTTAACTACTGATTATAAGCTACTTTAACAAACACAAAAATTTTACAAATCAAAAATAAGCAATTTGAGTGAGCTTATGAGCAAACAGTGGGCTTAAGAGCTTATTTTGGTGAAATAAGTTCAAACAAGCTCACAAGCTGAAACAAAAGCTCAAATAAGCTACAAATAGGCTAATGCTACTCAAATGAAGCTAAAAGACAAAGATAAGCACACTGATAAGCTAATAACAAACAAATAAGCACTTATATCAAACTGATGAACTAAACAGAAATGGGACAAAGTTAGAGCTTATTGCAGCCCTAGCAAACAAGTTCCAAAATAAAAAATTAAGCTTGGGTTCTCAAGATGGCTAGGTCAGCTACCCAAAGAACCAAAAATCACAAGATTAGACCAACAATTAAGCTCTGTGTGAGCTTTTCAAGTTGGACCACCCAACTGTGCACAGGGCACCATTATCAGACAAGTACTCAAAAGAAGCTGGTTAAAAAGCACTTTATAAGCTGATTGAAAGAGAACTAGTATTTTTCTAATTTTGTTTAGCAACTAAACTTTGATAACCCAAAAGCTTTTAAGCTAAACCTCAATATTAAACACACAGCAAAATTATCTTTTTAATTCAAAAACGACCAAAAGGAAAATTTTGACTTTTTGATTTACACTAAAAGTTTGACCAAAGTGAACTTAGGATTGATCTTACTTATTAATTATGATATATTAACTTAAAGTATGATGAAATCAAGCTAAGTTATCAAGTTTTGAACAACTATGATGATTTCTACTTCCTAAATCCTAACAGTGAACAATCTAGGTGATATTAAGAGTGATTTTGACTTTTCACCAAAATAGGTCTGGTTTTTCTTGTTTCTTTGAGTTATTTAGAACCAATGAGACACAGAACAACAATGAACAATAACACAAACACTCTTTAACTCAGTTAAACAAACTTAACCAAACAGTCCTTATTGAAACTGTTTTGATGTATTTCAAAGCAAAACACAGATTTGGACCATGCAACTGAATCACAACCTTGTATTATCATGTAATAAGACTAAACAAGCATGAAACAACAGTACTATCAACATAAAACTCAAGTATGGTACTTATACTATTTTAACTGTTTTACTAAGATTTTTCTTAACTTCCAATTAAAAAGAACAAGTGACTGGTTTTATCACTTAATTATACTTAAATATGACTAATAAACTTTAACAAACAGAAATTTAAACTAATGAGCAACTCTAATATTGAAATGACAAAATGGATCAAAATGCTTACAAATGGGACTCCAAGTAAAAGCTGAGAACTGAGTCACACAAACACAGCCTATAGCTTCCCAAGAAGCACTAATCCCAAGGCCATCCAATATAAACCCTGCTCCAGCTTTCTTGTATCTTTCACCATGGATTTTTATTTTTCAACTATTTATTTGTATTTTTGGTGATTTTTCCTTTTTGATTCTAAACTGAATTTTAAGGTATCTAATAGCTTTTATAAGCTATCTTAGGAGCTTATATGGCTTAATCAGTCCATAATAACAACTATTAACAACATTACCATAGTATGAGATTTTTGAAATTTGGAAATATGCATAAACTGGAAACTTGAATTGAAACTGAAATTGATGACTTCAAAAGATTTATTACACACTAAATACTTGAAATACAAAGCTTTTAAGTTAAAACATACACTGAAGATTGAGTTTAAGCTAAAACGACATTAAGTAAACTAAGAAAATCTAGATATCTTCTCCTATTGCTTCTCTTCTCTTTATAATCAACTTTTTGGACTTCTTGCTGACCTCTGAAACTTTCCCACTCAATCTGAGCCATTGGATTATCAAATATCATCAGAACCATACAAGTGTAGATTTTGGCGCCAAATATTTCTTGAGCAGGTTTCAAACATTAATGGTTTTTGGGAAGATGTGGAGGTGGAGGGGGACAAGGTAAGGAGGGGGGATGGATAGGAGCAAGTGGTGTGTTGAAAAAGATGAAATACCAGCTCTGGTATTGGAATTCAGTGGTGTTGAGGAGGATGAACAGTGTTGGGCGGTTTTTTATCCGTTTGACTTTCGTTGACCGAGGCAATAATACTAACGGGGGTTCAAGGGTCAAGCCAAAGGGTTCATGGCTCAAGGGGGGGGGGTTCAAGTTGGGATTGGGCTAAGGTGTTGGGCTGGACATGGGTTTGAAATAACAAAGGGGTCCGGTTTGGTTTAATAGATATTACAAGGACCAATTTTGTAAATTTGGATTCTTGAGGGACCAAAACTGAACTTTTTCCAATGATATCAAAAGGACCAAACTTGACAAACTTTGATAGTACAAGGACCCTTTTTGCATAAAATTCCATTTTTATAAGTCCAAGGACTAAATTTGACATTTTTCAAAGTTTAGGGACCTTTTCTGCCATTTGACCAAAGAATCATTCAAGGACCAATTTTAACAACTTAGAATATTTCAGGGACCTTGAATGATAAAATTCCACATTTTGATTTACCAGGGACTGGATTGGACAACTTTTAAAACTTGGGGGACTAAAACTGCCAATTTTGCAAACTTGAATCATTTTTCATCTGATTTTGATATTTTTGCATTTAAAACACATAAAACACTGATTTGTGATATTTTCATCATTTTGATGCATTTTTTAGTGTTTTCAGATGATTTTGCAGTTTAGATTGTACAAAAATTATGAGTATTTAGACACTCATCAATCCCCCATACTAAGATATTGCTAGTCCCTAGCAATGTTTTAGAACTTTAATGGATTTTAAAAACTCTTTACCAAAAGCCATCACTTCTGGAGTAGCCAATTGTTTCAGTTCAAGTAAGAACCTTGGTACAATGATAACCAAATGATTTTGAGCAAATCATAAGCTGTAAACGGATTTGATTTGTCTTTACCAGAAGTCGTTTGCTCTGGACTAGCCAACTCTTAGATAAATTATCAGAATTATCTTTGGTGAGCTGATTACCAATTATGGCTTTTCCACTGCCTTTACCACAAGCCATAAACTTGCGGGCTAGCCAACTCTTCACTTTTTAGGATATGGTGAGTTGAATACCATACAATTTTGGGCAAATTGCAAGCCATAAACGGATTTGAGAAATCTTTACCAAGAGCCGTTTGCTCCTGGATTAGCCAATCCTTTTGTTTTTTAGACATGGCGGACTGATAACCATCTGATGAGTAAGTGAAAAACACTTACTCCAAAAAAAATTTTGGCCAAAAACGGGGGAATTGGGTGGATAATATAAAATTCGTGAGAATTCCCCCCACACTTAGAAATGAATATTGCCCTCAATATTCAAAGTACCGGCGGTTATGCCGAAACAAAGAACGTGAAAGGGAAATACTACGGCCATTATTTGAAAGTTTTTTTTTTTTTTTTTTTTTTTTTTTTTGAAATGATTTTATATACAACAGTGTGGGGCAACTCCCCCACACTAGGGTGGTAGAAAGGGGTAAGAAGACAGAAATATGGGTGAAAACCCATATAGTGTGTGCTAATGTTTTTGATTTCCGAGTCATTAGCTTGACTCGATCCCCGCATTCATTGGTTCATGGGGAAAGTTTGTAGATCCGGGACAACCACAGGAGGAATGTCCTCTCCAAAGTAATGCTTCACTCGATGACCATTCACTTTAAAATTAGGACCATCAGGTTGAGATAACTCAATGGTGCCATAAGGATAAACCTTAGCGATAGTAAATGGACCAGACCAACGGGACTTGAGCTTTCCCGAGAAAATCTTCAATCTTGAATTGAAAAGAAGGACTCGATCACCAACGTTGAAAACGCGGTTCTTGATTTTAGAGTCATGAATCTTCTTTGTCTTTTGCTTGTAGATCAAAGAGTTCTCGTAAGCTTGATCACGAAGTTCATTTAATTCATTCATTTGAACTTTTCTGTGATCACCAGCTGTCTGAATATCGAAATTTGCATGCTTTAAGGCCCAGTAAGCCTTGTGCTCTAGCTCAATCGGAAGATGACATGCCTTTCCGTACACTAGCTTGTATGGAGTACACCCGATGGGTGTTTTGTAAGCTGTACGGAAGGCCCATAGTGCGTCATCCAACTTATCCGACCAGGATGCACGATTTTCGCCTACTGTCCTTTCAAGAATCCTTTTAATACCACGGTTGGAAACTTCCACCTGCCCACTTGTTTGGGGGTGGTATGCAGTAGAGAGACGGTGGGTAACACCATACTTTTGCATGACACGATCAAATTGATCGTTGCAAAAATGTGTACCACGATCACTGATTATCGCTCTCGGAGTTCCAAACCTGGCAAAAAGAGATTTCAAAAATTTCACAACAACTCGGGCATCATTGGTAGGTAAAGCTTTTGCTTCAACCCATTTTGACAAATAGTCAACAGCCACGAGTATGTATTTGTTACCACGAGACGAAGGAAATGGCCCCATAAAATCAATACCCCATATGTCAAAGATCTCACAAACTTGAATGGCATTTTGTGGCATTTCATTTCTTTGAGATATATTTCCATGACGTTGACAGGCGTCACAGGTTTTGACAAATTCGTGGGCATCCTTATAGATTGTGGGCCAATAAAACCCGGAATCAAACACCTTCTTGGCGGTGTAGTTTGGACTATGATGGCCCCCGGTGGGTCCAGCATGACAAGCTTTGAGAATGTCAAGAGCTTCCTGTCCATAAACACACCGTCGGATGACTTGATCCGCACAGATTTTGAATAAGTAGGGGTCGTCCCAGAAATAATGTTTAACATCCTTGAAGAATTTGTTCTTCTGTTGGGTCGACATCCCTTTCACTATGAAGTTACCCGCATGGTAATTTGCGAAGTCAGCAAACCATGGGGTGGTAGAATTTCCACGAAAAGAAACCGCATTGAGTGTCTCGAGAGGAAATGTTTCATTTATTTCCTTTTTCTCGAAAACATCTTGGTGAGGGTTTTCTAAACGGGACAGATGATCAGCAGCTAGATTCTGAGCTCCTTTTTTATCACGTATAATGATATCAAATTCTTGGAGGAGGAGAATCCAACGAAGCAATCTCGGCTTTGCATCTTGTTTTGCAAAGAGATATTTGAGAGCCGAGTGATCCGTATACACCACGCATTTGGTCAAGATTAAGTACGGCCGAAACTTCTCAAACGCATACACCACGGCTAATAGCTCTTTTTCTGTGGTGGTGTAATGGGTTTGAGCTTCCGTCATAGTTTTACTTGCGTAGTGGATAGGCTGAAAATGCTTGTTTCTACGTTGCCCTAAGACTGCACCGATAGCAAAATCACTTGCATCGCACATGAGCTCAAAAGGTAAATCCCAGTCGGGATCAACGAGAATGGGTGCTTCAGTAAGCTTTTTCTTCAATGTTTCAAAAGCTTCAATGCACTCGGGTGAAAAGATAAAAGGAGCATCCTTTTCAAGAAGATGGGTCATAGGCCGGGCGATTTTAGAAAAATCTTGTATGAATCTGCGATAGAAACCGGCATGACCTAAAAAACTCCTAATACCTTTGACGGTAGTAGGATGAGGCAGTTTAGCAATAACATCGACTTTTGCTCTATCGACCTCAATCCCATTTTTTGAAATCTTATGGCCAAGGACTATGCCTTCTTTGACCATAAAGTGGCTCTTCTCCCAATTTAGACAAAGATTGGTGTCTTCACACCGTTTGAGCATTTTATCTAGATGGGAGAGACATGTTTGAAATGAATCCCCAATGACCGAGAAATCATCCATAAACACCTTCATTGTTTCCCCGATCATGTCGTGGAAAATGGCCATCATACATCGTTGGAACGTGCCAGGAGCATTACATAAGCCAAAAGGCATACGTTTGTAGGCAAAAGTTCCGTATGGGCAGGTGAATGTGGTTTTCTCTTGATCCTGTGGATCAATGGGGATCTGAAAGTAACCCGAGAAACCATCAAGGAAACAATAGTATTCATTCCCTGCTAATCTCTCAAGCATTTGGTCCATGAAGGGTAGAGGAAAATGGTCTTTACGGGTGGCATCATTCAACTTACGATAGTCAATACACACACGCCATCCCGTAACCAATCGAGTTGGAATTAACTCGTTATCTTCATTTGTGACAACAGTAATGCCACCCTTTTTCGGAACACAATGAATTGGGCTAACCCAAGGACTATCTGAGATCGGGTAAATCAATCCTGCATCAAGAAGTTTGATAACCTCTTGTTTGATAACATCATGGATTTTTGGATTCACCCTTCTCTGATGTTGAACTGCTGGCTTGAAGTCATCCTCCATCAAGATTTTGTGAGTACAAAACCCAGGGTTGATACCCTTAATGTCGGAGAGTTTCCAAGCAATTGCTTGCTTGTGTGACTTCAAGATCTTTATGAGAGCAGCTTTTTCATCTTTACTCAAATCTCGAGCAATAATGACGGGTAATTTATCATCACCTTCAAGAAATGCATACTCGAGATGAGGTGGTAAGTCCTTAAGCTCAACCTCAGGAAATTCTTCAGTTTTCTCAACTGACTTGACTTCCTTATTATGAAGCTCGACGGGAGGGAGAGGAGGAGAAGTGTCATGATATAACAACTTCTTTAGAAGAATATCTCCCTCCAGATTAATCTCATTTTGATTAATCTTATCAGGAATTGAATCACTAGTGTGAGGGGTTGATGATGGATCACCATTAAGCAACTTCTCAATAAGAAGTATGTCCCCCTCAATATCAATTGGAGCGTGATCAATTTCCCATGGAACATAATCACTAGCCAAGTATGCTTCAATCTCATCTAAGATGAAGTCGCTTCCCTCAAACGGAGTGAGGGAAGGAGTAGAATTGGCTATGATAGGTTGAGAAGATGTGGTGGGATCCCCACTCACAGAATTATGAGAATAACCAAGAACTTCTTGAGAGTACTCTTCAGAAGCAACATCAATGATATCTATTCGGTTAACCGACTCAGAATCATAGTTTGCAGAGTACCTCGAAGTTTGATCAAGGTTAAAGGTGACAGCTTCATTACCAACACGTAATGTGATTTCTTGCTCAAATACATCAATGAGAGCACGACCCGTTCTCAGGAATCCTCGACCAACAATGAGAGGAACCCGATGATCGGCATCGAAATCAACAACCACGAAGTCAGCTAGAAAATGGAACTTTCCTACTTTCACAAATACGTCCTCGGCAATGCCAAGAGGACGGGATATGGAACGATCTGCAAGCTCGAGAGTCATGCATGTAGGAGTAAGTTCCGGAAGAGAAAGTTTCTTCCACACTGAATAAGGCATCAGGTTTATGCTTGCACCAAGATCTGCTAGGGCAAAGCATTCAACCATTCCTGGAAATACACAAGGTAATAGAAATTTTCCAGGATCTCCAAGCTTTTCTGGAAGCTTCTTCAGGATAACTGCAGAGCAGTTCTCGTTCAGTGGAGTTTTTGCCATTTCAAACAGCTTTTCCTTATTGCTTAACATGTGTTTGAGAGTTGATGCAAACTTGGGCATCATCATGATAGCATCCGCAAAGCTTATGTCAAAATGTAACTCTTGGAAAATTTGGAAAAATTTGTCCATTTGATGACTGGCTTTCTCGCGGAGCTTTTGCTCATTCAAACGTGATGGGTAAGGAATAGAAGATTTGGATTTTGGGTTTTCAACAGGTGCTACTGGAGGTTCAAAAACAACTCCTGGATTTGACTTGGGTTTCTGGACAACTTGAGGTTGGACTACCGAAGGTAGGACGTGTGCGGTACTTCGTGGGCTTGAAAAATGCACCTTGTCCGTTGTATCTTTGGTAACTTGACTCATTGCTACTGGTGGAGGAGGCATTGGAGTCGTAGGTCCATTGTGTGTCTTAGGTTCACTTTCCACTACCTTTGGGAGAGAAGAAGAAGAGGTAGTAGGAATAGCAGGTCCATCATATGAAACACCACTTCTGGTTGTGATCGCCTTTGCATCGCCCCTCGGGTTAGCGATCGTGTTGCTCGGAAGTTTTCCAGAGCCCGAGGGTTGATCATTTAAAGACTTCTTAAGATCAACAATCTGACTGACCAATAACCTGTTCATTTCATCTTGGGATTTCATGAATTGTTTCAACAACTCATCAGATGATGGTCCAGTTGGAACAATGGCGGGAGGTGGATTAGGAAAATTCTGGCCTCTATTGTTAGGATTAGGGCCTTGATTTTGAAAATTTCCTTGATTAGGATTCATATTCCCATGAAATTGATTCCCTCGATTGAAATTGTTTTGATTAAGGTTTCCTTGATGTTGGAAACCTTGATTAGGTGCAGGATAGAAATTACCTTGGTTTTGATAACCTTGGTTCATTCTTGGTTGGTTCTGATTCCGGTTTTGCATGTTATGATTCCGGTTAAAACCGGGTGGTGCCTGATTAGTGTTAGCATGGTAGTGTGGTTCATTTTGAGGACGGTATTGAGTACCTCCTTGCTGTGAACTACCGGCTAGAGCATTGGCCTCAAATGGACTACCATCGGTGGCAGTACAGTTGTAGTATGCATGAGGGCCACCACAAGTAACACAACTCTCGACTTTCTTCACTTCACCATGTGTTGGTGTCTGTGTGAAGGTCACTTTCTTTTGGTTAGCAAGAACCAAAGCCTGAACAATATCTGTGAGTTTGTCAATCTTAGCATCGGTGCTAGATGTACTCACAGGAGATGAAGAAGAAGAAGGTCCAGCATGAGACTGATATGTCTTTGCTCGGAAAGGGCGGACCTGAGACTTGTTCTCAATGATTTGCAAGGCCTCTTTTGTGGTCTTGCTCAGGAAATTACCTCCCGCGGAGGCATTCAAAGAGTCTTGATTGGTCTGGTTCAGACCATTGTAGAAAGTATCCATTTGCATTAACTCGGTAAAACCATGATGCAGACACTTGCGAAGCAACTCTTTGTAACGATCCCATGCCTCCCCGAATGATTCATCAAATCTCTGAGAAAATTTCATTATCTCATTCTTAAGACTTGTGGTTCGGGATGGAGGATAGAACTCGTTAACGAACTTGGTGACTAGATCTTCCCATGTCTCAATAGATCGAGGGGGTTGTTTCTCAAGCCAATTTCGGGCTTGTCCCTCTAGAGAAAATGGGAACAGAAGAAGCTTGATAGCTTCATGTGGGACATTCTTATACTTGATGGTAGATGCAATCTTGTTAAACCATTGAATGTGTGCATGAGGATCATCCCGCTCAAAACCATAGAATTGGCTTTGGGTTACTAGATTAAGCAACCCGGTTTTGAGCTCGAAGGTGTCAGCCACGATGGCTGGGACAACAATAGCATCTCCGTAACCCTCGATGGGTGCTTGGAGAAGCTCATTCATGGGCTTATCTTCTGCCATTACGACAGGTGGTGGTGGTGGTAGACGTTCCTCAGTCACGGCTGAAGGAGCAGAACGTCCTCTACGTCTACGAGGAATGTTTGCAAGCTCAGAAAGTGGACTTGTAGAACTGGAAGAACGAGTGCGCATGCACTAAGTATAAAAATCAATTTTCAAAACAAATGCGAGGCAAAACGACAAGTGAACTTAACCAATAATCACAAATGAAATGGCTTCTTTGAAAAAGGTACACCAAATCACAAGGACACAAAGGCAAGTTTTAAATCTGTTGTTCGGGAACTTATTATGGTCACACCCCCAGTTAGTAGGTGTACTGCCTTGATTTGCGGTGGTTGATTTTTATGTATATATTAAGTACCACTGAAAAGACGTAGGTAATGATTTGTGCTGATGGGCTTAAAAACTTTTGGACAATATTTTTGGATCGTCTCGTTTAACCAAATCGTATCTCTTTAAGAATCACCTCAAAGAAAATACAAGATAGAAAACGTTCCGATTGTTTTGTTGTTTTATATATATATATATTTTTTGTTTTTAACACTTTAGGAAAAGTGCTAATGAACTTTTTGATTTTCTTATAACTTTACAAAAAACTTTTTACAAATGATGGTATATGTGCAAGAATGGGTCTGAAAACGGTTTAACACACGCTAAAGCCTCCCCGGCAGCGGAGCCAAAATTTGATTGGTGCTGAAAACACAGTCAAGCTTAATCACACAAGCTAGCCACTTGTGAATGGCTAACCGTAATAAACTTAAAACAGCTCAGAAACCAATACAATGAAGATCAGAGAATATAATGAATTCCCGGGTCGTTAAGTCCCACGGAGACTCAATGGTTGTAAACACTTGATCAGATGATAGAATGATCACTAAGGATAGTGATCAGTAAAGGTTTTGATGAATTATTACACTACTGATTGATTGGAATGGAATTGGAAACAGAATAGAAGAGCACAACAATCAGATAAAAGAAACGTAAAACGTACGTTAAAAAAAAACTACGTATACGTACAAAATAAAAAGTGAAATCTAAGAAATAAAAGACCTAAAAATATGAAAATAACATTTTTGAAATCCTAAAAATAAAAGAAAATTATTAGAAAAAGAAAATTATTTTTATAACTATTTATTTAATTATTATTAATTAGAAACTATTTATTAAGTATTTAAAATGCACTAAAATATAAGAAAATACAAAATTAACCTAGAAAAATGAAATTATAACTTAGAAAAATCTAAAATATGATAAAACTTATTTTAAAACTGAAAATATATTTTTTATGCTTTTTAATTATTTATTACTAATTATTTAATACTTTTAACTATTTAAAATTATAATAAATACTAAACAGATAGAGAAAAATATGAAACTTTTTCTAAAAATAACTTAAGGTGACAGAAAACTAAGAAAAATATAAAAACAAGATTCGCTTAATAATAAGATGAAAAGAAAAATCAAAAAGCTTAAGTCCTATTAAATAAATGCTATCACTGAATTTAAATTGATGTTTTTATGGATTTTCTTTTTGAAAACTACTTAACTACTGATTATAAGCTACTTTAACAAACACAAAAATTTTACAAATAAAAAATAAGCAATTTGAGTGAGCTTATGAGCAAACAGTGGGCTTAAGAGCTTATTTTGGTGAAATAAGCTCAAACAAGCTCACAAGCTGAAACAAAAGCTCAAATAAGCTACAAATAGGCTAATGCTACTCAAATGAAGCTAAAAGACAAAGATAAGCACACTGATAAGCTAATAACAAACAAATAAGCACTTATATCAAACTGATGAACTAAACAGAAATGGGACAAAGTTAGAGCTTATTGCAGCCCTAGCAAACAAGTTCCAAAATAAAAAATTAAGCTTGGGTTCTCAAGATGGCTAGGTCAGCTACCCAAAGAACCAAAAATCACAAGATTAGACCAACAATTAAGCTCTGTGTGAGCTTTTCAAGTTGGACCACCCAACTGTGCACAAGGCACCATTATCAAACAAGTACTCAAAAGAAGCTGGTTAAAAAGCACTTTATAAGCTGATTGAAAGAGAACTAGTATTTTTCTAATTTTGTTTAGCAACTAAACTTTGATAACCCAAAAGCTTTTAAGCTAAACCTCAATATTAAACACACAGCAAAATTATCTTTTTAATTCAAAAATGATCAAAAGGAAAATTTTGACTTTTTGATTTACACTAAAAGTTTGACCAAAGTGAACTTAGGATTGATCTTACTTATTAATTATGATATATTAACTTAAAGTATGATGAAATCAAGCTAAGTTATCAAGTTTTGAACAACTATGATGATTTCTACTTCCTAAATCCTAACAGTGAACAATCTAGGTGATATTAAGAGTGATTTTGACTTTTCACCAAAATAGGTCTGGTTTTTCTTGTTTCTTTGAGTTATTTAGAACCAATGAGACACAGAACAACAACGAACAATAACACAAACACTCTTTAACTCAGTTAAACAAACTTAACCAAACAGTCCTTATTGAAACTGTTTTGATGTATTTCAAAGCAAAACACAGATTTGGACCATGCAACTGAATCACAACCTTGTATTATCATGTAATAAGACTAAACAAGCATGAAACAACAGTACTATCAACATAAAACTCAAGTATGGTACTTATACTATTTTAACTATTTTACTAAGATTTTTCTTAACTTCCAATTAAAAAGAACAAGTGACTGGTTTTATCACTTAATTATACTTAAATATGACTAATAAACTTTAACAAACAGAAATTTAAACTAATGAGCAACTCTAATATTGAAATGACAAAATGGATCAAAATGCTTACAAATGGGACTCCAAGTAAAAGCTGAGAACTGAGTCACACAAACACAGCCTATAGCTTCCCAAGAAGCACTAATCCCAAGGCCATCCAATATAAACCCTGCTCCAGCTTTCTTGTATCTTTCACCATGGATTTTTATTTTTCAACTATTTATTTGTATTTTTGGTGATTTTTCCTTTTTGATTCTAAACTGAATTTTAAGGTATCTAATAGCTTTTATAAGCTATCTTAGGAGCTTATATGGCTTAATCAGTCCATAATAACAACTATTAACAACATTACCATAGTATGAGATTTTTGAAAATTGGAAATATGCATAAACTGGAAACTTGAATTGAAACTGAAATTGATGACTTCAAAAGATTTATTACACACTAAATACTTGAAATACAAAGCTTTTAAGTTAAAACATACACTGAAGATTGAGTTTAAGCTAAAACGACATTAAGTAAACTAAGAAAATCTAGATATCTTCTCCCATTGCTTCTCTTCTCTTTATAATCAACTTTTTGGACTTCTTGCTGACCTCTGAAACTTTCCCACTCAATCTGAGCCATTGGATTATCAAATATCATCAGAACCATACAAGTGTAGATTTTGGCGCCAAATATTTCTTGAGCAGGTTTCAAACATTAATGGTTTTTGGGAAGATGTGGAGGTGGAGGGGGACAAGGTAAGGAGGGGGGATGGATAGGAGCAAGTGGTGTGTTGAAAAAGATGAAATACCAGCTCTGGTATTGGAATTCAGTGGTGTTGAGGAGGATGAACAGTGTTGGGCGGTTTTTTATCCGTTTGACTTTCGTTGACCGAGGCAATAATACTAACGGGGGTTCAAGGGTCAAGCCAAAGGGTTCATGGCTCAGGGGGGGGTTCAAGTTGGGATTGGGCTAAGGTGTTGGGCTGGACATGGGTTTGAAATAACAAAGGGGTCCGGTTTGGTTTAATAGATATTACAATGACCAATTTTGTAAATTTGGATTCTTGAGAGACCAAAACTGAACTTTTTCCAATGATATCAAAAGGACCAAACTTGACAAAATTTGATAGTACAAGGACCCTTTTTGCATAAAATTCCATTTTTATAAGTCCAAGGACTAAATTTGACATTTTTCAAAGTTTAGGGACCTTTTCTGCCATTTGACCAAAGAATCATTCAAGGACCAATTTTAACAACTTAGAATATTTCAGGGACCTTGAATGATAAAATTCCACATTTTGATTTACCAGGGACTGGATTTGACAACTTTTAAAACTTGGGGGACTAAAACTGCCAATTTTGCAAACTTGAATCATTTTCATCTGATTTTGATATTTTTGCATTTAAAACACATAAAACACTGATTTGTGATATTTTCATCATTTTGATGCATTTTTGAGTGTTTTCAGATGATTTTGCAGTTTAGATTGTACAAAAATGATGAGTATTTAGACACTCATCAGCTGGTCATCAGGGGTTTAATAAAAAAGAAGGGGTTGACTACAAGCATACTTTCTCTCCTGTAGCAAAATTAGCAAATGTAAGGGTTCTAATTGCCATTGCTACAGCCAAAGGTTGGCCTTTACACCAACTTGATGTCAATAATGCCTTTCTACATGGCTTTATTGATGAAGATATCTACATGAAACCACCTGAAGGGTATTCTAAGGCTGGTGATGGTGAAGTCTGCAAGCTTAAAAAATCTCTTTATGGCCTTAAACAGGCATCCAGACAATGGAATCAAGAGTTCTCCAAATTCCTTTTGCAGCTTGGTTTTGTTCAGTCAAAACATGACTATTCCATGTTTGTCAGAGTCAATGGAGAAGAATTTACTGTGGCCTTAGTATATGTGGATGATGTGTTACTTACTGGTAATGCACCTGATGAAATCAACAAGACCAAAGCAGCTTTAGATGCTAAGTTTACAATCAAAGATTTAGGGCTAGCAAAATACTTCTTGGGCATTGAAATTAGTTATGTGTCTCAGGGTACTTATCTCAACCAGAGAAAGTATATTCTTGATTTGCTTCATGATGTTGGTCTAACTGCAACAAAACCAGTCAATTCTCCTTTACCACCAAAAATTAAGTTGTCTTTGGATAAAGGCAATCTTTTAAAGGAACCTGGTAAGTGTAGAAGGCTAGTTGGCAGGCTACTATACCTAACCATGACACGCCCAAATATTTCCTACTCAGTGCTACATCTGAGTCAGTTTGTTTCCAGTCCTAAGGAACTACATATGCAAGCTGCTTTGCATCTTCTCAGATATCTCAAAGGCACTGTATCCAAGGGTCTCTTCTATCCTGTTCAACCCTTGTTAAAGGTAACTGGTTTTTCAGATGCAGACTGGGCTTCTTGTGTTATGACCAGGAGATCTTTAACTGGTTATTGCATATTTTTGGGACACTCATTAGTCTCATGGAAAACCAAGAAACAAGCAACTGTGTCCAGCTTTCCACTGAGGCAGAGTATAGGAGCATGGCAGCTACCACATGTGAACTCATTTGGCTCACTTATTGCTCAAGGACCTACATATTCCTGTCAAAATTCCTATTACTTTGTTTTGTGACAATAAGGCTGCACAACAAATTGCAGCCAATCCTTGCTACCATGATAGAACAAAGCATTTGGATATTGATTCTCATTTCACTAGGGACAAGGTTCAAGAAGGAATTTTGCAAACTGCATATATTCCCACTCATTTGCAGCTTGCAGACATTATGACTAAAGCTCTACATGGTCCTCAGCATTCATTTCTTTCACACAAGTTGGGTCTTTCAGAACCTCCAACTTGAGGGGGGGATATGGAATATGTAAAGGACCTATTATGATATTCTTGATTGTAGAAGGGTAGCTAGTGTAAATATTTTGTATTTCTGTTTTCACTGTATATAAAGCGGGCAAATGCGTTGTAATCATTTTGAACAATTATCACTTTCACTAATAGAATTTCCCCCAATTCTCATAACTGCTTCCGCGTCCATATATTTATATGCAGGTCGAGATGATATGCCAACACTTTAAGTCATCAATATTTGGTTGTTCTCTCACGTAAGAATATATATCTCTCTCTTATACATATTCACTTAACCATACTGACATTACAAACATTTGTAAATTGTTAGGATACCAATCACAATCACGAATGAAAAGTGAAACATGGGAACTTGGCAGGTATTTGGTTTTATAATACTTTTTGTTTATAATGTGATGGTCATATTTAGGTGTTTGTTTTGATGTATATTATTAGAGCAAGAAAAATATATTATCACCGTAGTTACTTTCAAGTATTTTATATTTTTTTGAATTAACTAATATTTTTCATTCATTTAAAATACAATTAAAAATACATTTTAAAAAAAGTAATGAAATTAAAATTTACAAATTTCATATATATTTGAAAAAAATATTAACCTAGGAGGACCTAAATGAGTAATGTACAAATTTCAACATCCTTACTTATAAATTTGATTTTTAACAAAAGAGAAAAGAATTATAACTTCAAAAATTAGAACGTAGTACTCATATACACTAAAAATAACCACACTTCACACACACCTTAACCGCCAAAGACACACACCGAGCACAAATACAAACACAACAAGAATTAAAACACAAACCCACAATCAAAACAGAAAAGAAAAATCGAATGCAAGTATTGGCTTAAGCCATGGCGCGGTGCACAAGGGGGGCCATAGCGTTAGTACACGTCGGATTACCTTATCGAAAGAGTACGTCAATATTTGGTAATTTATTCAAATTTCAGAATCAACTTATGACATAAAAGGCGTTCTAAAAAAATAATAGCATTGACATGTTAGTAATCATTTTCTTTCTCCAACATCTTGCTAGATCTTTTCAGTGAAATATCGTTTTAAAAAAGAAAAAAGGAAAAAGAAATAACTTGTCTGTATGGCTTCAAGAGTTCAAGCTTATTATTCGCTTTTTGTACGTCTAATTTTACAGACATATGCATACCTACATCTTTAATGTAGTTTATTGTATATCCTACGAAGTATATATTAAACAAATTAGACAAAGATCAAGTGTATAATGATATTTATAAAACTTAATAACTTAGACATACATATATATTGGTCTCAGCCATTAATTAAAAAAGGATCATAACAATTTCATAACCTTATCAAACATTAATTATAGACATAATTAACAGCCAAAACATACTATCTTCGACATTAATTAAAAAAGGACCACAACCGCCAACCTAAGAACAGCCTCCACCACCACCACTACAACAGCCGCCACCACCCCCACCAACATGCTCAGCAGAGCTGTGGGCCACGCGAGCAAGAAATTTCGAGTTCCGAACTTCTACGTAGAAATTTCTTCCCAAAATCGTACATAAAAGTGAGAGAAGCTCCAGGTTCCGCCTTCCCATTAACAATTGGATAACTAACTAACTGACTCTCTTTCCCTTCTTCAGTAATACCTTCCATTAGTTCTTTTATCGGCACACGTACTTTACCCAAAGTTTTACTGAAAAACATCCATTTAGCCCCCTTAATCCTGAATACAAGATTAAGGCGGTCTTCTAGGCCCGCGGCCTCAACAATAGTGAACTGAACGGGAAAAGTCCATGAGAATTCTGATGAGCCTGTGTTTCTGAGAACCAGGGTATTTTGGAGCTTCTTGCCACCGGTTCCACACACATAAACGTTGTATTTGCCGAGGGATTTAAGACCCTCTACGGAGATGATTATAAGATCTAGAGTTCTGCGCTCCATGATAGAAAAGAAAGGTGATGGACTAAAATGTATGGAGCGAACAAATATCAATATTTATATATAGTATGTGAGAAAATATGTGTTTTATGTACGTAAATCGTGTATTTATACTACGTAGATAATGAAATAAGATTTGCGATTATATTAAAAAGCTCTTTCTTTTTTTTAGGTAAAAGGGTTTTAACCCGGTGATTATATTACTATAAAAAACAGTTAAGTACATAGGATGTATCTAAATCTCATATTTCAGTCCGTTATATAGGCAGTAAAGCTTACATAACAAGATATAATTACTCTTATAAAAAAAAACTACTAATCACTAGATTACATTTGACTCATAAAGATACCAAATATAAACTATCATCTAAATTGATCTCTATGATTAATATCTAACGTATTTAACGCGTCACACTGTTATTTGGTTAAAACTCTTCTTATAACAGTCATAGATGTCATAATCTTCATCCTCAAATAAACTTTGATCATTTGTACCTCCACTAGCCATGAAATGAGCGGTTTCATCATAAATATCCTCAACATAACTATCACTCTCTTTCACGCCCTTTGTCGCATCCTCAGTGGTATTACCAACATTTCCAGCAATTGAAGTACCTACATTCTCGAATATCTTATCATTTTTTCTTTAATGCTTCAAACGAATTTCTAAAAGTAACCAGATTTATGTCATCCAAATTTCCAAGTCCCTTAGTGCTAGAACTCAAGGCCATATTAGTGGTATCATTTTTCGAAGTCGTGCCCCCATTCTTTCCCCCACTTCCTTGCTTCTTTGAAGTTCGAGACCCACTAGAAATAGACATAAGACGATACACGATAGTACTTTTAGGTTTAAAACCCATTGACTTATCACGTTGCTTACCTTTCGGTTGACGGTTTTGTACAACTTGGAACACATCATTTTGAGCAACAACATTCTTCCTAAGTTCGCACTAGATTCAGAGACCACACGTTTAGGAAATTGACTATCATCATGACCGAAAATCGAACAACTATTACATCTTGGCGGTTTTCACTCATATCCCACCTTAATTGTATGAAAATAAGAACCCGAACCCTCCACATAAGGAATAATAGTTACCATAATATCTTTAAAAGGACGATCAACCTTTATCTCAATCAATGCACGCACAAAATCCAAACAAACCCAATAGTCTATACACATTGTGTTCGTATAAGGATTAAACATGATTTGTGTACCCTATATAGTGGCTATGGCACTCAAGACATCCTCTGTAAATGCAATAACCGAAATATCATGCAATTTAACTCAAACCAGGACATATTTCAGCTCTTATTTTAATAAGCATTCATTAGGAGACCACTTCTTAAGGATAATTGGAGCATTACGAATCCGCTATGGACCACTTTCCAATACCCCATCCCTACCAGCTACTGATGCGAATTTGAAAAAAGAAGAAACCTTTCGAATTCATCATTGCTTTGACTATATCAAACTTCTTCCATAACGTATATCACATAATGTTCCACGACAAGAAATGAAATTATTTTGCCAAGAAAATAACCATATAATGAGTTTCATACCTAGCATCGGCCTATCGAAGATAAAGGAATTAGGACTTCAACACTATCACATGTTTTAGTACCCCATGTCTAATGTACGAAAGTTTGCCACCCGTTTTGTTGATTCAGGATTGACCAACCTCAAGAGTGATATAGGAACAGCTTGATTCTGCGTCTCCTTTCTCTCTTGCTCAACCTCAACTTTACCACAATATTATCAGCCTTATTATTGTCCTTGTCCACGAGATTTGTGGGCTCCTTTTCAATATGAAACACCTCATTGCTACTGCTCTGTACTTGTTCTAAACCAACAACTTCTTCATGAGGTGAGGTTGATGTTTCCATTCGAGTTGGTTTACTAGGTTTTAACATTTACCCATCATCTCCCAATAACACGAGCTTCCCTTCAAGCGTTTGACTTTCAATATCTCGAATCTTTGGAGCAAGAGAAGTATCGTTTGGACTACCAAATACCTTTGATAAGCTCGGGAACGGTCCCAATCCAACACCACTATGATCAGCATTATTTTTGGGTAAAATCTATGATTAACATTTGACACGCTTGTTTAAAGTCCAACCAGATTCCACATTGGCAGATGTTGATTTCCCCTCACCATCATTCCTCTTGGTATAAGCAGAACAAACATTTGTTACTACTTTTAAGCTTCACCCCTCTCCCTGCCGAATCCCAAAACCCTTGTTTCATTATTAAAAAGATCATTATAATACGATATGGTCACTTACTAAAATAAACCAAAATAGTGAAGCTGTTGAATCCTAGATTTTTATATATAGTTACTTCCGTATAAACATACTTAATAAAATTGTTTAGGATATTGAAAGGATTATGTGCAAATAATACAACAGCTTCTACACTTGCCTTCACAGAAATGCCGAAGGGTCACACCGGTGCACACTAAACAGAACAAGCAAGCGAAAATAAAAAACGAGTTACGAAATGAAATGAGAGTAACAAGGAAATGAAAATATCGTAGTATTTTCATTGAGGTGTTAAACGGTAATTACCCGAAGTATAATGATTTATTAAGGGTAATAAACGACAAAACACAAACCCCATAAGTGTAAAGTAGCTAAAAGAGAAGAGAAAAAGGCAATAGCCAAGGAGAAAGACAAATCGTACAAAGATTCGTATAAAAATTTGTACTCCAAAGAAGGGGAAAACAATATCTTTAGGATTGATAAAGCTCGAGAAAGAAGAAGAAGGGATTTAGAAAACTTAAAATACATCATAGATGAAGCATGATGAAGCATTGTCAATGAATAAGATACTAGGTAAAGATTGAGAGAATATTTCTCCTCTATTTTCAATGAGAGGAGTACTGAAGAAAGCAGGGAGGCAGAGATCCCTAGCCAAGATTTGCTTCCTAAGTGCTATTATTCAAGGATTAGCTAAGGGGAAGTGAAAGCTGCATTACAGAATATAGGAAGAAATAATGAAGTAGGCCCAGACCAAATACCCATAGAAGCTTGGAGGTGCTTAAGAGATGAAGGGTTAAGATGGTTGCCTTCCCTCTTCAACAAGATATTCTCAAGCGCTAAGATGCCAGAAGAATGGAGACTCGTTGAATTCATCCCCATCTACAAGAACAAGAGCGAAGCACAAGTGTGTAGCAACTATAGGGGTATTAAGCTTCTTGGTCACACCATGAAGCTCTTGGAGAGAGTTATCAAGAGAAGGCTGAGATGGGAGACGATTCTGTCAGAGAACCAGTTTGGTTTTATGCCCGAAAGGTCCTCGATCGAGGTTATTCACCTCCTTAGAAGTCTCAAGGAAAAGTATCGAGAAAGACAAAGAGAATTGCATATGACTTTCCTAGACCTAGAAAGGGCTTGTGCTAGTGTTCCACGTGAGTTGATTTATAGAGCTCTGATAGTTAAAGGAACCTAAGCAGATACTTAAGAATTATTAAGGATATGTACGAGAGAGCGAATACCCGTGTACGGTCTACAGTGGGAATCACAGAGATTTTCCCTATGAAAGTAGGACTTCACCAGGGATCTGCTATTAGTCCTTACCTATTCGCCTTGATTCTTGATGAGATATCATGAGGAATTCAATAATGCATCCCTTGGAGCTTGATATTCGTAGACAGTATTGTGTTGGTGACAAAATCGACAGAAAGGTTAAACAACAGACTTAAGCACTCAAGGGATGCCCTAAAAGACAATGGCCTTCGGCTAAGTAGAGACAATAGTGAATACATAAGATGTGATTTCGGTAGGATCGAGATTGGTCACAACGAAGAAACGAAAGTTCGTATCGGCGACAAGATCCTTCAACCAAAGGAGTCTTTTAGATATTTAAGTTCATTGATACACAAATTTGGGAGGATAGACGATGACGTAACCTACCGTATTAGAAGAGGCTGGGCGAAATGGAGGGCAGTGTCAGGAGTACTCTGCGATACAAAAGTCCGCTTTAAGCTAAATGGAAAATTTTATAGGGTGAAAATTAGACTTGCTATGCTATATGGGTCAGAGTGTTGGCCTATCAAGAAAGTTCAACAAACAGGGTAGAAGTGGCCTAACTGAGCATGCTAAGGTGGACTTGTGGTAAAACCATGTCTAACATGATTTTGAATGGAGTTTTCATATCAGTTCTTGAAGTCGAATCTATTACCTTGAAGACGAGAGAAGGAAAGTTGAAATGGTTTGGTCATGTCATA
Organism: Chrysanthemum seticuspe; assembly: GCA_019973895.1. Taxonomy (NCBI): domain Eukaryota; kingdom Viridiplantae; phylum Streptophyta; class Magnoliopsida; order Asterales; family Asteraceae; genus Chrysanthemum; species Chrysanthemum seticuspe. The sequence continues at coordinate 289,872,924 of BPTQ01000005.1, forward strand.
AAGAGGCCACCATCAACGCCTGTAAGGAGAGTCAAAGCGCTAATAGTCGATAGTTTGAGAAGGAGGGGTAAACCTAAACTCAGGTGGGACAATACACTTAAGTAAGACATGAAGGAGCTTCTCTTTCGAGGACGTGACCTTAGATAGGAATGCATGGAGAGATAGGATTAGAATGTGCGGGTAGTTTTAGGCTAGGTTGTTCGAGGGTGTGAGTTTGTTTTTACGTTTAGGCTCTTTAGGTGTCTCTTAGTAGCCTTTCCCTTTATGTTTTAGTTATAGAACTCCTTAGCTTGTTTCCTTTAGGATTTTAGGCGTTTAGTGGCCCCTCTTGTTTCTTTAGCTTTGCGTTACTTTAAGCTCCATTGTGTTGCCCTGCTTTGATCTTTGTTGCTTTCTTAGGCCTTGGTCTAGTTTGCCTTTCACCCCCTTTTCTTTGCCTGTATTTTTCTTGGTGCTTTTGTTCTTGTTTGCTTTGCTCGTGTCCCCTTGTCTCTTTAGGAATTTATCTTTTCTTCTTTTCGTGTTTCTTGTGGCGTTTGTTTATTTATGTTTTTTTCATGGTTTTTCTGCCTATCTGCTATGTATGCTTGTCCACTTGTTTTTTTCCTTTTTTTTCTTTCGGTTTTTGTTGCGTTTGCTTTTTTATGTTTTTTTTATGGTTTTCTACCTATATGCTTGTATGCTTGTTTTTATGTTTTTGTCTTTTGTCTACTTATCCTTGTTATTTCTCACTTTGACGCATACACTTGTTTATGAGCACTCTCAACGGACACCATGCCGGAGGTTTACTAGAAGCAGTCTCCTTACCCTCGGTTTTATCCTGCGATAGGGGTTGGATCTGTCTACCTCCCACATACCCTGCACCGGCGGGGGTGAGTATGTTGTTGTTTTATTTGCCGTATACAGTGTTTTAGAAAGTTCATAACTATTGCCACAGATTTAATAAAATGGCACACGTACGTCTTCAAATTCAATTGTATTAACCATAGCTTATAACCTTGAATCCCGAATGTAGTATTAGTAACTACTCTTGAATTCTTCAATTTAAGAGAAGAAGAGTTTTTGAAGCTAAGTACTTTTTGTTGATACCTTTAATTCTAGTTTCAACAAATAATTAGTCTTGCAAAACTATTTGAAAACTAAACTAAACTGAACGAATTTCTGGTGTCATGCGTGTCTAAACTTAATCTGAATGCGTATAAAGGTATACAAGAAAATTAAACAATGAACATGATATTTACTATAAAAAAAAGAACAATAATTGTTATGTTTGTTATTTTTCTTTTTTTGTTACAAATAATGCAAAATGTAGTGGAAATTTATTTTATCTGTTTTGGTGTAAATTTACCATCATCCCTTAGCATGTCACTCTCTTAAAGTCATGGGACCATATTTACATGTACTTCTAGAAACCATGTAAATAAAGAAGCATAAAAATGTTTGTTAATGAAGCAATAATCTCCTTCATCTACTTTTAGAAACCATGTATATGGACTATCAAAGAAGATTATTGCGTGTTTATACAAACGAGTTTACATGATTTTTATTGGTAGTCCTTGTTAATGATTTTTATAACATATATTTTTAAATTTTGGTGAAATTTTTTTGTATAATCAACCGCTTTTTAATTTCCAGGGTAGTTTCTTTACATGTTTAGTTAAAAGTATGAAAACATAATACAGTATTTTTTTGCTCATAGCTTTTAATTTAAGCTTAACATGATTTTATATATATTTAGGTGTCATTTTCTACAACCATTTCATAAAATGATAGCTATCGATCTGCATGCTAAAGTGTATAAATATATACACCTACGATGATTATCTACTCGTAGTGGTTAATAACGGAGCATTATATTTTGATGTAGAACAATTAAGTATTAATTTAGTATATAACATTTAGGAAAATTGATGCAAATAGATGTTTTCTTTCTTCCTTAGGTTGAAAACAGAGCTAATTAAGGCAAGAATAATAACGATTAGAGTGATTGGAGTAGCGTTAACTTACAATGATTTTTAAACCACTCAATCCAATTAATGATCATTTTCGTATGCTTATAGGGCATCCACTATGGTGGTATATAAAAAGGTTTATAAAAAAATAAAGAGGTTCATAATATTGTTAACCATAGTGGACATCAATTTCATAATTACATGGCATGGAGAGGTCCAATATCTTAGACCTTTTCACAATTTAATGCATTGAGTTATGTTATATATTTATAAAGCTTTAACAAGTTTATCTATAGTGGAAATAGGTTTATAAATCTAAAAGGTTTATATATTTGTGATGTGGCATAATTATAAACCTTTGTAAAGGTTTATCATAGTGGATGCTCTTATTACTCATCCAACAGTAAGAAAACAACTTTAAATCATTAAGCAGGCAGCTTTACTCAAATGCAAAATATTGACTATTATGAAGTGCTAAGGGATGAGTTTGAAGTATATAATGTTGTAACAGACAAAGAGTACTGTTAGGAATTGGAAATTTCATGTTAAAGTGTCAGCACCCCAATTATAGTCTAGCATATGTTAGCTCGTAGATTTGTAGTTATTTACGTTATGTAGTAGTTTATTAGTTAATTTGTAGCGTAGAATAGTGTAGTGCAACACCGTGGAGGAAGGACGGGTCTTTACCCACTGTATGCCTGATCCACAGTCCGATAGGAGGACGGTATGTTTGTAACTATAAATACCCCTTCCATCCATGGAAGGGGTGGTGCTTTTCAATCTAATATTCCATACTTTTGTATACCAAGTCTCTAGCAAGAAAATACCCAACTCTCTACTTCTCTCTCTAATGGCAAACATGTATTTTGATCATCCAAGACCACCCGAATCATCAACACAATAATATATTCGATCCTACAATTGGTATCAGAGACAAGGTTGTTGTGTTTTGATGATTTCTTGTGGTTTTGATTCGTGTTTGAAACTGTTTTTTTGTGTATTTGTGTGGTCGGAACAGTATTATGGGTAAAATGCTTTTACAAACAAGCTTTGTGTTTTGTTTGATCAAAAAGGTGTTATGGTCATATTTGTTTCAATCTGTTTTGGTACTCTTAGAATCTTGTTTCAATCTGTCTCGTGATGAACTTGGTCATATCTGTTGTGTTATGCATATTTTGTGTTCAATAGGTCAGATTTATGAGGTCCTAATGGGTTAAGTGGTCATCTTCATATGGTCAAACTGGGCAAACAAGCATATTTTAATGTATTTTTCTGGGTTTGTATGAAGATTGACGGAAAATGTAGTCGGAAAACTCGCCAGAAAATCCTAGCGACTTGTTTGTCAACACTTTTCTTCCCAGCGACTTATCAAAGTCTCATGTCTAGTTTCAATGAATGTCTAGCGACTTACTACAAAATTACCTAGCGACTTGTTATTTAACAAGTCGTAGCGAGTTGGCTTAGCGACTTGGCTTAGCGACTTGTCTCAAGATCTTTGTTTAGCGACTTGACTCCATTGAGCTAGCGACTTGTCTCAAAGACTTTGACCTAGCGACTTAGACAGAAAGGAAGAAGAAGAGTATATCTACTGACCACAAGACCACTACCACAACCAATACCATTTACCAATATTCATCTATCGACCTCAGTTTTATAACATCATCGGTCCAAACTTCACTATGTATCGAGAATCCTGAAGACATTAGCCTTGACATAATCTTCAAAGCAAAACCAACAATCTCAGTATTTATTTCGTGGTTTATTAAAGTCTCATCTAGACCATTCATGGTCAAAACACACGAGAATAATATCATCACAGATTCGAGACCAAGCTAACAAAATTCAAAATATTATGATCTCAGCCTTGTTTCTCTAGTCGCTCTTTATTCAAGTACCAAGAAGGTTAACATCATTGATCCAAGACACTTATTTTTCGAACAAAAATTCAAGAAAAGATTTAAACCATTAATAGGCTCAATCTTTCCTCGTGTTCGAATATAAGGAAATTAACAAAAGGAGTAAAGGGATCTCAGATTTATGTTGTGTCTTCTTGTGATAATCATAAAACCATTGAAGGCTTTATCACAACATCTTCTCATCATAGATCTACTTATCAAAAGTTTTCTTAAAAAGTATTTGAAGGAAGTGTAAGATCTCAGTGTGAATCTATTCGTGCCATTCAAGATGCATCAACTCACAAATGATTCGGTCTTCATTGATTTACATCCTTTTATGTTCGAATCTCAAAGGAGTCAAAAACAACATGTGTTTAAAACCATTCAAGAGCTTCGTTTTTTTAGGTTGTATCAAAGAAAACGAAAAGTAATCTACACATTTGTAATTTAAATCTTACCGTGACCTTGGTGCTTATTTCACATCTCAAAACCATCCCTGTGGCCTATTCATTGTCTCAAAGCCATCTGATGAGTGCTTATTCACTCATCATTTTTGGTCAAATCTGAGCTGCAAAACATCTAAAAACACTCCAAAATGCATCAAAATACTGAAAATTTCCCAAAAGTGTGTTTTATATGTTTCAGATGCAAAAACAAATGAAAAACGAACAAAGTTTGCATAATTGGCAGTTTCAGTCCCCCAACTTTTAAAAATGGCAACTTTAGTCCCTGGAATTTCAAAGAATGACAGAATTCACCCCTGGACATTTTAAATTGGAAAATAAACATTTTTTTGTCCTTTGGTAATTCTTACTTGTCAAAATTGGTCATTTTGAGAATTTTTGGAAAACTACAATTTCAGTCCTTCAAGTTTCACAAATGACAGATTTGGTCCCTACATTATTTGAGTTTTTAAAAGTTTGGACCTTGGATAGCATTTTCAGAATTTCATGAATGGTCCCTGGATTTTCAGTTTTGGCAACATTGGTCCCTAGAATGTTTAAATGGTTTCATAATAAATCCTTAAGTCCAAATCTACTTAGGCCCAAATACAACCTGTCCAGTCCCACGACCCAATCTATGACCCGGTCAAACCCAACCCTACCCAGAACTAATATAAACCGACCCATCTCCTTCTTCCCTGTCTTCCCGCCCAAACAAAACCCAAGAACACAGAACCCTAGTTTCTCCTTTTCCTCTCCCCCAAACACTCAACCCCAACCATCACTCTTTTACCCACCTACATCAAAACCCAAGTCCACCTTAATCTCTATTATCCAGTTAACCTCAAATCCCAAACCCACTACCAATTTCCCCCCCCCCCTCCTCCAAGTCAGCAATCCATGTGCATAAAGCTTCAACCAATGGCTCAGATCATATCTCATGGTACCTAACTCTATTGGATGGACTGGATTGGTTCAAGAAAGCAGAAGTTGGAATCTTTAGCTATTTTGCACTCACAGAAGAAAAACAAGACTTGAAGAGTTGAAGACTTAGTTTTAGTATAAATAGGAAGCTTTTGTAGCCATTGAAGGGCACCCCTAGTTTTGAGTAGAAATATTTCAGTTTAAGTTTTTCTTTGTTTTGTAATCTTTAACTTTATTTGAATGGAAAAGCTGCTTTGAGTTTAACTTGTTCTCTTTTGTTTCTAGTTATTATTAATCTTTGTTATTAGCTAAGTTACTTGATTTTCAGAAAAGAAAAGAAATTTGGGGTCAAAATCAATTTCTGCAGGGGTGTTTGGATTTAGCTCAGTCTTGGGTCAAAAACAAATTCTACCCACTTTGACTTTGCAAGTCAAAGTGGTTTTGAGTCTACAAAACAGTTTGAGTTAGATTTGAACTGATTCAAGCCCTTTTGAGTAAGTTTTGAAAAGGAAAAAATTGTTGTCCTGCACAAGAACAGTAGCAGTGGCTGCTGTTCATAAACTTTCTTTAGTGGCTTATTTGGTGGTAAAAATTGGTGAAGAGTATTTTTCTCAAGTCTTGATGTTCCTAACTCAATCTGGGGTCAGTTAGATGCATCAAAGAGTTCTTCAGCTTGGTTAAAATTAGTGTAAAAAACTTGTCCATTTCATTTTTTTGCATCAGCATACAAAAAGGGTCAAAAGCATTACTGATCTCAGCTTATTTCCAAACTAAAAATAGCATGTTCTTGGCCTCCTCTTGATTTCTATTGAACCTCCACTATGTTAACTTTGTTTGTTGTAGCTTTTGATTGTCTTGGAAGCTCAGTTTCCAGCTTAAAAATAAGCTGAAACAGGCCCCCTTCATCTGCTGTTTTCCAGGCCTGCACATCAGCAGACCTCAGGTCATTCATTTTTTTTCTTCTCTTTCTTTTAGCTTATTAGGTTGGTAGGACTGCTCATTTAGGCTTGTTAGTGCTCATAGGTTTTAGTTAGATCATCTCTTAGCTTAGTTAGTGCTTATTAGGACAATCATAGTGCTTATCTCACTTATCTAGTTTTAAGTTTTCCCATTAGTGTAGTTCTATACCTAACTGTCTTCCCTTTAGTTTTTGCTTAATTGTAGCTTATTAGTGATAATTTAGCTTAAATGAAATTTGACTTTGCTTAAAAAGTTGTTTTCCCTGCTTATTTGGTGTCAAATCAGTAGAAATATTGTTTGGGTTGGCTGTTTATAATGCTAAAGGAGTGTTTGGTTGGAATCTTGACCCACTGTTTGAATAAGCTGATTCAAACAGCTTTTTGACAAGTTTTTAGAAGAAAAGTTTTTGTAAATGTTGCTCATTTGATTTTTATCTTTAATATTCAAAAGCAAAAGTTGAAAAAAAAAATAAAGTTACAAAAAGGGTAGAGGCCAGGATTCGAACCTGTGACCTCTAGCCCTCCAAGCACACAACACAACACCACATAACCAACTGCCCTTGGGACTTGTCTCGTTTATTCTTTGCAAAATTAATCCTATAAGGGGTCTTAGGCAGTTTGGTCTTTAAGCTCTTTTGAGCTTATTTCCAGCTTATTCATCAAAGCACCACCACGACTTTTTATTTTTATTAGAACCTGTAATACTTGAAGCATTTTCTGTGAAATTTTCAGAATTTTCCAAAATAGTTTAGTATTTTTAATCAATTAATTAGAGTAAAATAGATTTTAATTCGTAGAAATTAATTTAAAAGTCAAAAAAATATTCCGCTTTTTCCTAAAATTATTTTTAGTCAAATAGATCGTAGGAAAATTGATTTCACACCCGTAGCCCTTAAATTGCAAAATTTTTACGTTTATGGCTCGGGTTGTTTTCCCGTTTTTACGTTTTTGCGTTTTAGCACCCTAGGACTTAGTGTAGCTTCGTTTTATCATTCCTTAGGCTTAGCAATAGTTTATTTTTAGTTTATTAGGGTTCCCTTGCCTTAATTACCTTCCCGTTAATTAATTTGTAGAATTCGTAATCAAATCCAAATCATTAAAAATCCAATTCAAGTTCAAATCACGAAACTCAACGAATCCTTCCATTCACACCTCGTTGGGACACGACCCGGGGAAATCACTTTCCCGGTATCACTTTTATCACGCCCGTGAGGTTTGGCACATTGACCTTTTTCCTAAAGGGTTAATTTGTCGAATTTTACGGTTATTTTGATATACGTTGATATTGTGTTTTTCACCACTCACTTCACAACGAATCACCATCCCTGTAGCGAGACTTGAGCATCGTTAACGTCAAGAGTACTTATACGAAATTATTTGATATACGTTTGATGTGCAAAGGATTAGAAAGAGGCGGACATATTTTTGATGTGCAAAGGATAAGAAAAGAGGCGTGATGTTGGAGTGATATTAGGGTTGAGGTTGTTATAAGTTAGTCTTTTATAGTCCTAAATATTAGGGTTATAATAACCTGATTAGCATCTATTTGACTGGATCAGATATCCTTGTTTGGACCGGGCTGATATGGGCTTTTGGCAAGAAGTGCATTAGACGTGGGCCTTGAAGCTAACTCGTTCATGGGCTGATATGATTAGATTGGGCTATGATAAGTTTTACGGAAATTCTATCTATGCACTGAAATACTGAATTGGTTATGTGGCTTATAACATTCATAAGTTAAATTTGAGACTTAAGTCAAATTTTGTTATAAATTTGATTTATAGGATCAAATTTGGCTTCGTATATAAATTGATTGGTATTTTGGTTACAAATTTCACCGGGAATATTAATTGTCACGGCTTGTGTCATGTGTTGATCTTTAATGATGTTCGAGGTTTTAGTCCGGTATTATTGATTTGATACTGAAATGACAGTTCAAAAGGTTTATTTGGAAGGACAATGGACTTAATGAGATTTAATTGAAGAGATTTGACGATGAAAGATGTTTTTGATGAAATGAGATTGGATGATGAGATTCGATGGGTTTTGAGGTTTGATTCTTTGGACTACACACTTTCACGGAAAATATTATGTCACGGCTCGAACTGAAAATTGATCAATGTTAACTACGGGGTCGTTTGGACGGTATTTCTTATTTAGACTTGAAGTGAGGTTTTCCGGGCGCGTTTACTTATTTCGCGAAGATGACTTGTTTGGGCATTTATAGAGTGTGATAAAGACTTGGCTATTTAGTTACGTTTGTGATTCTTTCTCGCTTAACCCACAACGTAGCTATCACTTCGGTGTCTCACTCAGTTGAGAATGTCAAGAGGTTTCATACATTGGGTACACCGTTTCTTTTTCACGAGGATTAGTACAGGTTTAAGTAACAAATCAGGGGAAGTTCACTTCATGATCAAGTGTGACATATCGGGTTTACTTCCCCAAGTGGTCACTACAATAGCCGACATAATGCGTGATTGATGTATTTTCCAAAGTGTTTATTGGATGGTTGGTGATGTTGATGATGTTAGATTTTGAACCGTTGATGAACCGCTGCATGTTCCCGTAAAACAGATATTCACCGAAACCAAAGTTGTCATTACACATTCAAGCTGACATTGTTTACGGTTTTGTCTTGATTTTGTAAAATCCCGCGAAAGAATCTATTTCTCGGTTTATATCATAGACTTGTAAAATCCCGTGACAATGGAAACATCCTGGTAATAGTAAAGTGCATTTCCGGATCTATCTTACGGTTTATTCTCGGTTTTGTAAAATCCCACGAAAGATACTATTTCTCGGTTTAAACCACAGAGTTGTAAAACCCCGTATTGATGGAACCATCCTGGAGAAAGAAAAGTGTATTTCGGGATCTCATTTGATGCTGGTGCTACGTTTTTCTGTTTCGAAGAAGGGATAAGCGGGTGTACTTAATGAATTGGATGTGTGTTTGGATATTTGTCATGGCAGTTTGGTTATTACAAGGTTTTACGGGGTTATGTGCATTTAACCATGGTCGGGATGAAACCATTATCATAGTTCACTGAAAACGTCAAAGGAGGCTAGAATTGAGCATTTAACTAGAAGATGTGACAACGGAGTTAATTCAGTATTATTTTTTTGAGGTTGAAGTGAATTATCACGGGCGAGTGTACTTAGTATCTGAAGATATCGGGGATGGTTGGATGAAGATTCTTCATGATCCTTGTTCGAGCTTATTATCATAAACGAAGACTTGGAAATCTAGTTACTGTTGGGTGTCTTTTACCTTTTCTTTTACCACTTGGGGGAATTGGGCTCTTGCCACCACAAAATAACTATCATTTAAAGGAGTTACGTTGTAGTGCTCAGTGTCACATTCAATTGTGGATTTTCAAGAGGTAATGTACGTCTATTACTTGATGGTTGGTTGGTTGAAGAGTATAGAGTACTTAGAGATTCAAATGGGCATGAAGTCTCGGCACCGCTCTTTGTTACATATGTGCAAGTATAAGTCACGAGTTCAGGTTAGTTTACTTCAGGGTCAAATTCATCATATTGGGTTATATCCATCAGTTGTCACTGCAAAGAGCCTACTGAATGATAATGGTGTTGATTACATGTTTTGCTATGAGAGTTGAAAAGAGAGAGATTATGACGTTTGAACACAACAGTTCAAGCCTCGTTCCCTAAAGAAAAGAAAAGTGTACGTTTCAGTGCGCTTTATCTTCCGAAGAAGAGAAATCTTCTAATGACGTATGAACACAACAGTTCATGCCTCGTTCGCTAAACAAAAGAAAGGTGTACGTGTCAGTGCGCTTTATCTTCTGAAGAAGAGAAATCTTCTCTATTATGACCATTCTCATCAACATGCTTCATGCTTTTTTCCATGGGCTTTCGATCATCAAGTGAACCCGGCTACTGTTGATTGTTTTCTGATTCCACTTTCTCAACTATAATGACGATGGCGACATCCTGTGCTAATTTTGCGGGGGAGAAGTGTGAATAGACTACATTTGGATGATGTTCACTTGTTTAATCAAGAATGACATCTTCGTATGCAATTCTTGAGGGGGAGAAGAAGTGTGATAATTCTACATGGTTGATTGACTTATGAGAATATATGGTCATACGGCTCCTAACTCATGTAAGAACCGAGCTTCTTCTTATCGGATCATCTTTACATGGAGTTTCTTCTAAGAGCCGTTGGTTGACATCTTCACTCGGATTGATGAGTTTATCGACAAAGTGTTTCCGGTTAATGCTTCGCGTATACATCAACATGATGATTCCGAACAATCTCTCTGTTCTTGTTTGATGTGATTGGTAGTTTTGTGTTACCATCTTGTGTGTTCGTTGCGGCCTGATTGCTGATTTCCTTGATGAACATCTTTCTGTTCTTGTTTGATTGGGAGAGATTTTAGTTAAGGGGACTTGCAAGATGTAAGTTAATTGGGATGCTTTTTGGTGATGTTCTTATCTTATTTGGTGAGTTGAAGACGTTAACTATCTAATCCCCAACTGGACAATCTTGAAGAAGGTCGAGTCTACAGTCGGTTCTACATTCTCTGCTACATGTTAGAAGACTAAAAGACGAGTTGCATTTGATTATCCAAAGACTTCTTCATATTCCAGGCATTGTCAGTTTAGGGGAGAGCACTAATTGGGGGAGGGTGAAATGTCTGATTTAATCCCCAATTAGACTTGCTCACATTATTCAGCATGTTGATTCTCACAAAGACTCCAAGCGTTCTTCTCAACAGATTTCTAGTATTTGGGCTTTCAAAGAGTTGTTGATTCTGAAGTATCAAAACCAGCAAGGGGGAAGGAGACACGCATCTAAACGCGAGTAAACTTGATGAACTTAATACTTCTAAGTAATTGAAGATATCCCGGGAAGACAAATGTTATTACCGCAGAGAAACTCAAGGTTTGACTCATGGCGAGTAAACTTGATGAACTTAATTCTTCTAAGTGATTGAAGATATCCCAGGAAAACAAATGTCATGACCGCAGAGAAACTCAAGGTTTTACTCATCAAGGCGTTTAGTGTTCTAATTCCAACTATGTGGGGGAAGAGATGTTAGAGAAAGTTTCTGAAGATAAAAGAGGTACACAAGTACGACATATTCAGGGGAGATAAATGTGTAACATGAGGGAGGTGTTGTTAGTTATTCTCTCGTTGGGAATGTGTGTACTTCGGATTCTTGAGCATCATACACATTCATCAGGGACGAAAGATGTGAACATAGGGGAGGTGTTCTTCATTACCCTCATGATGTGTATTCGGGAGAGTTCTTGGATAGTGGTGTACGTCGGGTTCTTGAGCTTCATACAAGTTCATCACGGAAGAAAAATGTGAACATGGGAAGGTGTTCTTCATTCCCCTCATGAAGTGTATTCGGGAGAGTTCTTGAGCATTATACAAAGAGACTGACTGCATCAATTCAACTACTCGGGGGAAGTGGTCTCTTGACACCTGCTGGAATGGATTGCGTCAGACTTCAGTGGTTATGAAATTTGAGAAGATTATTTATGAGTGGGATGATACATTGCTGTTCTTGTTGATGATATAACCTCGAACGAAGAATCACGATGATTATTCTTAAAAGGAGCAGCGGGATTTATGATAATGGTGTGCTTCTCTGTGCACCTGGCTAAGGCAAGCTTGAAATAGAGCTTCGAATCTGCTCAGCTAAAGGATTTTCGGTTTGGGGGGAAGCCGCCAAAGTCTCACTTTCAGATGGTTCAATTTCTTTCTTCGATTCAAGAGCCCTGGAAGCTTTGGTGGTGAATGTTTAAGAGTTGATGACTTCTAGCTTCCACGACGTGCTGCTCGATATCCTTATCTCGGTACTCGTATCATCATCTTCTTTAACTATATCATCTTCTCTATCTTTGTATATATTTATTAAAAACAAAATACAAAAATATAAAACCAGCAAAAACAAAATAGAAAAATATAAAACCTTCAAAAACCCATAAAAAATCAGAAAATTAGAAAAATACCAAAAATATTGTTTTTCAAAGACATGTCTTCTGGTATCGATAACATCTACGGTCTTAGAAATGTCATTCAATAATGGCACGGGACCATAGATGAAGTTCGAGCAGGAGGTGTAAATATTCGTTCCAAAACATGTCACAAAATATGGCTTGCTATTATTTCTGATAGCAACCCGCTCTTTAAAGAAAGGAAAGTGCTACGCTTAAACGTTTTTCACAAATTTCGTGCACTTATCCTAAAACAAAATGAGGAAAGTATGTCGAAGGACTGCTGTTCCTACACAAATGTTTTTCCGTCTATAATTCTTCAGAAAAATATTTGTTGTGTTCAAAATGGTGGTAAATGAGTTGCTTTAAAAACAATCAGATTCAGAGTTTTTATAAAAATTGAAAACTCAATCAATGACTTCAGCGCTTTTAAACTTTTCAGATATTTAAGTCATTGATTGAGGGGGAGAATGTTTTCAAATCTGTATCATCTAACGAGATTATCTTAATCATCCTATGTGCTTATCTGTAAAATACAATTGCCTATGTTGAAGGACTAGGTTTCTAGGATGTGATTGTTAGGTTTAGATGATTAGAGTTTGATGAACACATAATTCCCATACCTTTTATGATCTGATTGATATGTTGAATTGACTTTTATTAGTCAATTGTTGTTTGGGTGATGTCGACCACCATATATATGTATGTATGTTCACTAACGTATGCAGATATCATGGATATAAGAATGTTCCCGATCCGGATCCCACTAATGAAGATGATTGGATGCCGAAAGAAAAGGGTAACTATATCTTGGGTTGACAAATGAACAAACGGAGCTTAATTGGACTTCTATGGAGAGTTGGCATAAATGCAACGTAAGAGGTCTCACTGCATCAGCAGATGGTTTTCTTCTAAGTGATTGAAGAAACGGAGCTTAATTTGACCTCAGTTGGCATTCAAAATGCAACGTATAAAGAAGTCTCACTACATCAGCAGTTGGTTTTTCTTCCAAACCCTACAGCAACAAAAACGGAAGCTTCTCATCCACCTAACGTATCTTTGTGTAGGGATAATAGTGATGATACCATTTTTCTAAAACTTTGTATAATATTGTTTTTGAAAATGGAAAAATATTGTTTTGAAAATAAATTGGACTAAATTTTGAAAATCACCGGACTTCTTTTTATCAAAACCTAAGTCACACAATTATTGACTTCGGTCATCGATTGAGGGGGAGAGTGATTTAAAATAAAATATTTTCAAACAATATTTCATCAGAAGTCCGTTTGTACGCTAAAATGTGGTGATCTAAAGATTTAATGTTATGTCATGATATGGTTTTCTTTAAAACTCAAAGATCTGTCAAAATGAAATTTTTTCTGTTCTTGTTTGATTGTGAAATTATTTTATTTTACTTAAAAGGTCTCTTAAAACTATCATACCTGACACTAACAATCTTTAATGTCGAAAAACTGTTCCTTATCTGTCATTTTTTCAAAAATTAAATCTTGCCACGTCTTTCCCCAAACTTTCTAAATGATTTAAATCAGATGGGATCACAAATCTCAAATGGTTTGATCGGGGGAGAGATCGTGATTTAAATCTCAAATCTGTTTTAATGGAATCAGTTTTAGTCCTTCAAAGGCACTCCTGCCTCTATGTGCCAAACGATTTCAATATACATAATGCACATGTTGAGAGGGAGCATTTATCCAAAAACAAGATGAGTATTTAAACCATGCACATTTTCTCCCATGTTTTCTAAACCTAATTAAATCACTTGGGATCCAAAATCTCAAAGGGTTTGTGATCGATTCCAAACCGTCAAGTTTTATCACACAAGCTAACCACTTGTGAATGGTTAACCGTAATAAACTTCAAACAGCTCAGACACCAATACAATGAAGATCAGAGGAGTATAGTGTTTCCCCAGGTCGTTAAGTCACAACGAGCTGTGCACTGAATAATCAAACGAATAGTGATCGGGAGAATTTGAACGGGAAAAGGGTTATGATTGATTATACCTAAAGAAAAAGTTTATAAATTACAGGGGCATAAATGCAAATTATAGAAAATTAAAAAGATAAATTATATTAAATAAAGGCTATCATTATTTTTAAAATCTGATGTTTTTGATTTTTCTTTTATAAATTTAAATTAAAAACTACGTAACGTACAAAAGAAAATGTGAAATTGAAACAGTATTAATCCTAAAAATATAAAAATGACATTTTTACAAACCTAATGATAAGAGAAAATTTTTAGAAAAATAAAATTATTTTTATTACTATTTATTTAATTATTATTAATTAAAAACTATTTTTACCTATTTAATAATACCCTAAAATATAAGAAAATATGAAATAAAGCTAGAAAAATGAAATTATGACTTAGAAAAATCTAAAATAACTAAAGAGAATTTTCAAAACTAATTTTGTATTTTTTTGATTATTCTTCTATTTTCTATGAATTAAAAACTATTTAAAACTAATTAAATTGCTAAAAATTACTATTTTAACTAAGAAAAATCTGGAAAAATTATTTTTTTGCTTTTTATATTTATCTTAACCTATGAAAATTGAAAAATTATTTTTTTGAAACTTTTCTGATTTAATTGTATTAAAAGCTAATTAAAAAGTCCTAAAAACTGATTTAAATAAGGAAAAATATCAAACAGTGCTGGAAAAATATGAAAAATTCAGGAAAAGTCTAAATTAATATTCTGATTCTATGAAAAATATAAAAACAGTAGCTTATGTGCAAGAATATGAGGCTGCAGTCAAGAGTGCTTATAAATAAGCACTTGAATTAAGCAAATGAGCACAATAAGCTACCAAACTGTTACTGAAGCTAAATTATGCTAAATTATTCTAAAAGCAACTAATTCCAGTTACTCTAAACCTCTAAACAACCAGCTACTAGCTTATGGGTCCAAAATCAAACAAGTGAAATTCAGTTTTGAGGTGATAACTTTCAGCTAATGCAACTGCTTATTAAAAAGCTGTATCAGAAAACCAGAAGTTGGAACCTAAAGTGGACCTGGCTAGGAACTTATAAACCAAGAATGAGCCTGAGATAAGCTCAAATGAGCTTTTGACAAGCCCTGCACAAAACTGTGCAGACTCAGTTAAAACTGAGTCAGTGCACAGGGCACTTTAGCCCAATTTGACAAGCTAATTTGAAGCTTATAGAAAATTACTAAAATTCAACAAAAATTATTTATCAACTCTTGACCAATTGAAGTTTTTAAGCCCAAAGTTTCACTTGAATTCAACCAATAATGAAGCTATGAAAAATCACCCAAGTTGGGTGAAAACTGAGATTTTCAACTTTTGACTTTATAACAGTTTTGATAACTTTGACCAATAATGAGATTTGAAACTAATTTATGGACTGAGATTAATGTTTCAAGCTAAAACAAAGTTACATAAAGCTACTCCACTGAATTCTAAGCACAAATCAAACTTTTGATTTTCAAATTTCCAACAGTTATGAAAATGAAAACATATTCATGGTGATTTTGACTTTGAGCTAGTGCAGATGCAATTTGATGACTAAAATGATTCAAGTGGACCTAATTGAGACTGAGTAGACAGATTTTAAACACAAACCAAAGCTCAAGCTCAAACAAGCTACTGATCCAAACACACCTTAAGACACTGATTTGCAAATAACTCTACTTAATCCTTTTATTCTAAATCCTAATCAGTGATTCAACTAACTCCTAAATTATGCTATTTCACTAACAAACACAATCAAATGAACAATAGGCTTAAAATAAGATTATGACAGATATGGATTGTGTGAAAACTCGCTTGAGTCCACAGCCACTATGGCTTGCCAAGAATCAAAGAACCACTAACCTATTCTAAACCATACCCTAACTTAGATTTAACCCATATCCAACTCTGCATCATCCCATATCCATTTCCAAGACTGCTTGAACCAAAATTCACAAAGTTTGACTTTTGTTGACCGGATACCAATATTGCTTGAATCTGTTTCTTAAGCTTACTAAAAGCTATAAACAGCTTAAATAAGCTTATTTGAATTAAAATAAAGCTACTTGGAGCTTAAGTATAATAGCAACTTTAAAACTGATTTAAATAAGAAAAATGCAAAAACTGAAATTTGAGAGAACTTGCAATTGATTCTTAAAAGTACTTTCAATACACTGGAACAACTTAGTTTGATACAATGCAACTTAAAATTACAACTTAGAACCTATTTAAGACATGGGAATTTTAAAACGACATAAACATGAAAATAAAAACTAAGTACTACTCCTTCTCTCTTTCTTCTTCCTCTATTTATAAGCAAAATGTCTTCCCACTTGCTTCTGAGCACATCCCACCATTTATCTGAGCCATTGGATCAGTTGAGACAATCTTGGCCGTTTGATGAATTTTGGCGCCAAAACGAATATAGCAACTGGGGGGGGTTGTGTACAAGGGAAGAAGGAGCATTAAATGTTTCTTGGATGTTGTTGAGGAGGAGGGGACATGGTGTGGAGAGAGTGAGCTGGAGGGATGGTGAATGGTTGAGTGTTTGCAGGGCAGTGGGTGGGAGAAGAAGAAAAAAGGGAGGGAAGGGTGTGTTTGTTGACCGGGGTTTGACTGGGGGATTTAATATATGAAAGGGGGGGGGGTCAAAAACAGGGGGTCACAAGGCATATGGCAGGGGTCCAAAGGTCACAAAGGGGTCAAGGGTCAATATTTGGATATTAATAAACAAGGACCAATTTTGCAATTCCACAAAAACCAAGGACCAATTCTGCCAATTTTCCAAATTTGTTCCAAGGGACCAAAAATGACAAGTTTCAATAGTACAAGGACCATAATGGACATTTTCAAACTTCCAAGGACTATTTCTGCCAAATTTGAAACTCAAAGGACTAAACTTGTAATTTCTCAAAACTTTTGACATTTTTCACCAAAGGACTAATTATGACAACTTGTGATTTCAAAAGGACCTTTGGTGACTTTTCTTTTAAAATAAGTGCTCAGGGACTATTTCTGACAACTTTTGAAACTTGGGGGACTGAAACTGCCAATTATGCAAACTTAGCTCATTTTTCATCTGATTTTAAACATTTTGCATCTGAAACATATAAAATGCAATTTTGAGATATTTTCAGTATTTTGATGTATTTCTGAGCATTTTTAAATGTTTTGCAGTTCAGATTTGACCAAAAATGATGAGTATTTACACACTCATCAATCCCCCACACTAAACTATTGCTAGTCCCTAGCAATCTTTTGAGAAAAACTTAATGGATTTGAATCTCTTTACCAAAAGCCATTTCTTCTGGAGTAGCCAAATGTTTCAGTTCAAGTAAGAACTATGGTACACTGATAACCATATGATTTTGAGCAAATCACCAGCTTCCAACGGATTTGATTTGTCTTTACCAGAAGCCGTTTGCTTCTGGACTAGCCAACTCTTAGATAATATATACTATCTTTGGTGAGCTGATTACCAATTATGGTTTTCCAACTGCCTTTACCACAAGCCATAAACTTGCGGGCTAGCCAACTCTTCACTAATTAAAGATATGGTGACCTGAACACCATACAATTTTGGGCAAATTGCAAGCCATAAACGGATTTGAGATATCTTTACCAAGAGCCGTTTGCTCCTGGATTAGCCAATCCTTTTGTTTATTAGACATGGCGGACTGATAACCATAAGCTGAGTAAGTGCAAAACACTTACTCCAAAAAAAAAATTTGGCCAAAAATGGGGGAATTGGGTGGTATATTTACATGATAAAATTCGTGAGAATTCCCCCACACTAGAAATGAATATTGCCCTCAATATTCAAAGTACCGGTTGTTATGCCGAAACAAAGAACGTAAAAGGGAAATACTATGGCCATTATTTGAAAGATTTTTTTTTTTTTTTTTTTAGAAAACTTTATATACAACAGCGGGGGGCAACTCCCCCACACTAGGGTGGTAGAAAATAGAAAGAAGTCAGAAATATGGGTGAAAACCCATATGGAATGCTACTGTTTTTGATTCCCGAGTCGCTAGCTTGACTCGATCCCCGCATTCATTGGTTCATGGGGAAAGTTTGTAGATCCGGGACAACCATATGAGGAATGTCCTCTCCAAAATAGTGCTTCAATCGATGACCATTCACTTTAAAATTTGGACCATCGGGTTGAGATAACTCAATGGTTCCATAAGGAAATACTTTAGTGATGGTGAATGGTCCAGACCAGCGGGATTTTAGTTTTCCCGAGAAAATCTTCAATCTTGAGTTGAAAAGAAGGACTCGATCACTGACGTTGAAAATGCGGTTTTTGATTTTGGAGTCATGAATCTTCTTTGTCTTTTCTTTATAGATCAAAGAGTTCTCGTATGCCTGATCACGGAGTTCATTTAATTCATTCATTTGAACTTTCCGGTGATCACCAGCTGTCTGAATATCGAAGTTGGCGTGTTTCAAGGCCCAGTATGCCTTGTGCTCAAGCTCAACCGGCAGATGACATGCCTTCCCGTACACTAGCTTGTATGGAGTACACCCGATAGGTGTTTTATAAGCTGTACGGAAGGCCCAGAGTGCATCATCTAGCTTATCCGACCAAGAGGCACGGTTTTCGCCTACTGTCCTCTCCAGAATTCTTTTAATCCCTCGGTTGGAAACTTCCACTTGCCCACTTGTTTGGGGGTGGTACGCAGTAGAGAGACGGTGAGTTACACCATACTTTTGCATGACTCTATCAAACTGGTCATTGCAGAAATGCGTACCACGATCACTGATTATAGCTCGTGGAGTTCCAAACCTAGCAAAAAGAGATTTTAAGAATTTCACAACAACTCGGGCATCGTTGGTAGGTAAAGCTTTCGCTTCAACCCATTTTGACAAATAGTCAACGGCCACGAGTATGTATTTATTACCGCGAGACGAAGGAAATGGCCCCATAAAGTCAATGCCCCAGATGTCAAAAATCTCACACACTTGAATGGCGTTTTGCGGCATTTCATTTCTTTGTGAGATATTTCCATGACGCTGACAAGCGTCACAGGTTTTGACAAATTCGTGGGCATCTTTGTAAATCGTGGGCCAATAAAATCCGGAATCAAACACCTTCTTGGCGGTGTAGTTGGGGCTATGATGTCCCCCAGTAGGTCCAGAATGGCAAGCCTTGAGAATGTCATTGGCTTCCTGACCATACACACATCGCCTGATGACTTGATCGGCGCAAATTTTGAATAAGTATGGGTCGTCCCAGAAATAATGTTTCACATCTTTAAAGAATTTGTTTTTCTGTTGGGACGACATCCCTTTCACCACAAAGTTACCCGCATGGTAATTTGCAAAGTCAGCAAACCATGGGGTAAAAGAGTCTCCGCGAAAAGAAACCATATTGAGTGTTTCGAGAGGAAATGTTTCGTTTATTTCCTTTTTCTCGAACACATCCTGGTGAGGGTTTTCTAGACGGGACAGATGATCAACAGCCAGGTTCTCAGCTCCTTTTTTATCACGTATAATGATATCAAATTCTTGTAGGAGGAGAACCCAACGGAGCAATCTCGGCTTTGCATCTTGTTTTGCAAAGAGATATTTGAGAGCCGAGTGATCCGTATACACCACGCATTTGGTCAAGATTAAGTATGGCCGAAACTTCTCAAACGCATACACCACAGCTAATAATTCTTTTTCTGTAGTGGTGTAATGGGTTTGAGCTTCAGTCATAGTCTTACTTGCGTAGTGGATAGGCTGAAAATGCTTGGTTTTTCGTTGCCCCAAGACTGCACCGATAGCAAAATCACTTGCATCGCACATGAGTTCAAAGGGTAAATCCCAGTCGGGGGCAACTAGAATGGGTGCTTCCGTAAGCTTTTTCTTTAATGTTTCAAAATCTTCGATGCACTCAGGTGAGAAGATAAAAGGAGCATCTTTTTCAAGAAGATGGGTCATAGGCCGGGCGATTTTAGAAAAATCTTGTATGAATCTGCGATAAAACCCGGCATGACCTAGAAAACTCCTAATACCTTTGACGGTAGTAGGATGAGGCAATTTGGCAATAACGTCGACTTTTGCTCTATCAACCTCAATCCCATTTTTGGAAATCTTATGGCCAAGGACTATGCCTTCTTTGACCATAAAGTGGCTCTTTTCCCAATTTAGACAAAGATTGGTGTCTTCACACCGTTTTAGCATTTTTTCTAAATGGGAGAGACATGTTTGAAATGAGTCCCCAATGACCGAGAAGTCATCCATAAACACCTCCATTGTTTCCCCGATGATGTCGTGGAAAATTGCCATCATACATCGTTGGAACGTGCCAGGAGCGTTACATAGGCCAAAAGGCATACGTCTGTAGGAAAAAGTTCCGTATGGGCAGGTGAATGTGGTTTTTTCTTGATCCAGCGGATCAATGGGGATCTGAAAATAACCCGAGAAACCATCAAGGAAACAATAGTATTCGTTCCCTGCTAATCTCTCAAGCATCTGATCTATGAAGGGTAGAGGAAAATGGTCTTTACGGGTGGCTTCGTTTAACTTGCGATAGTCAATGCACACACGCCATCCCGTAACCAATCGAGTTGGAATTAACTCATTTTCTTCATTTGTGACAACAGTTATGCCACCCTTTTTGGAACACAGTGAATGGGACTGACCCAAGGACTATCAGAGATCGGGTAAATTAAACCGGCATCAAGAAGTTTGAGAACCTCTTGTTTGATAACCTCATGAATCTTAGGATTCACCCTTCTCTGATGTTGGACTGCTGGCTTGAAGTCATCCTCCATCAAGATTTTGTGAGTACAAAACTCAGGGTTGATACCCTTAATGTCGGAGAGTTTCCAAGCAATTGCTTGCTTGTGTGACTTCAAGACCTTTATGAGAGCAGTCTTCTCCTCCTCAGTTAAGTCTTTAGCAATTATGACGGGTAATTTATCATCACCCTCCAAGAATGCATACTCGAGATGGGGAGGTAGGTCCTTAAGTTCAACCTTGGGAAATTCTTCAGTAGATGTTTGTACTGATTTGATTTCCTCAATTGTGATCTCTTTCGGAGGGAGTGAAGGTAATGGATCTTCATTTAACAATTGCTCAAGATAAAGGATATCTCCCTCCGAATCATAAACACCATCAATTCCCGGCGGAATTGATTCATCATTAGCAAGAAACTCATCGATCTCTTCTAGAAAGAAGTCACCTCCCTCAAACGGAGTGAGAGAGGGGGAAGAGTCGGCAATGATTGGTTGAGAAGATGTGGTGGGATCCCCACTCACAGAATTATGAAGATAACCAAGAAACTTTTGAGAGTACTCCTCTGAAGCAATATCAATTACATCGACTCGATTAACCGATTCAGCATCATAGTTTGAGGAGTACCTTGAAGTTTGATCAAGGTTAAAGGTGACAGCTTCATTACCCACACGTAACGTGATTTCTTGCTCAAATACATCAATGAGAGCACGGCCCGTTCTCAGGAATCCTCGTCCAACAATGAGGGGAACCCGATGATCGGCATCGAAATCAACAACCACAAAGTCAGCTGGAAAATGGAACTTTCCTACTTTCACGAATACATCCTCGGCGATGCCAAGAGGACGCGATATAGAACGATCTGCAAGCTCAAGAGTCATGCAGGTAGGAATAAGTTCTGGAAGAGAAAGTTTCTTTCATACTGAATAAGGCATCAGATTGATGCTTGCACCAAGATCGGCGAGGGCAAAGCATTCAATCATTCCTGGAAAAACACAAGGAAGAAGAAATTTTCCAGGATCTCCAAGCTTCTCGGGAAGCTTCTTTAACAGAACTGCTGAGCAGTTCTCGTTCAGAGGAGTCTTAGCCATTTCAAACAGTTTTTCCTTGTTGCTTAACATGTGTTTGAGAGTTGATGCAAACTTGGGCATCAGCATGATGGCATCCGCAAAGCTTATGTCAAAATGTAGTTCTTGGAAATTTTGAAAAATTTTTTCCATTTGATGACTGGCTTTTTCGCGGAGCTTTTGCTCATTTAAACGTGATGGGTAAGGAATAGAAGTTTTGGATTTGGGGTTTTCAACTGGAGGTTCAAAAACAACTCCAGGTTTGGTTTTGGGTTTCGGGACAACTTGAGGATGGACATGTGCTGTACTTTGTGAGCTAGTAGGTTGCACTTGGTCCTTTGTCGCCTCAGTTTCACTTTCTACTACCTTCGGGAGAGAAGAAGAAGAGGTAGTAGGAATAGCGGGTCCATCATATGAAGCACCACTTCTGGTTGTGATCGCCTTTGCATCGCCCCTCGGATTAGCGATCGTGTTGCTAGGTAAAGTACCTGAGCCCGAGGGTCGATCATTTAAAGACTTCTTAATGTCAGAAATCTGGCTAACCAACAACCTATTCATTTCCTCCTGGGATTTCATAAATTGTTTCAACAACTCATCAGATGATGGTCCAGTTGGAACAATGGCTTGAGTTTGTGTAAGAAAATTCTGGCCTCTATTGTTTGGATTAGGGCCTTGATTTTGGAAATTTCCTTGATTATTGCCATGAAAATATCCTGGGTTGAAATTTCCCTGACCTTGGTTTCTATTAAAGTTTCCTTGGTGTTGGAAGTTTTGACTTTGATTTTGAAAACCGTTATTTGGACTAAAATTACCTTGGTTTTGAAAACCTTGGTTCGTTCTATTCTGATTTTGATTACGGTTTTGGTTTTGGTTGAAACCGGGTGGTCCAGGGTAGTGGTTAGGACGGTAGTTCGGGTCTATAGGAGCACGGTATTGGTTGCCTCCTGGATTAGAAATCCCGCCCACAGCGTTTGCTTCAAAAGGGTTACCATCGGTGGCCATACAGTTGTAGTAGGCATGGGGGCCACCGCAAGTAACACAGACTTCCACTTTCTTAACTTCAGCAGGAGGTGAAGTTTGTGGAAAAGAAACTTTCTTTTGGTTGGAGAGAACCAAAGCTTGAATTGCTTCCGTGAGTTTGTCAATCTTAGCATCGGTGCTAGATTGACTTACGGGCGATGAAGAAGAAGGACCAACACTGACTTGGGAAACAACCGGTTTGCTTCGTGCAGTGCGGACTTTAGACTTGTTTTCAATGATCGCTAAAGCTTCTTTTACAGTTTTGCTCAAGAAATTTCCTCCAGCGGAGGAATTGAGACAATCTTGATCAGATTGACTCACTCCATTATAGAAAGTATCGAGTTGCATCAACTCGGAGAAACCGTGGTGAGGACATTTGCGGAGCAACTCCTTAAAACGATCCCACGATTCACTGAAGGATTCATCAAACTTTTGTGTGAACTTGATGATTTCATTTTTAAGACTCGTGGTTTTGGAAGGTGGATAAAACTCGTTCACAAATTTCTTTACCAGGTCTTCCCATGTTTCGATTGATTGAGGGGGTTGTTTTTCAAGCCAAATCCGGGCTTGTCCCTCAAGGGAAAATGGGAACAGAAGAAGCTTGACAGCATCGGTAGGGACATTCTTGTATTTGATGGTAGATGCAATCTTGTTAAACCATCGAATATGAGCATGAGGATCATCCCTCTCAAAACCATAGAATTGACTTGAGGTTACAAGATTCAGTAACCCGGTTTTGAGTTCAAAATTTTCAGCCACAATGGCTGGGATAACAATAGCATCTCCATACCCGTCGATGGGTGCCTGGAGAAGCTCACACATAGGACGTTCTTCCGCCATGATAACGGAAGTAGTGTGAGCAGTCCGGATCTCAGATCCGACTGATGGGGCAGAACGTCTACGGACACGCCTTCTTGGAATCCTGACAAGCTCACGAAATGGGCTTACAGATCTAGAAGAGCGAGTGCGCATACACTAGAGTTAACTCTAAGGAATCTCAGAGTTAAGGAAGGGAATTATAAAAATGGGGAAAGAAGAATCTTTTTGAGTTTTTATGGTTTTGAAAAGTAGATATAACAACAAATCCAATTAAAACAATATCGAGGCAAAACGACAGTGAACTTAAACCAATAATCACAAGATGAATGGCTTCTTTGAAAAAGGTACACCACTCACAAGGACACAAAGGCAAGTTTTAATCTTTGGTTCGGGAACTTATTATGGTCGTACCCCCAGTTAGGTAGTACACTGCCTTGGTTTGCGGTGGTAATTTTTTATGTTGTTATTATTAAACAAAGAAAACGACAAATCTTTTTGTATTTTTATCTTTTATATATATATAGAAACAAAAGAAAAATATTTTTGTGTTTTATACGTTTTAAGATGTTTTTGGGTTTTTGGATTTTTTTTATAAGAAAATATATATAGATATAGATGGTATGAACAAGGAGTGATTATTCAAATCACTAATCTGCTAAGCGTAAGATAATTAGCACAGCTCCCCGGCAGCGGCGCCAAAAATTTGATCGATTCCAAACCGTCAAGTTTTATCACACATGCTAACCACTTGTGAATGGTTAACCGTAATAAACTTCAAACAGCTCAGACACCAATACAATGAAGATCAGAGGAGTATAGTGTTTCCCCAGGTCGTTAAGTCCCAACGAGCTGTGCACTGAATAATCAAACGAATAGTGATCGGGAGAATTTGAACGGGAAAAGGGTTATGATTGATTATACCTAAAGAAAAAGTTTATAAATTATAGGGGCTTAAATGCAAATTAAAGAAAATTAAAAAGATAAATTATATTAAATAAAGGCTATCACTATTTTTAAAATCTGATGTTTTTTATTTTTCTTTTATAAATTTAAATTAAAAACTACGTAACGTACAAAAGAAAATGTGAAATTGAAACAGTATTAATCCTAAAAATATAAAAATGACATTTTTACAAACCTAATGATAAGAGAAAATTTTTAGAAAAATAAAATTATTTTTATTACTATTTATTTAATTATTATTAATTAAAAACTATTTTTACCTATTTAATAATACCCTAAAGTATAAGAAAATATGAAATAAAGCTAGAAAAATGAAATTATGACTTAGAAAAATCTAAAATAACTAAAGAGAATTTTCAAAACTAATTTTGTATTTTTTTGATTATTCTTCTATTTTCTATGAATTAAAAACTATTTAAAACTAATTAAATTGCTAAAAATTACTATTTTAACTAAGAAAAATCTGGAAAAATTATTTTTTTGCTTTTTATATTTATCTTAACTTATGAAAATTGAAAAATTATTTTTTTGAAACTTTTCTGATTTAATTGTATTAAAAGCTAATTAAAAAGTCCTAAAAACTGATTTAAATAAGGAAAAATATCAAACAATGCTGGAAAAATATGAAAAATTCAGGAAAAGTCTAAATTAATATTCTGATTCTATGAAAAATATAAAAACAGTAGCTTATGTGCAAGAATATGAGGCTGCAGTCAAGAGTGCTTATAAATAAGCACTTGAATTAAGCAAATGAGCACAATAAGCTACCAAACTGTTACTGAAGCTAAATTATGCTAACTTATTCTAAAAGAAACTAATTCCAGTTACTCTAAACCTCTAAACAACCAGCTACTAGCTTATGGGTCCAAAATCAAACAAGTGAAATTCAGTTTTGAGGTGCTAACTTTCAGCTAATGCAACTGCTTATTAAAAAGCTGTATCAGAAAACCAGAAGTTGGAACCTAAAGTGGACCTGGCTAGGAACTTATAAACCAAGAATGAGCCTGAGATAAGCTCAAATGAGCTTTTGACAAGCCCTGCACAAAACTGTGCAGACTCAGTTAAAACTAAGTCAGTGCACAGGGCACTTTAGCCCAATTTGACAAGCTAATTTGAAGCTTATAGAAAATTACTAAAATTCAACAAAAATAATTTATCAACTCTTGACCAATTGAAGTTTTTAAGCCCAAAGTTTCACTTGAATTCAACCAATAATGAAGCTATGAAAAATCACCCAAGTTGGGTGAAAACTGAGATTTTCAACTTTTGACTTTATAACAGTTTTGATAACTTTGACCAATAATGAGATTTGAAACTAATTTATGGACTGAGATTAATGTTTCAAGCTAAAACAAAGTTACATAAAGCTACTCCACTGAATTCTAAGCACAAATCAAACTTTTGATTTTCAAATTTCCAACAGTTATGAAAATGAAAACATATTCATGGTGATTTTGACTTTGAGCTAGTGCAGATGCAATTTGATGACTAAAATGATTCAAGTGGACCTAATTGAGACTGAGTAGACAGATTTTAAACACAAACCAAAGCTCAAGCTCAAACAAGCTACTGATCCAAACACACCTTAAGACACTGATTTGCAAATAACTCTACTTAATCCTTTTATTCTAAATCCTAATCAGTGATTCAACTAACTCCTAAATTATGCTATTTCACTAACAAACACAATCAAATGAACAATAGGCTTAAAATAAGATTATGACAGATATGGATTGTGTGAAAACTCGCTTGAGTCCACAGCCACTATGGCTTGCCAAGAATCAAAGAACCACTAACCTATTCTAAACCATACCCTAACTCAGATTCAACCCATATCCAACTCTGCATCATCCCATATCCATTTCCAAGACTGCTTGAACCAAAATTCACAAAGTTTGACTTTTGTTGACCGGATACCAATATTGCTTGAATCTGTTTCTTAAGCTTACTAAAAGCTATAAACAGCTTAAATAAGCTTATTTGAATTAAAATAAAGCTACTTGGAGCTTAAGTATAATAGCAACTTTAAAACTGATTTAAATAAGAAAAATGCAAAAACTAAAATTTGAGAGAACTTGCAATTGATTCTTAAAAGTACTTTCAATACACTGGAACAACTTAGTTTGATACAATACAACTTAAAATTACAAATTAGAACCTATTTAAGACATGGGAATTTTAAAACGACATAAACATGAAAATAAAAACTAAGTACTACTCCTTCTCTCATTCTTCTTCCTCTATTTATATGCAAAATGTCTTCCCACTTGCTTCTGAGCGCATCCCACCATTTATCTAAGCCATTGGATCAGTTGAGACAATCTTGGCCATTTGATGAATTTTGGCGCCAAAACCAATATAGCAACTGGGGGGGGGGGGGTTGAGTACAAGGGAAGAAGGAGCATTAAATGTTTCTTGGATGTTGTTGAGGAGGAGGGGACATGGTGTGGAGAGAGTGAGCTGGATGGATGGTGAATGGTTGAGTGTTTGCAGGGCAGTGGGTGGGAGAAGAAGAAAAAAGGGAGGGAAGGGTGTGTTTGTTGACCGGGATTTGACTGGGGGATTTAATATATGAAAGGGGGGTAAAAAACAGGGGGTCACAAGGCATATGGCAGGGGTCCAAAGGTCACAAAGGGGTCAAGGGTCAATATTTGGATATTAATAAACAAGGACCAATTTTGCAATTCCACAAAAACCAAGGACCAATTCTGCCAATTTTCCAAATTTGTTCCAAGGGACCAAAAATGACAAGTTTCAATAGTACAAGGACCATAATGGACATTTTCAAACTTCCAAGGACTATTTCTGCCAAATTTGAAACTCAAAGGACTAAACTTGTAATTTCTCAAAACTTTTGACATTTTTCACCAAAGGACTAATTATGAAAACTTGTGATTTCAAAAGGACCTTTGGTGACTTTTATTTTAAAATAAGTGCTCAGGGACTATTTCTGACAACTTTTGAAACTTGGGGGACTGAAACTGCCAATTATGTAAACTTAGCTCATTTTTCATCTGATTTTAAACATTTTGCATCTGAAACATATAAAATGCAATTTTGAGATATTTTCAGTATTTTGATGCATTCTGAGCATTTTTAAATGTTTTGCAGTTCAGATTTGACCAAAAATGATAAGTATTTACACACTCATCAATCCCCCACACTAAACTATTGCTAGTCCCTAGCAATCTTTTGAGAAAAACTTAATGGATTTGAATCTCTTTACCAAAAGCCATTACTTCTGGAGTAGCCAAATGTTTCAGTTCAAGACGCGTGCTACTTTACAACACAGCCCATAGACGATGCTTCCAAAAAGTGAATTAGAAAAGTGATCTTAATTGGGTACGACCAACTTGTGATGTTGGTTGTGTGTTTGAGTTATGATGTTGGCTTTTGTAGGGTATATTTGTGTATATGTGTGGTATGTTTAGGTCATAAAGTTAGTGATCTTATATAACCGTTTTGTGTTGATGTTCGTGGTGAAGTGAAAAGTTGAAGTAATGCCAAGTTAGCGGTGTTGATGTTGATCATTGTCACACTTAGCCTAATAGTTTGAGTTTTCTAAAAAAAAGAAAAATATTTTTATTTACATGTTAAATGTTGAATAGACAATACTTATTTATAAATTTGTTGGTATATTAATTAGACTCTTTAATGACCTACAAACTCTTAAACATGATATAATTGCGTTTTCAAAACATAATTTTAGATTACCAAATTTCTAGAAATTTATACTTTTTTCTTTTTTACTATTATCACTTAATGGTATTAGCGATTTGTTTTGAGTGTGTTTTATTGAAGTCAAGGGCGGAACCACCTTGTAGGGAGTGGGGGCAAAGGCCTCTGATAAAACTTCGCGGAATAGCTAAATTTGTAGAGAAGATTGTTGAATTAGTTAGAAAAATGGATGGTTCCCTCATCACATAAAGTAAAGTGCCCTCTACAGGAGAGAAAATATATTAAATTGGATCTTCAAATTCTTTTACTTCGTAAGTTAGCAGAGGGAGACTACTATAGAAGGTTGAAGTAAAAAAAATAAAACATAAAAAAAAATTAGGAAGCGGATTACATTAAATATATTATCTATTTAATTTATATTTTCTTTTAATTTGTTATTTTACTTTTGATATAATAAATGCTTTATTTTTAGTTTAGAATTGTAGTTTTGAATGAGTTTACTCTTTAATTTTGTGTGCCGCGATTTTGTCCGATAGCCCTGCACGATATAAATTGGTGCTCTTGTTTTAGTTAAAAATTAAGTTATAAATTATAAGCTAAAGTTCCATCATTCAAAAAAGATTCATGTTAACAATTTATACAAGTTTATAAATGTCTAATTTGTATAAGAAAGTTATAAAGATCTTATTAATTTGATACTACAAGTAACAATTTTCAGCTTGACTTACGTTTATATTTAGTCACGTGTTTGTATCTAATAAGTGATAATAGACTGCATGTAACTTAACAAAATTGCATTATCAATTTGGTCTCGTTTTGGATACATCATATCGCATCTTTTAGTTAATGTTAGTAGCATAAAAGAAGTATTGTATTATGGGGGAGAGTTAACGTGAGATCAAGCCTAAAGTTGTAAAAGTAAGATCAAATATAAAAAACCACTAAAACATTTATAAATAAAAATTTTAGCAATAATACTCATAAAAATAATATTTTAATACAAAATAACATTTTAGCAACTAATAATTTAATGATACATGAGTTTGGATTAGTGATACACCTGATACACATTACACTAATAAGTATTCCAAAATATGATACATATACAATAACCTGATACACATTACACTTCTAATCAAAGTGTATCACCTAAATTTCGTAAAATTTAAAAAGAAATCTATCAAAACTTTAACAATTTTAGTTGTAGTTAATAAAAAAAATTATTTTTGTTGTTAAGAGAGTGTTGCTTGTCAAATTTTAGTTGGATCTCATTTTAACAACTTTAAGCTTGATCTTATTTGATCTAGATTCTTGTATTATGTTTTGTATAATTAAGCAGACCGGCCCGACCCATTTTGAATTTTACTATAATCTTTTTAACCTTTATTGAGTCATTCTTATCGCTCGTTACCCCCTTCGAGTTGTTATCATGGCTCGCCACCGATTAAAGTTACATGTAAATGAAAATTTTGTTTCAAACTTACGAGTTATGTGTATTGCGGATGGCTACACAACAACGCGGGGTGGGGGGTGGGGGGCTGGAAGATCCTTGTTAGACATAAGTATAAAGCGAAATGACTTGTGTTATGTCACCGATGTCGTTGTAAATTAACATAGTTTTATAAAGTTATCGCACATTAATCCTCCAATGTGCGATTTTGGGTCGTTAGAGTTTTAGGTGTCATGGCTTGAGCCGTTTCATCACCTCAGTATTTCACTTTCTACATTCACACACCAAATTATCCCATCGCTCATCAATCAAGCCATTTCACTTTTAGGGACCCACCATTTCATTTTATTTTCTATTTTTTTTAAACAAACTCATTTTTCATTCATTAAATAAAAATACAAATTACAATTCGATTTTTTTTTAAATAACGAAGACGACTAATTGCTAATCAATCCATATTTTTTCTTTATTTCTTCTTTTTGGATGTTGATGAAGTAGGCATCGTCATCCGACAAATTTTTGGTGCTAGTCGCGAGAAATTTCATTTCTTTCAATTTTATTATTGTCCGGTCATTCTCCTTCACCACCTCGTACACCGATTGAGCGGTTTCCCATTTGAGTCGAAACTCATTTTGTATAACATCCCTAAATTCCGACTGGTTACTTCCCGCGGTGCTCAACGTGGTTTCCGGTTTGGTTTTTTTTAGAGGAACGTCGCTTCCTGGGGGACGTGGTCTCTCATCATCGCCGAATTGTTTGGCATGTCCGGTGAGATCAACCAAATCAACGAGGTCGGGCCGTTCAACACTGCCCACTTCCTCGTCAACATATCCTTGGTGCATTTATGGTGGAAAGTTTTTTTGAACTTGAAAAGAACCTTGTACCAAAATGATTCGTCCTTTTGATTATTTTCGAGTTTGTTATCCTCCGAAACGCCAACATAACACTCAGTTAATAAAGCTTCCTCCGGCGGCATCCAACGACTATGAGGTCATGTCAGTTCATCGGTTGAGTCGGGTATATCGATTGTGGTACGTTTTACGGATCTTTTTTCTTTTTTTCGTGTTTTTTCTTCACGGGTTTCTTGTAGCTGTGGTGGTGTCGGCTTCGGGTTTCACAAGCATTGGCTCAAGCCATGGCACGGTGCACAAAGGGTGCCATGGCGTGAGTAAACGTTGGATTGGCGTATGGCCAAGTATCACTACAAAAAAATATAACATTTGGCACTACTTTCTCGTGCCAAAAATGCAAAGAAAGTCGACCCAAACCAAAAATGGGACGACATGTCGTGCCTTTTTGGTCGACCCGTTTTTGTTGACCCAAATAAATTTGGCACGACAAAACCTTTGAAATTTTGGGACGACAAAAGTGTGGGGCCCAAAAAGAATTCAACTTGAAAATACAGAAAGGCACGACATACTTTTGCAAAATGGTACGACAATGTCGTACCAAATTTTATTTTATTTTTTTATTTATCTTTTTAAAATAATAATAAAACGTAATTTTGAATACAGAATACAAAATGGGACGACAATTCTTTTGTATATTAGGGACGACATTGTCGTCCCTAATAATTCTGGGTGGGCAAAAAAAAATGCAGCAAATGCAGTTTTTCTAGATTTTTTTCGGAAAAAATCTACCAAAACAAATACAACCTGTAATTAATCACAATCCACAATACCAATTCGACAATATGATACAATACCAAATTACTAAACGGATCGAATAACATTCCACAATTCCACGATACCATTCAACAAATATGATACAAAGTAAACTACTCTTAAACTATACAAGGCGCAAATTTCCTAAATAACATGTCTCAAACTAACAAGTCACAAGCTTATAAAGCTAACATGTCTCAAAATTATAAAGTTAACATAAATCCACGATAACATTCGAAAAATTCAATAACATTCGGCTGTCCCGGCTGTCCACGGTCCCAGCTTTCCCAAACACTACACATAAAACCATAGTTAAACAAACTATTGTCGTCCCAAAACACATTGTCGTACCAAATTAATTAATAAAAACTTAAGGCACGACATTGTCGTACCAAAACACATTAACAAAATAAAAAAATAAAAAAAGTCACTTACCAACACAAAAGGTGGTGGTGGTGGAGCTGCGGCTGTTGCGGTTGTTGGTGGTGGAACTGCGGTGGTGGTTCACGGTGGTGAGCTGCTGCTGCGGTGGACCATCTAACCAACACAAACACAACATAAAACCATAGTTAATCAAACCATAATTAAAGAAATTAAATTAACAAACCAAATTTTAACAAAAAAAATACCTTTAAATGTTACAAAATAACAAAAATTATACAAATTGTGCACAGTGGTGCGTCTGTAATTGATGGTTACGAGTCATAGTAGTGTTTTGGTGGTGTCGAATTGATGAAAATAGCGATTTTTTGGGATTTTTATGGTTTTTTTTTGGGTATTTACGTGCTGTTTGTGGTGGGGTTTTTTTTTTTTTTTTTTTTACTAAGTGTTGAGAGAGAAGAGAAGTAGATCTGTATCAATTATTGATGTAAATTTAGGACGACCAAAACGGGACGACATTGTCGTCCCTTTTTGCTTTTTTTTTCCCCAAATATTTGGCGCGTTGTTTAAATTTTCAGGGAAATTTTGGTCAAAAAAAGGGTACGACATTGTCGTCCCTTTTTGTTGTTTTTTTTTTTTTTTTTTTTTTTTCTTTATCTTTTGTATATTAAAATGTGTTTAGAATATTTAATAAATACTAAATAAATTAAATTTATTATAAAATTTTTAATAATTTTAAAATTAATTAAATTAGTTAAAAAAAGTTTAAATAAATTAAAAATAATTTAAATTAGTAACAAAAAATTTAAATAATTTAAAAATAATTTAAATTAGTTATAAGAAAGTTAAATAATTTAAAAATAATTTAAATTAGTTAAAAAATATTTAAATTGGTTGAAAATGATTTAAAATTAATTATAAATTTTTTATACAAATTAAAACGCCTGAAATGTTAAACGAACGAGTCAAGATGATGTCGTTATACATGACATGTTAAAACGGATGAATCGATATAGGTGATATGGTATACGTATCATGTTAAACGACCAAGTATAGGTGCTATGGCATACGTATCATGTTAAACGACCAAGTATAGGTGCTATGGCATACGTATCATGTTAAACGACCAAGTATAGGTGCTATGGATACGTATCATGTTAAACGACCAGGTATAGGTGCTATGGTATACGTATCATGTTAAACGACCAGGTATAGGGGCTATGGTATACGTATCATGTTAAACGACCAGGTATAGGTGCTATGGTATACGTATCATGTTAAACGACCAGGTATAGGTGCTATGGTATACGTATCATGTTAAACGACCAAGTATAGGTGCTATGGTATACGTATCATGTTAAACGACCAGGTATAGGTGCTATGGCATACGTATCATGTTAAACGACCAAGTATAGGTGCTATGGCATACGTATCATGTTAAACGACCAAGTATAGGTGTTATGGTATACGTATCATGTTAAACGACCAAGTATAGGTATCATGTTAAACGACCAAGTATAGGTGCTATGGCATACGTATCATGTTAAACGACCAAGTATAGGTGCTATGGCATACGTATCATGTTAAACGACCAAGTATAGGTGCTATGGTATACGTATCATGTTAAACGACCAGGTATAGGTGCTATGGTATACGTATCATGTTAAACGACCAGGTATAGGTGCTATGGTATACGTATCATGTTAAACGACCAGGTATAGGTGCTATGGTATACGTATCATGTTAAACGACCAGGTATAGGTGCTATGGCAACGTATCATGTTAAACGACCAAGTATAGGTGCTATGGCATACGTATCATGTTAAACGACCAAGAATGGGTATTATGGTATACGTATCATGTTAAATGACCAAGTATAGGTATCATGTTAAACGACCAAGTATAGGTGCTATGGCATACGTATCATGTTAAACGACCAAGTATAGGTGCTATGGTATACGTATCATGTTAAACGACCAAGTATAGGTGCTATGGTATACGTATCATGTTAAACGACCAAGTATAGGTATCATGTTAAACGACCAAGTATAGGTGCTATGGTATACGTATCATGTTCAACGACCAAGTATAGGTGCTATGGTATACGTATCATGTTAAACGACAAAGTATAGGTATCATGTTAAACGACCAAGTATAGGGGCTATGGTATACGTATCATGTTAAACGACCAGGTATAGGTGCTATGGTATACGTATCATGTTAAACGACCAGGTATAGGTGCTATGGTATACGTATCATGTTAAACGACCAGGTATAGGTGCTATGGTATACGTATCATGTTAAACGACCAGGTATAGGTGCTATGGCATACGTATCATGTTAAACGACCAAGTATAGGTGCTATGGCATACGTATCATGTTAAACGACCAAGTATAGGTGCTATGGTATACGTATCATGTTAAACGACCAAGTATAGGGGCTATGGTATACGTATCATGTTAAACGACCAGGTATAGGTGCTATGGTATACGTATCATGTTAAACGACCAGGTATAGGTGCTATTGTAATATGTATCCGTCAAGTATTTTTATAAATCAAAGCACATGCTGGATTTGTAAAGCTGGTCATGTTCTAAGTTAACATATCACTTATTACTATGTACCTTTCAATTTGACCATGTTCTAAGTTAACAATATTATGGTTTCCAAACACCCCTTTTCCAATACTAAATTATACATGAATAAAGAAACAACTTGACAACATAACGAAACAGATCAAACGAAACAACTCGGCAAGCAAACGAAACAACTCAAACGATATTATACACAACACGACATAGACCATATGCTACACACGACATATGAAACAACTCAAACGAAACAACTTGACAACAAAACGAAACAGATCAAACAAAACAACTCGGCCATTCAATTATTTTCCCTACTACTTCCCGCTCTGCTAGAACCTGCACCATCTTTTCCCTTCCATTTCTTGACGAACTGTTCAAACAATGCTTCAAGATTTGTTACCCTATTTCCCGCATCATCAAATGTGTAATCGAACGGGCTTTTTTCAGCTTCATCTTTTTCCTTCCTTTGCTTGACGAACTGCTCCCACATTGCTTCAGCTTCCAGTAGGTTTGCTCCTCCATTCCATAATGCAGAAGTAGCTTCACTGTCCAAATACACTCTGTAGAATCGCTCTTTCCTTAACCATTCCAGAATGCGGTCTCTCATAAACGGGTCTATGTTCTTATAAGAACCATATTCATCATAAATTTCTGACCCATACGTATCAAGAACTCGAGTAAAGAGATATATGGACGATAAAACCAGTGACCACTCTTTTTCCGGCGTGTAATCAGCTATTTTATTGTTATGTGTGTTTTGTGGTTATTTATGTTTTGACGGGATATATAAGGAAAACTTTGCGGGAAAAATAATGGCGGGAAAAAATGTATTTAATTTTAAATTAAAGTATTTGATTATAAATATAAACTATTTAATTTTCATTCTATATTAAATAAAATTATTTAAATTAAATAAAAATAATTTTTTAAAATTAAATAAACTAATTAAAAATAATGGCGGGAAACTATTGGCGGTAAAAATAATGGCGGGAAACAATTGGCGGTAAATATTTTTTTTAATTCTATAAATGTATTTAATTTTAAATTAAAGTATTTAATCATAAATATAAACTATTTAATTTTAATTCTATATTAAATAAAATTATTTAAATTTAATAATTTAATTAAAAACTGGTGTTAAAAAAATAGATTTACAGTTTGGGACGACAATGTCGTCCCAAAGTGTTTGGCGGGTCCAAAAATACTGGCGGGATGTATTTAATTTTCGTGAAAAGTTATTTAAATACTAAAAAATGAAATAATTACAAAATGGGACGACATTGTCGTCCCAAACTGTATGGGCCAAAAGTTATTAGCTGACTGCTGTATTTGTTGAAAAACGTGTGGGTCCTACTTACAATTTGGGACGACAAAGTCGACCCAAATAATTTGTCCGTCCCCAAACTATGATTTTGGTGTAGTGTATCGTGTGCTCTTAATGATTCATTGACCATCTATATTATAGTTTAGGTGCATATTTTTCAGGTAGTTTCTAGAAAAATGTGGTTTTTATGTATTTCTACTTTTGTTTTTGTACTCTTTAGCTTCTAGCGCTTTGATAGTAGCATTTTTTATATACCTATTTCTGCCATCCAAAAAAAAGTTTGTGACATATATGGCTTTCTAAAAAATTAATAACATTGACATGTTAGTAATCATTTTCTTTCTCCAACTTCTTACTAGATCTTTCAATGAAATATCGTTTAGAAAACGAAAAAGGGAAAAAGTAATAACTTGTGACATATGGCTTCAAGCTTATTATACGCTTTTTGTACGTTTAATTGTACAGACATATACCTACATTTTTAATGTAGTTTATTGTATATCATACAAAGGATATCAAACTATCAAACAAATTAGACAAAGATCAAGTGTATATTAATATCTTGGTCTCAGCCATTAACTAAAAAGGGTTGATATAACAATTTCAAAAACTGATCAAACATTTATTATAAACATAATTAACAACCAAAACATACTATTTTTAACATGATTATTTGCACCACAACCGCCAACCTAAGAACAGCCATCACCCCCACCACCATGCTCACCTAAGAACAAGAAATTTCGACTTCTTAACTTGTACGTAGAAATTTCTTCCCAAACTTGTACGAAAAAGTGAGAGAAGCTCCAGGTTCCCCCTTGCCATTAACAATTGGATAACTAACTAACTGACTCTCTTTCCCTTCTTCTGTAATACCTTCCATTAGGTCTTTTATCGGCACACGTACTTTACCCAATGTTTTACTGAAAAACATCCATTTGACCGCCTTAATCTTGATTACAAGATCTAGGCGGTCTTCTAAGCCCTCGGCCTCATTAAAAGTGAGTTTAATGGGAATATTCAATGTGAGTTCTGATGAGCATGTGTTTCTGAGAACTGGGGTTTGGAGCTTCTTGCCACCGGTTCCACCCACGACAACATAAACGTTGTATTTGCTGAGGGATGTAAGACCCCCTGCGGAGATGATTGTAAGGTTTAGAGTTCTGCGCTCCATGATTGAAAAGGTGATGGACTGTGTTTCAAAAACGCAGTAATCTGTTTTGTAGTGTTTGGCAAATAGAATTTGAAAATAACTTTTCTGCGTTTGAGAATGCCAAAACGTGAATTTGCAAACGATGCTTTACAACTGC
This sequence comes from Chrysanthemum seticuspe, assembly GCA_019973895.1. Lineage (NCBI taxonomy): Eukaryota > Viridiplantae > Streptophyta > Magnoliopsida > Asterales > Asteraceae > Chrysanthemum > Chrysanthemum seticuspe. The sequence goes on from BPTQ01000005.1 coordinate 289,910,067, forward strand.
TATTTGTTCAATGTACAAAGTTATTGGATTTCTTCACTCCAGCGATGCGACGATAGTAGATTCAGTGGTTCACTCGGTGATGTTTAATAAATATGTATTGTATTTGTGTATTGATGAATTTAGGGGATGATGGTGTGTGGATGCTAATGGGTCTTATATAGAAATAGAAATAAATTATAAATTGTTTTAAGAAAAAAGTATTTAACTAATAGTTATAAATATACATTTTTACATACGTTAGATAAATATCATTGTTTTTGTCAAAATTATAAAATTTAATCATATATTCAAATGTCCTCTTAGTCATTTTACATTTAAGTTATGAAATAATCTGATTTTGCCAAACAGTAAAAAAACTGATTATGTGATTATTACGATATCAAACAAAATAATCAAATCTAAGACTATGTTTTAAAACCACGTTTTATAACAGCTGATTATTTGATTACCTATTTTCAAATGCATTATCTATTTCGAATAAGCAACCCCAAACACACCCTAAAATGTATGGAGTGAACAAATATCATGTTTTATAGTATGTGAGAAAATATGTGTTTTATGTACGTAAATCATGTATCTATATGACGTAGTTAATAAAACATGATTTGCAAATGTATTAAAAAGATCTTTTTTTTATAAAGGGTTTTAAACCGGTGAATATATTACTTTAAAAAATAGTTAAATACATAAGATGTAAGTGAATCTCATATAAGATGTAAAGGGTTTTTTTAGTAATTCATATCGTAATGTTAGGTGTTTGTGGCAACGGGCTTCACAAATGTGCTTTCATTAGGACTAAGAGACTTAGACTCCCTAGGTTAGACAGATAATGACTAAAACAAGTAAGTTAACATAATTGCTCTTCAAAATATGTAGTACTTCAGAAAAGTGGTTTCGCTACTAGTCCTAGGTTAGCGTAAATAAATCGTATAGATTAGTTGGAAAACACTTATTGCGTGAATGTGACTGAATAGCTCGATAAATTGCTTCAGGGATATACGTTGCATTCATATAACTAGGCACGACTAGCTCTCAGTCTAGTTTACAATAGATATGAAACGTTATCCGCAATTCTTGAACCCACCAACGTAAGTCATAAGATCATTGCACTTATAGATGGATTAATAAAATAGTAGAATTAATATGGTTAACACTTTCTTTTTAATTTGATCACAACCGTAGTATTGTTTAGTTTAATTTACCTTTATTGCTTTCGTAGTTTGATTAACCTAAAAACCGTACCCTTCGCTCATATTTTAAACCCCATTTAAAACTGTAGGAAATTCATTAAGTTAGCTATTAAGTTTAGTTACTCTTTACGAATGACTTGTACTTACCAAACTATCTAAGATTGGCCGGGTACACTACCCGTAGATGTTAGTCTATTATATTAAGTTGGTTTTTATAAATTTAAAACTAGATTTAACACATCAGTAGTCAATTTTAAGTCATCATTAAACATTACTAGCTAGTAAAATAAGTCAATTAGACAATTACTTGGCAAAATAAAAATGTACATGAATATGTTGATTATTCGTTTTAATTGAGAATCTCGCATGATCAAAAACTTGCTAGGAAATGCTAGTCAACAATAAGTTTTTCAAGAAAATTACTTGTTGCTATTCCTGTATGTATTTATATCGTTTTCTTGGACGGAATCTTATTAAAAAGCGCTAGCAAGGACGAAGCTTACCGATTCATTTGGAGCGGCCACACATGTAACTTTTTCATTATTAATTTTTTTATGTAAAAAACAAACATTAAAATATAGCAAGGAAAACATTTTTTGGAGGGGCATAAGCTTCGTATATGCTAGCAAGGAGCTAGGCCGAGAAAATAATTAGGAAATAGAGTTGCAAGGATCATAATACCACCGGATCCAATTAACTGAGGCTTTTCTATATCTATTTGAAATCTAGGTGAAGGTGAATTGTTTTATGTAGATGCATGTATGATGTATCTACATCTATATATGCAACTATGCAATTGTATAATAATTTGATCTATTCTTTGGATGCTTATTTTTATTTCAAAGAAACATCAATTAATATCAAGATTTATGGGCCAAATTACAGTCACACAAAAACAAAAAGAAATGAATAATAATTGTCATTTCTTTTATTTTGCCGACTTTATGATATAGAGAGACAATGTGATCATTTTTATAGTAAATTGGTCATGTCAAAGTTGCATCCACATCATGTTAGGGTAAAAATTGAATCAACAAACTAGGAAGATGCATTTTGTTTTTTTATGATTCATATATCTTTAGAAACCGTGTAAATGGACTACCAAAAAAGATTAATGCGTGTTTACTTAAAACCATGTAAATGTACTTTTGGAAACCACGCGTTTACATGTACTTTCAGAAATCATGTAAATAAATAAGCATAAAAATGTTTGTTAATGAAGCAATAATCTTCTTCATCTACTTTTAGAAATCATGTAGATGGACTACCAAAGGAGATTATTGCGTGCGTTTACATGATTACTATTGGTAGTACGTCCTTTGTTAATGATTTTTTAAACATATAGTTTTAAATTTTGGCGAAAGTTTTTTTTATATGTTAGCGGACATTTTATGTGTGTTAATGTTTTGGTACACACATAAAATGTCCGCTAAGATATACAAATAAACTTTCACACACATAAAATGTCCGCTAACATATACAAATAAACTTTCGCCAAAATTTAAAAATATATGTTATGGGTAGTTTCTTTACGTCATTACGTGTTTAGCTAAAAGTATGAAAACATAATACAGTAATTTTGCTCATAGCTTTTAATATAAGCTTAACATGATTTTATGCAAATTTAAGTGTCATTTTCTACGATCATTTCATAAATGATAGCTATATATCTGCATGCAAAAGTGTATAATTTTTTTTTGAAAGGCGGAATTAAATTAAAAGGCTAGCAAAAAGCTAGAAGGAACAATTACAAAATTGAATTAAGAGAGTTACATGGGTCACTAAACCAGTCTATCCAACTAAAAGAAATGTTTTTACTTCTACTCGAGATCCAATTGAACGTTGAAAGCTTGATCTCGTTTAGAATGAGATCTTTTTGAGGCCGCTTTAGATTAAAGAGGACCTTGTTCCTATAGTTCCAAATAGACCACATGGTTGTGTTGACCGTAACATCAAAGAAGCTCCTTAGGTGTTTCTCCAAGGGTGCTTGATCGGCCAGGGAAAGGACATCCTCAAGAACAATAATTTGAGAATATGAAAGCTTCCACCAATTAAAAACGTCTTTCCATACGGATTGGGCAACTGTGCATGAGACCAAAACATGGCTTTCCATTTCGATGTCGTTGCTGCACATGGGGCATAGAACAGAATCAAGGTCAATCCCACGCTTATCAAGATTGGCCCTGGTCGGGAGTCTTTTGTTTGCGATACGCCATGAAAGAATGTTCACTTTAGAGGGGAGGAGCTTGTTCCATTTTGTTTGTTGAGAAGTAGGATCGACCACTGTGTTGGAAATGGTCTTCCGTATAGACTTAACTGAAAAAATTCGAGTTGGGTATTGGGTGAATTCCCATATATCTTGATCCATAGAGAGGTGGAGATTGGTTAAAAGGTTTTGAAGATCAGTGAACTCCAAATTTTCTGCCAGGGAGCGAGGTCTTCTTTTCCAATCCCAAGGAGTCGCAAGCCCATTATTTATTCTTGAAGATGTGGCCTGAGATATTGTGCCTAGATCAGGTACAGAAACATGAGTTGTGTGGTTATTTTATAAGACAGAAACATGTCGCTCAAACACACAACAGGCCTTCTTAGATTCGAGCTGCAAAAGTGTACAACGAAGAATTATATTTTGATGTAGAACAATTAAGTATTAATTTAGTATATAAGTATATAACATTTATGAAAATTGATGCACATATATGCTTTCTTTCTTCCTTAGGTTGAAAATAGAGCTAAGAACTTTGACATATGGTCTCAGCCCCTTAACTAAATATATTATTTCGGAACGGCAATAAAGAGTCTAGCAAGAAGCTAGCTAGACGCAAGAATAACAATTACAAAGACTAGAATAGCATTACAAAGATTTTTAAACCACTCAATCCAATTACTGATCATTTTCCTATGCTTATTAGTGATCCAGTCATAAGAAAACAACTTTACAACATTAAGCAGACAACTTTACTCAAATGCAAATATTGATTATTATGAAGTGCAAAGGGATGAGATTGAAGTCTTTATAGAAGTATATAATGTTGTAACAGACAAAGAGTACGTTTGTTATGGTGACTAACACTGTGTTCAAGAGGAAAGGATTTGAGTAAAGTAAGAAAAAAATTGTGTTTTTTGAGTTTCTTTTACCAAAGAACTACAAAAGAGGAGAAAGAATCAAGGTATAGTAGAATATGATTTAACCTTACCGTGTCAACTTATTTTAAAGATGGATTGATTTACGAGGAAACAAATTATTTTTCAAGTAACATTTGGAATAAATAGTAATTAAAGGGTAAATTGATTTCTTCATGAACAAGAGTAGTACTCTTTTGGAACCCATGTTTTTTTACGACTCGATATTGCTAGCTGACTAATCGCAGAGCGACTACCCTTTTAGATAGCACAGAGTCATTGCAAGTGAATCTTCGTGGCCACATGGAGATTAATTTTCTCTCCAAAGTTTAAACCTGGGACCTCCAAGAAATTACCCATTTAAGAGACCAAATTCAAACCACTGAGTCACCTCATGTCATTTTTTGGAACCCATATTTGTCTAGACAAGAGTACCTAAGATGGTCTTCTCACAAGAAAAGAGTACTAGAGTAAAGAAAACGCGTCCTCTCCCCCAAGATGCGTGCTACTTTATAACACAAGACGACGCATCTTAAATCCGAAAAGTGAATTAGAAAACTAACTATGATGATGCCTCCTTTCTTCTTGCTATCTTCTGAAAGTGTGATCATGAAGCTGCAATGTTGGGATGTATGCTTGGAATTTAGGTAGGAAATGTAGTCATAAAATTAAAAATTGCACAAATTATTTAATACCAATTAATTACACAATGAATTTTAATGGATATGTATATTTATAATAAATATGCAAAGTTTCTAACTTACAAGGGCTTATTTGAAATTTCTATATTTATAAAGGTTTAATATAACAAAAAAAAAGAAAAAAATTGCTATCATCTTCGTCCCACTTACACCTTCGCTACAAACACACACAACGAATGCACACTTCTTTTTCGCTGCAAACACACACAACACACACACTTCTAAAAAACACACACACAAAACCGACACTTCACACAAACAAAACACAAATAAACCGAAACAAAAAATAAAAAGAGAAAAAGTAGCAAATGGCATGAGGTGAGTTGAGTTACTTGGGAAACGGCGAGCAAGGGGTCAGATGCAGTGGCGCCAAAACAGCGCATCGTTTGGCATGCCACGCGTGAAATGGCGAGACCTCAAGTGACCAAATCTTAGTCTTGTTTTCGTGTATGTTTTATTTACCGTGTATAGCATTTTAGAAAGTTCATAAATATTGACACCTTTAATCCCGAATGTAGTATTAGTAACTACTCTTGAATTCTTCATTTTAAGATAAGAAAAGTTTTTGAATCTAAGTAAGGTATTGTTTATTTTCTTTTAAAAAGTCTAAACAACCTCTTAATAAACCAAAGCTCTTAATCAGTTAGAGCTTTTAGATGTTAAGTGTGTTTGTTTTTTATTTTTCGTTCAGAGGCAAACAGAGGTAAAAACATATAAACGGACCAGACATGGAAGGAGCATCTTAATGCCTCTAGTTGAATTAATAAACATTCAGACGTTTTCTTTAAAAAAAACAAACAATATTATTTGATTCAGATTCAGACATTTTCGCCTCAGATTCAGATTAAGATGTGCGAGTCAGATTCAGATTCAGAGCCTCTTAATAAAAAAAGAGCACCTTAGGTTGATACCTTGAATTCTAGTTTAAAAATCAGTTTTATGACAACTATGAACATGATATTTGCTACATTTCGATCTACAAAGTTCCCGAGGCGGTTTTGAATACTTTGGAAAGTGCTCATTCTACTTTTTTTTGGGGAAAGAACGCATGATTATAAAAGGTTAGCTTGGATCAAGTGGTATAATGTTCTTGCTTCATTCGACAAAGGTGGCTTAAACATTGGCAGCTTAAAGGCGTTCAACCTTGCCCTTCTTCAAAAGTAGTTGTGAAGGTTGATGTCTTACCCTCATGCACTTTAGGTAAAAGTTATTAAAACTTTACATGGTCAAGAGGGTGGTTTAGAAAATCAGGGTTGCAACTTCAATGGGACGTGGTCAAAAATTGTCGGTTCCTCTAACTACTTGCACTCCAAAGGTATTATTCCGGCCAATTCATTTTGTTTTTAAGCAGGTTTTGGTACTCTCATTTGGTTTTGAAGGACATGTAGATCGATGATTCTCCTCTCAATACTCGTTATCATCGCCTCTTTCGCTTGGTTCAAGACAAAGACTGTCTCATCATTGATCGTATTGATCATGGGCAATGGCGTTGGAACTGGTCGATGATCAATCTTGGTGCTCGTAACTTGGCATACTTACGTGACATACTTTCAGAGATTAGCCTAGCTATTAATAATGAGGGTAGAGACTCTTACGTGTGGCCTTTTGGTTCGGATAGTGTTTTCATAGTGGGGAATCACAACGCCTTATTGAATCCAAGATCCTTCCATCGTTGTCTCCTCAGACTAAATGGGACAAAACTCCTCCTCGGAAAGTTAATATCTTTATTTCGAGAATGGATTTGGACCGGTTACCTCACAGGTTGAATCTCTCTTCTCGTGGAATTGACATACTGACGATCTCTTATACCTCTATAATGGCAACGCGGAATCTTCAAATCACATTTTCTTTGAATGTGACATAGCTAAGGAGGTTTGGAATCTAGTACGAAAAAGGTGTGATATCCCTCTTCTCATTCTTACTTCTCTCAAGCATTGTACGGCTTGGTTTGACTCCTAGAACGCTTCTAATGAGAAGAAACGTCGTCTCTCCGTTGTTTTTGCTTCGTCCTTTTGGTGGCTTTTGAGGTATCGCAGTAGTGTCGCCTTTTTCACACCCAATGAGGAAAAGTGATATTTTCAACAACATTCATTTGGCTTCATTTTCTTGGCTCAACAATAGGGGTCATATGTCGTGTAATTAGATAGAATGGCTAAAAATGCATTGTTTCTTACAAGTGCCTGATGTGTGCTGCTAGGAGGTTCGAGCTTCACGAGATTGTCTGGTTCTTTTATATCGTTGTCTTTTTGTTTTCTTTCCCCCGGGGCTTGTTTGGGTCTACATCAAAAACACTTCGGAGTGAAAACCGGTGGCTTGGCCTCCGTGTATGGGGATTTTTCTCTTGTCTCGTTTTTACTGTAATCGCAAGAGTTTTTTTTATCATTTTTGCAGTCAGCTTTTGTTTCTTTCTAGTCTGTATATGTACTTTTTTTTGCCCCAAAAACTTTATATTCTAAAATTTTAGAATATGTAGCTTGTGTATCTTTCTAGTCTATATATCAGCCGTTAAGAAAAATGATATTCGTTGTGAAAAAAAGAACAATAATTGTTTGTTTGTTATTTTTCTTTTTTTTTGTTACAAATAATGCAAGATGCTATGGAAATTTATATTATCTGTTTTGGTGTAAATTTACCATCATCCCTTAAGATGTCACTCTCTTAATTTCATGTCATTGGGACCATATTTCCTTTAAGAGCAACAAATACTTGCAACGATTTTCTGTCAAAATAATATATGTTTCATACCCATTAACATGACACGAGCCACGGATAATCCACCCACAAACATGAGTACTCACTTTGATCTCATAGTTATTAACATGAACATAGGAGCAAGCCTTCATTACCCTGATCCACTCAAAATCACATTTTCTTACTACACAAATATTTCAAATATGGTATTTTGGCTGAATACAAGTTGGATAGTTTTTATCAGGGTATTATGAAGACGAGGAACGTGAAAGATGTGGTTGAAACAAGTAGCTTCTCCGCAATGTTTGAAGAGATGTGTATTGAGTTAAGTATTGATTATTAGATTATGATGGTATAAAAAAATTGTTTGGGCAAATTCCGCATAACTTTAAAAACAAAGTGATCTTAGAAAGGTTAAACCATCATAAGAAATGAACTCTGCTTTAATTCTGCATGTAATTTAGAGTCCCCTTAAATGTTATACGAAATATTAGAGCAGAAGGTGCCATAGCTCAAGACATGATCTTTTTTAATGTTACCTCATGTCACATTAGCTTTTTCCCATTCACATATATTTTCACTCACACACCCAAAAACATCATCTCTCATGCCTCAAGCCAAAACCTTTTTAAGACTCACTATTTTATTTTATTTTTTCATTTTTAAAACCAACTAATTTCTTCATTCATAAAAAGTACAATTACAAATTACATTTTAAAAAAAATACGAATCTAAAATTACAAATTACATAAATATTTGAAAGAAAACTAACCTACACGGACTAAAATGAGTAATGTACAAATTACTTATAAATTTAATTTTTCACAAAAGAAACAAATTAGAACTTCAAAAATTTGAACGCCCACACACACTAAATACAGTCACACTTCACACACACACATTCATGGACGGACCCACATGTATGCCGGGTGTGACACGGGCTACACCCGATTTTAGGTCATGAAGTGTAAAAAGATTTTAAAACTGACGTTTTTGTAGTATGTGCAACCACCAAATTTTTTTTGTTACCTTCGTTTCTTACAGTGTAACTTTATTTAGCCCAAAATTTCTTTTGTGCAACACCCTTTTAAAAATCCTGGGTCCGTCCTTCCACACATTAACCACCAAATACACACAACAAACACAAACACAACACGAATTAAACAAAAACCCACGGTCGAAAAGGAAAAAAAAAAATAGAAATGCAATCATGGGCTTAAGCGATGGTGCGGTGCACAAGGGGTGCCATGGCGTGACTACACTTTGGATTGGCTCAGGGCCTAAGCCATAGTATCGTGTGCACTTAACGATTCTTTGACCATCTATATATATTATAATTTCGGTGCATATTTCTGAATAATCACATTTTAATTGCCTTATCGAAAGAGCACATCAATATTTGGTAGTTTATTAACTTGTGACATATATGGCGTCGTAAAAAATAATAATTGTTTTGACATGTTAGTAATCATTTTCTTTCTCCAACTTCTTGCTAGATCTTTTTAGTGAAATATCATTTTAAGAGCACAAGGTATCATTTCATTTTTCAGGGCTACATCAACACATTACCAATCTACTTTAACACCAACTAACACCCCAAAAACATAAAGTAGTATAACATGTTAACACCTACTCTTTTTGGACTCACCATTTTATTTTATTTTTCATTTATTTAAAATTAATATTTCATTAAATTAAAATACAATTTACAATAAAAGAAAAATACAATGTAAATTACGGAGTATTATACAAGAAACAATGTAAATTAAAACATCCATCTTCTACCTCTTGACACACACTAGAAACACACACAAAAAAAACCCCATCTACACACAGTAAAAAAACACACACAAAATGAACACATACACATACCAAAACCCATTTAAAAAATAAAGAAAAAAAGAAGTTACAACGCACGTTGGTATACAAACGCCACCACCAACGCACGTTGGATTGATGGGGATACGGTATGGTAATGTCGGCAACGCTGCCGCCACTTCGGCATAACGCCGAGCCGGGCGTTACCATACGTTGTGCTCTAAGAGAGAAGAAAAAAAGGAAATAACTTGTGACATATGGCCTCAAGCTTATTATTCACTTTTTGTACGTTTAATTGTACAGACATACCTACGTCTTTATTGTGTTGTATATCATACAATGCATATCAAACAATTAAACAAATTAGACAAAGATCAATTATATTGTATAATAATATTTATATAACTTAAGAACTTTGACATATATATATCCTGGTCTCAGCCATTAATTAAAAAGGGTTGATAACAATTTCAAAAACTGATCAAACATTTATCATAATAAACATAATTAACAATCAAAACATACTATTTTTGACATGATTTGCACCACAACCGCAAGCCTAAGAACAGCCTCCACCACCGCCACCACAGCCATCACCCCCACTTGTACATAGAAATTTCGAGTTTGGAACTTGTACGTAAAAATTTCTTCCCAAACTTGTACGAAAAAGTGAGAGAAGCTCCCGGTTCTCCCTTGCCATTAACAATTGGATAACTAACTAACTGACTCTCTTTCCCTTCTTCTGTAATACCTTCCATTAGGTCTTTTATCGGCACACGTACTTTACCCAATATTTTACTGAAAAACATCCATTTGGCCCCCTTAATCCTGAATACAAGATTAAGGCGGTCTTCTAGGCCCGCGGCCTCATCAATAGTGAACTGAACGGGAAAAGTCCATGTGAGTTCTGATGAGCCTATGTTTCTGAGAACCGGTGCAATTTGGAGCTTCTTGCCACCGGTTCCACGCACATAAACGTTGTATTTTCCGAGGGATTTAAGACCCCCTACGGAGATGATTGTAAGGTCTAGAGTTCTGCGCTCCATGATTGAAAAGGTGATGGACTAAAATGTATGGACTGAACAAATATCATGTATATTATATATAGTACGTGAGAAAATATGTGTTTAATGTACATAAATCATGTATTTATACTACGTAATTAATGAAATAAAATTTGCAATTGTATTAAAAAGCTTTTTTTTTTTCTTTTTTTTTTTTTTTTCTTTTTTTGTTAAAGTGGTTTTAAACACGTGAATATATTAATCTAAAAAACAATTAAGTACATAAGATGTAAGTAAATCTCACATCTCGACGTGTTACATTGACATTAAAACTTACATAACAAGATATAACCACTCCTGTCAAAAGAAAAAACACTAATCACTAGATTACATTTTACTCATAAAGATACCAAATATAAACTATCGTCTAAATTGACCTTCAAGATTAATATCTGACGCGTCACAGAATGCCAATTATTATTTGGTTAAAAGTCCATTCTCATAACCGTCATAGATGTTATAATCTTTATCCTCAAATAAACTTGGATCATTTGCACATCCACTAGCTATGAAATGAGCAGTCTCATCGTAAACATACTCAACATCACTATCACCCTCTTTCAAGCCCTTTGTCGCATCCTCAACAGTATTACCAACATTTCCAGCAATTGATGTACCCACATTCTCGAATATCTTATCATTTTCCTTCGATGCTTTAAACGACTTCCTTAAAATAACAAGATTTATATCATTCGAATTCCCGAGTCCTTTAGTGTTAGAAGTCGAGGCCATAATAGTGGTATCATTTTTCGAAGCCTACGCCCAATTCTTTCCCTGACTTCCTTGCTTCTTTGACGTCCGAGACCCACTAGGACGATACACGAAAGTACTTTTAGGTTTAAAACCCATTGACTTATCATGTTTCTTACGTTTCAGTTTGCGGTTATGTACAACTTGAAACCCATCATTTTGAGCAGCAACATTCTTCATATATTTGGACCATTTTGCTTCCTCAAACCAGCTCCTAAGTTCGCACCAAATTCAGAAACCACATGTTTAGGAAATTGACCATCATCATGACCAAACACCGAATAACTACCACATCTTGGAGGTTTTCACTCATATTCCACCTTAATTGTGAAAATAAGAACTTGAACCCTCCACATAAGGAATAGCAACTACCATAGTATCTTTGAGAGAACGATCAGCCCTAATGTCAATTAATGCACGAGCAAAATCCAATTGAACCCAGGAGTTTATGCACATTGTGCTCGTATAAGCATCAACCATGGTTGATGTACCTAATCTAGTGGCTATGACACTTAACCCATCCTCGGTAAACGCAGTAACTAGAATATCATGCAATTTAACCCAAACCAAGATAGATTTCAGCTCTTCTTTTAATACGCACTCATTAGGAGACCATTTCTTAAGGATAAATGGAGCATTACGAATCAGCTATGAACCATTTTCCAATACCTCATCCCACCTGCTACTGATGCGAATTTGAATAAGAAGAAACCTTTCTAATTCATCATTGCTTTAACTATACCAAACTTCTTCCGTACATTCATCACATAACGTTCCACAACAAGAAACGCAATTCGTTTGCCAAGAAAATAACCATATAACGAGTTTTCATACCTAGCATTGACCTCCGAAACATAAGATAAAGGAATTAGTACTTAAATACTATCACCTGTTTTAGTACCCATGTCTGATGTTTGAAAGTGTGTCACCCATTTTGTTGATTCGGGATTGACCAATCTCGCGAGTGATATATGAAAAACGTGATTTTGTAACTCCTTTCTCCCTTGTTCAACCCGAACTTGTAACACAATATTACCAGTCCCAATATTGTTCTTGTCCACGAGATTTTTGGACTCCGTTTCAATATTAAATACCTCGTTGCTACTACTTTGTACCTATTCTAAACTAGCAACTTCTTCATGAGGTGATGTTGATGTTTCCACTCGAGTTGGTTTACTAGGTTTTAACGGTTACCCATCATCTCTCAATAACACAAGCTTCCCTTAAAGCATTTAACTTTCAATATCACGAATCTTTGCAGCTAGAGAAGTGGCGTTTGGACTACCAAATGCCTTTGATAAGCTCGGGAACGGTCCCAATCCAACACCACTATGAGCAGCATTTGACACGCTTGTTTTCAAAGTCGAGCCAGATTCCACATTGGCAGATGTTGATTTCCCCTCGCCATCATTCCTTTTTGTAGAAGCAGAACAAACACTTTTGTTAGTACTTTTATGCTTCCCTCTCTCCTGCCTGGATCCAAAAACCCTTGTTTCAATATTAAAAAGCTCATTATCATTAGAAATGATCATTTCCTAAAATAAACCAAAACAATGAAGTTACTAAATCCTTGAGATTTATATATATAGTTACTTCCATATAAACATAACTAATAAAAATGTTTAAGATCATATTGAAAGAATTATGTGCAAATAACACAACAACTTTCACACTTGCCTTTACAGAAATGTCGAAGGGTCACATCCAACCACCCCTTGGTGAATTCTTTTATTTACTGAATAAACAAGAAAAAACGTGTGCTCACCAAACAAATACACAATAAAAAGATAGTCCCCTTCAGAAGGATCCTATCTATCCCACTACAATGATTAAGATACAAAGTAACCTCACTACAACTCTCAATAACACCTACCAAACTATAAACCTGATCAAGATGATCAGAATACCAATATCAGACCAATCACAACTTGAGAGAGAGATGTATGCATGTGTGAGAGAATAATATGACTTGATAATGCTGATAGGGTTAGGCTTTTGCTTTTATAGCAGCAAATTACACTTTAACCCCTGTAGAATATAAAACCTGCTATCAAGAGCTAAACATACAAACATTTCAAAATCTTGACATAACAAGCCCCTAGACTTTATATCCAAGCATGAGCTTGCACAACACAACACATTTCAACACCCCCTCTCAAGCTCGTGGCTTGAACATATCCACCAAACCAAGCTTATCACAAAACTGCTTGTGTTGAGAAACACTCAATCCTTTTGTAAATATATTTGCAACATTGTTAGCAGAGGCAACTTTCAAGGTTTTAATAACCCCTGAAGCTACCTTCTCTCTAACCAAATGCAAATCAATTTCAACTGTTTGGTTTTCTCATGAAATACTGTGTTAGTAGCAATCTGAATAGCATATCTGCTATCACAAAATAAACTTGCAGGCAACAAGTCATCAATTCCAAGGTCCTTAAACAGTTTTATAATCCAAATAAGCTCACAAGTAGTAGATGCAAGACACCTATACTCAGATTCAGCTGAGGACCTAGAAATAATGGCTTGTTTCTTACTTTTCCAGGAAATCAGGTTATTACAAAAGTAAACACAAAAACCAGACACAGATTTCCTAGAAATAGGACATTTAGCCCAATCTGCATCTGAATAAGCATACAAATTAAGCTTTTTACCATACTCAAACTGAATACCTGTACCAGGAGCCTGTTTTAAGTATCTCAAAACTCTAAGTGAGGTACTAAAATGTGAGTTAAGAGGAGCATGCATATTGTAGGACCTTAAATCTATCAACCTTATCACAAACCCAACACGTTATGAGTATAACACGAACAACACAAACACAAACATATGCGTAAATAAAGAAGGAAAGATTAAGATGATGGTGACTTGAATATATGAAACCGTGTATGTGAGAAGAGAAAGATGAAAACAATATGTTGTATATTCCAAAGAAAACACACACACACACACTCAAGCACACCCCTCAAATGAGACTTTGAGGGGTTTATATAGTACATTACATAAACGCCCTAATGGGCTTTGGATGGGCCTCGTGGACTTGAATTGGATAACACATGAAGAAAGGCTAGCTTAACTTAACTTATAGCCAATTAGCTTAGCCCAATCCACGAGCCTGTTGACTATTCTAGCACGATATCTAACACACGTTACAAAGTTCCTAATCGTGAATGACCATCACTTCTAATAAAAACTATTAAGGCTAACAATCTCCCCCTAAGGGGTGGTCATTCAAAAGATGCTCCACTTGAATAGGTCTTTACTTTTCTCGAGCTTGAACTCTGTGTGTAGATATAGAATAGTCTTGTTTCATTGTTCCTTCATGCTTTGTGATCAATTAATGTGGTTGTCTGCCGTTGTAGACTTCGTTGGTTAGGTGTCTCCACGTCTTTCTCCACCATGCTCACACTTCTATTTGTCTTTTGGATACCAATGATGTAGTTCTCGATTCTTTAAACTTTGAAGATTCTTTGACATTGACGAAGAATCATCTTTAACTTTGTGTTGCCTTTGATTTTGATGAGAACTTTCATGTATTGTTGGTATGAGCATGTGGAGAATCTGCACGATCAATCCGCTCCGGAGCTTCCATAAGAAGAAAACATAAAAACAGGTTAGAAATAAGCGGATTCCGGCACTTACAAGTTTGAATTTCGAGGGTGTTAACAGCATAGTGTGAACACACGTATCTAATTCTCACAAAGGTCGTTCCTGAACTGGAGTCCCACAAGTGAGATAACGCGATATACCGAAGTACATCTACAATTCAGATGAGTCGTTGAAGTACACCAAAGCATCACTCCACGACTGTAGACCGTTTGATACACACTAAGCGTAATCCACGGGGAGTTACCGAAGTGACCTGCTATCAGGGCTGCTTGATTTTGACCCTGGCAGGAGTTTCCATTCAATCACTGAAGATCACAGATGTGAAACTTCTCATAAATGTTCTGGCAGATAGCTAAGATCTGCGTAGGACTCTAGAATATATCACTTATGTCCTTATTGATGAACAGTAAGCGATGTCATGTCAAGTGTTCCTATGAGATCTTTTGATGAATCTCGTGGCTCTAGACTCAATTAGTGCATTTTGGTTTTCCTGAGCGGAGACTAGGGAGAGGGTCTCCTTCTTCAATATCAACGATCTCTAAGAGAAAGTCGATAGATTATGTAGGGTTCCCAGTGAGAATGAAACAAATCCTTTTGAGAGGAATTGAGTGGCAAGAAGGTTTAGTGCAGTGCGCCACTGGGTCCATGACGTCTTTGTCTTCAATACCAGTGTCATCTAAGTGACAACCAGTAGTAGATGAATTGAACTCGGTTTTTGCCCTAAGGTTGAATATGGAGGACTATTTCATTTCACCCTTTTTCATTATATTTCTTTTTAATTCTTCAACCCCTTCTTTCTCCTTTCTCACATTACTCCTTTTTTCAATCATACCTGAGGACTTCTAATACTAACTATTGGTGATGTCCTTGGGTAGATCCCTCTGGCTCTGGCGGATCATAGGACGAATTCCTATCCTTAGTCACCTTTTAACTCCATGACTGTCCTATTGTTGCCATAAAACCATTTTTCTTGAAAATCTCTCAAAGTGTTTTTGATAGAAAACATGTTTGGAACACTTCGAGAGTTTTATATTTTCAGAAACACTCCCCCTTCACATGTGCTTATAAGTTTTGACAGAAATCTGCACATAGAGGGTAGAGTTCGCACTTTTTGAATTGATCGACTTTAAATGAGCTAGACCGATTCGAGACACGTTTACATTACTAGAGAACTAGCTTGAAATTATTACCCGTCCTGGTCAAGTCCATATAAAGTTTCTCGAGATGGTACATGATTCCTCATCAATTCGATGGTTACGACTGAGTCGAGCTCTTTTGAGAATCAAACAACAATCATTAAACTTTTTGATCACATTTTAATCACGTCTCCTCCCCCTCAAAAATAGCATATTCGTGATATTTTTGATATCAACGGATTAAACAACATTTTAGAATCTTTTGGGGAGACACGCGGATTTGATTTATGCATGAATTTGGAACATTTTTTTTTATACTCCCCCTTCAATAAAGCATAATCAATTAAAAGGTTTTAGAGGGAGTTATCTTGAGCACAAAGTATTTTGAAAGATTTTGAAAATATTTTTGAACAATCTTGAAAAGGTGCTCAAGATGATGATGATTTATCACCAGTTTAAAATGTAGTGCAGTGAAGCGTACACTTGATTTTTCTTTAAAACTACGAGTTTTGATTTGAAATAATCAAAAGTCATCATTTTAGTTCGGGTTTCGTACTGAAGTATACGAAAGCCATTTTTGAAGAAATTTTGAGAAACGACATGTTTTAGAAAACATTTAAAGAACTCTCGCTCAAGCATCTGTACATGCCCGTATCATTGTTGAATGACATTTCTAGAAATGTACAGAATATCGATTATACAAGAGACATGTCGTGAGAAGAATATTTTTGGATTTTTTATTTTATATTGTTTTTGTATTTTTGAAAGTTTTATATTTTTATATTTTGCTTTTGTTGGTTTTTCAAATTTTGTATTTTGTTTTTCAAAAATATTTACAACGAAGCTATTTGGAAAATCATTTTCAAGAAGATTCGAGAAGACGTTCTAACTCCTCAGGGGTTAGGCTTCGCATTCCAATTCGTCGAACTAAATCGT
This sequence comes from Chrysanthemum seticuspe, assembly GCA_019973895.1. Classification (NCBI taxonomy): domain Eukaryota; kingdom Viridiplantae; phylum Streptophyta; class Magnoliopsida; order Asterales; family Asteraceae; genus Chrysanthemum; species Chrysanthemum seticuspe. The sequence continues at coordinate 289,927,082 of BPTQ01000005.1, forward strand.
CAAATTCGCATTCCAATTCGTCGAACTAAATCGTCAAACCTTTCTTTTGGATGGGCTTTAGTAAATATATCGGCGAGTTGGTAATCAGTCTTCATGAAAAATAATTCAACAGTACCTTCTTCCACATGTTCTTTGATGAAGTGATAGCGTACTCTGATATGCTTAGTCTTTGAGTGATGAACAGGATTACATGATATGGCTATGGCACTTTTTGAGTCACAATACATAGGTATTTTATCGAAAGTAAAGCCATAATCTGTGAGTTGTGTTCTCATCCATAGAACTTGAGCACAACACGCAGATAGAGACACATACTCAGCTTCAGCGGTTGAAAGTGCAGTGCAATCTTGTTTCTTTGAAGACCAGCTTACTAACTTTTCACCCAAAAATTGTGCTCCTCCTGATGTACTTTTTGCTGTAACTTGGTCACCTGCGTGGTCCGCATTTGAAAAAGCAATTAGATCAAATCCGGATTCCTTCGGATACCAAAGACCCTTGTGAATGGATGTCTTCAGGTACCGAAAGATCCTCTTAACCTCTTTGAGGTGCAGTTCGGTAGGCTTAGCCTGAAATCGTGCTAATAAGCAAACAGCAAAATGAATATCGGGTCGACTAGCAGTAAGGTACATGAGAGAACCAATCATGCTCCGATATTTCTTTGGATCAATAGGTTTCCCAAACAAATCGGCTCCAATTTTCGGTGAAGTTACCATTGGTGTTCCGACCGAGTCACAATTATCCATACCATGATTTTTTAAAATCTCAGTTGTATATTTCGCTTGATTAATAAAAATTCCACGTGGGGACTGATGTATTTGTAAACCAAGAAAAAACTTTAGTTCCCCCATCATGGACATTTCAAATTTGCTTTTCATGAGATTTTCAAAATGTTTTGAAAGTTTCGGATTAGTGGACCCAAAAATGATGTCGTCCACGTAAAACTGAACAATCAAAATGTCGTTTTTGCATTTTTGTGTAAACAAGGTAGGATCAACCGTTCCTTTGGTGAAATTGTTTAGGATAAGGAAAGAGGACAGTTCGTCATACCACGTTCTCGGAGCTTGCTTTAATCCATAGATTGCCTTTTTGAGTTTGTAGACGTAGTCTGGATGTTCCATATCTACGAAGCCTTCTGGCTGACTCACGTACACTTCTTCTTTCAGAGTTCCATTCAAGAACACGGTCTTAATGTCCATTTGATAAACCGTGATGTTTTTGTGAGCTGCATAGGCTAAGAAAATCCTGACTGCCTCAAGTCTAGCTACCGGCGCGAATGACTCTTCAAAGTCTATCCCTTCTTCCTGTCTGTATCCTTTGGCCACAAGACAAGCTTTGTTGCGAATTACAGTCATCTCTTCATCCCTTTTGTTCTTCCATAACCATTTGAGATCAATGACTCGAATGTCAATTGGTCTTGGAACCATATCCCAAGAGTCATGAAGACGGTATTGGAGAAGTTCCTCCTGCATCGCTTCTATCCATGCGGGTTCTGCCATTGCCTCGCAAATGTTCTTTGGCTCTATATTGCTAATTGAGCAAAGGTAAATGCATAAGTCGCAATCGGTGGCAAGTTGGCGTCTCGTCTGAATTGGCCTTGAAGGTTCACCAATAACTTGTTCAAATGGGTGGCCTTTTGTCCACTTCAGAGTAGAAGGATACCGTTGGTTAAACGTATGTGAGTTAGATGGTTCTCGTAAGCTTGAGGATGATTCAGCTGATTCCGTGGCAAACGGGTTTTCAAATAAGTCTTTATCTAACGTTGCATCGTTCTGGTGTTGGTTTTGCCCATCAACTGCTGGTAGAACGGGTGCAAGAACTGGAGTAGATGTAGATGATGTTGATGGAGTTGGTGCATTGGTTTCGACCGTTGTAGATGCATCTTCTATTGGTGGTGGAGGATGATTTTGAGCGGGTGCAGCGGAATGATGGTTTGATGCATTTGTCGAAGTTCCACCATAGTATTCATCGAACATTAACTCGAAGAAATTCTCCCATTCTTGTTCTTTAGGATTGTCAAACGAAGTTGATTGAGCTCTTTGAGGTACGAGTCCTGAACTGATGTGTCCAGAAGTCTGCGGGTTTAGTGCGGGTTCTAGAGTAAGTCTCTCAGAAGCCATTTGTGAAAGTTCATCAAAATTCACGTTCATCGTCTCAATGATCCTCCTAGTTCTTCTGTTATACACCCTGAATGCCCTCGAGCTGTCTGAATATCCAATGAAGATTCCAATATCACCTTTAGGTTTCAGTTTCCCTAGATCTTCTCTGTCGTTTTTCGGATAGCACAAAGCGCCAAACACGTGAAAGTAAGAGATATCAGGTTTTCTGTTGTTCACTATTTCATATGGGGTTTTATTGAATCTTGGATGGATTAGGGATCGGTTCTGAGTGAAACAAGCAGTGGCAACAGCATCAGCCCATAGAAATAATGGTGCACTAGAATAAATTAGCATTGTGCGAGCAGCTTCCACAAGAGTACGATTTCTTCTTTCAACTACCCCATTCTGCTGTGGAGTTCTAACAACTGATGTCTGATGAGTTATTCCAACATCTTCAAAATAAGCTCTTAACTCCTGATTTGTGAATTCTGTGTCGTTGTCTGTTCTTACAACTCTTATAGGAGCTTGAATAAGTACTTGAATACGTTTCAGGAAGGTGATGATAATGTCTGGTGCTTCGTCTTTTGATCTCAAAAACCTAACCCATGTATATCTTGAATAATCATCGACGATAACAAGAATATACTTTTTCCCGTTAATGCTTTCAACTCTTATTGGGCCACATAAGTCCATGTGCAACATATGCAACCTTGCTTCCGAACTAGGTACGGATTTGGGTTTATATGATGCTCTTTTGCTTTTTCCTTTTTCGCATGATGGACATAAGTGATCCTTGGTGTATTTGAACTTTGGAAGTCCATCGACGATGTTGTCTTTGGCAAGTTTGTTGATGGTGTCGAAATTGAGATGAGATAGCCGTCTATGCCACAACTAGGACTTTGTTCCAGATGCTCGTGTCATAAGACATATTGGTGATGAAGAGGCCATTTGGTTAATGTCGATAGCATACAAGTTTGTATCACGATTCCCAGTTAAGAGATCAGTGCCATTCAAGTTTCTAACGAAGCAAGCATTTTTCCTAAAAGCAACCTCTAAATCTGCATCACAGAACTGCCCGGCTGAGAACAAATTGTGTCCCAACCCTTCGACATAGTAAACCCGAGTGATCAAATAATTTCCAAAAGGTAGATCTCCATAACCCATGATAGCTGCTACATGATCATTTCCAAAACGTACGGTTCCCATGAATTGCCAGACGAAGTTGATCAGCAGCTTCAGATTCCCGGTCATGTGCTTGGAGCAACCCGAGTCGACGATCCAAAGACATATTTTGATAACCTGCCAATAACAGAAGAAGAAGATTTTGGAAACCGTTTTGATTTTGGTTCCTTTGGGTTAGAGGTAAAATCCTGATCACACTCATAGAAGTCATCTATAGGTAGGACAGGTGCATCACTCATTCTACCATTCTCGAGTGTGAAAGTTCTACCTGTGGGTTTCCAAATGTCATCCCTAAAGTAAACATTATGTTCCCTATCAGTAGTGTAAAGCCTAAGTCTCGCAACTAGTCTTCCTATTCGTTTAGCATAAGTTCTTTTGGGAACATTCTTCTTAACAGGCTTAACAATCTCATTCTTAGAAACACAATCATCATGAACATTAGTTAAAGATTTCTTGCAAGTTAAACAAAGAGATTCAACACATTCATTAGACTTAGCAAGTTTCATAGGTTCATTACATTCAGATGAAATGTCTTTCTTATTACAAAGCGGTAAACTCCTAGGGTGTTCTTCTACTTTCTTCTCTTTATTCAAGCGACTACTCTTAGAGGCAAGCGAGACTCTATTGTTCCTTGTATTGCTCTTAGGCTTTAGTCTGCTGCTCCTAGAGGTGCTTCCTAGTCCTGTAGAAGGTAAGGCACACTCATTAGGATTCACAATCTTATCTAGAGAAGTGGTTTCAGCTTTCCTAGTCTCTTCAGAGTGCTTTTCTAAACTTATGTCGTTTGTTCCATATCTTTTAGATGTGGAGGCAGACGCATTAGTGGTACGCATCTTAAAAAGGCCAGGAGCTAAAACTTTTGGTTTCTCAATAACCGTTTTTCCTTTATCTGGCAAGGCAGGTGGAGTGACTGATTTTGATAAATCATTTTTCTCATTGACTTTTGGAGGAGGCATTGAAACAGACATTTTTGGTTTTAAAACCGGTTTGGGAACATTTGCTTTCTCCTCAGTCAATGGTTTTGAAATCTTAGTATCCACTGCCTTTCCTTTTTGACATTCCAGCTGAGCCCTCAAAAGATCATTTTTCGCTTTCATGTCATTGTAGGCACGTTCATACGACAGTTTGTCATACTTGCATTCCTCAGTTTTTCGATCAAGTTGTTTAAAATATGAGACATTTTCTTTTTCAAGTTTCTCAAGTGCTTTTTCATATTTTGAAACAATTTTGGAGGTCTCAGACTGGAGTCTTTCATGATCTTCAACAGAATATGTTTGTAAAATGATGGACATAATATCAGTAGTCAGAACATCTTCGAAGAGAGAATCATTTAAATTTTCCAAAACTTTGATGTGTTCGACACAGTCATTAGCTTGCTTTACCAGGGATTTATGGTCCTTGACCAAGTCAACTGTTTCTTTCAAAAATGCTTGTTCAAAATGAATTACCCTTGCACTGATGGCATTCAGCTGAGGGGCAATTTGAGTTTCAAAGTACTTTTTATTTTCATTATCAAAACTATTAAACCAGATGTTTGTTGTAATATTGGTTTTAGTTTTAACAGTGTCTTGAAGATCCACAATTCTAGTTTTCACATTTTCTAAAATACTTCTCGCATCACTTGTGTTAAAAGGATTGTTTGAAGACATTTGTTCAATGTTCGAAAGAGAATTTGAGACAACAACTGGTTTTGAAACAGATTTTGAAACAGGTGTTGACTCTTTGTTTGAAACACTTGGTATGATGGAAAACTTTGACTTTTCTTTTTTATTAACAAAAGTAATTCCGTTAATTTTGTTCCATTTGTTATAATCAATTGGTTTGATTTCCAGATGTTTTTGTTTCATTTTTGATCTACTCTCCTCAGATAGTTCTAACGTTTCAAGAGAATCACGAACAATAATGGGTTCATGTAAAACATTTCCATTGTGTAACACATTCTAAGGTTTCTGAGCTTTCTTGAGGAACGAAGAAGGGTCGTTATCAAGTGCCATTCTATGATTAGTATGAAAATGCGGATTTACTTGATTAGAAAGCATCTTGATTGTTTGAGCAGAATGACCCGTTTTAAGAAGCAAATTTTCCAAAGTTTGGATTTTTTCATTTTTATCGAGAATTTAATCAAGAAGAGAATCTTCTCGTTTTGAAAAATCAGTAATCAACTGCTTCTTCTCTTTTTCAAGATTAGAAAACATTTCTTTTTGTTTAGAAAGTTGGTTATTTAAATCAGAAATTTCCTTGTTTAAAGATTTAATTTTTAAGTTCAAATTCACATCAAGTGTGTTATACTTGATTTGCAATTCTTTTTCTTTAGAAACCAAATTTCGATAACCAATTTCTAATTCTAATTCTTTGTTTTTATGAAATTTAAAGGCTTTTGCGTTCTCCTTGTAACTCTCAAGCTCAGCGGTCAATTTAGCATTCGCGGCCTTAACTTCGCGATTGACCGTTCTAACTTTCTCAATTTCAATGCCACAGTTGTTGATTAATTATTCAAAATAAGCACGTGTTTCCTCATCAGTCTCAGTATTTTGAGCCACACAGTGTCCACTAGGATCCACATCTGGAGTCTCAGAGTTAGTATTGCTACAACTCGGATTGTCTAGGTATGTATCATAAGTAGGTGCTGATGTCACAGAATGTTGTTCGTCATGAGTAAACACATCAAATATGACATTGTTATAGCATGGATCAGTGATTGGTACCTCAGATACTGCATTGGCGTCATAGACAGGAGGTGCGTCAGAATCAGTGTCGTACTTAGTCTCCTGAAGATTTGCCATGAAGATGCAGTTTGCATTGAGTTCCTCGAGGTCTTCCAAATCATCCATAATAGCCATGAAGTCATGTTCCTCAGCACTCAATTGAAGTCCAGATTGTTCCTTTTGTACCAACATAATAGCTTTCTGAAGATACGCAAGATCCTTCTTTTTCGGCTTAGTTGGACAATTCCTTGCCATGTGACCCAATCCTTGACAGTTATAACACTTAACCTGATTACCCTGATTCACGTTTTCTTAATTCCCAACGACTGTAGCTGCAACATTCCCATTCTGATTACCCACTGCTCTATTCCCAACATTCTGACCCATCTGATTACCCTGATTCGGAACCGCCTGATTACCCATGCGAAATCCAGTAGCATATCCCTGCTGATTCCCAATAACTCCAACCATTTGTCTTTGATTACCCATGTTCACACCCGGCTGTGCAATTTTCCTGTTGCGAGTGTTTGATGAAATCCTCTGGTTGTTGTTAGTTGGTGTGGAATAGCGACTTCTGAATGCTTTACCCAATAAAGAAAATACCTGTAGCAAGGCTTCTTCTTGTTCAGTTTCAGGATCAGTGATTCCTTGTTCATGGTATTATGGATACTGTTGTTGTTGAATGACTTGTTGTTCTGGTGGATAGAATTGTTGTTGAGGGATAACAGCTTGTGGTTGAGAAATGTATTGCTGCAAGTTGTTGTTATTTGAAGATGATGAAGTTTGTTGTTGTGTATTCACTGAAGTTTGAGTCTTTGCAATAAGTGCCAATGGATCATGATTCTTTGCCAATCTTTCTTTCCTGACTTCATTCACTTCAGCTTGGTTTTGTATCAGAAAATCGTTTATTTGATCAAAGTTCACTTGATGTAAGTCTTTTGTTTGGTTGACAATAGTGACATATCGTCCCCATTCTTCTGGTAGATTGTTCAAGAACTTGATGTTGCTCACGATAGTTCTGGGTGTCAACTTGTTTCTGATCAGCTCATTCATTAAAGTGCAAAACCTTCCATAGTAGGATTCAACGGATTCTCCTAGAGTAGATGTAAACTTCTCCCAAGCAGTTAGCAGCTTGTTCTCCATATCTTGTTGACCAATTTCAGTTCCATGACAAAGCCGTCTAACACGTTCCCACATATCGAAAGCAGTTTCACAACTGTCTACAGCAGCAAATATGTCTCTTGGTAAACCCAGTTGGACAATATGAATTGCCATGTCATCTGCTTCGACTTGCTTCTGATCCTCTTCAGAGTATTCCGATTCTTTTTTAAGACGAAAAAATGGTGGGACGGGAGGTGTTGTATCAGCATTTCCAGGGTCTTGGACTTGTCGAGGTATGAAGGGTCCATCCTGAATGGATTTGATCATCAATTTTCCATTAGGTTTTGTCTTGATGTAACGAAGCATTCGACTTGTCCATTGAAGATAACCACCTTTTTCCAACATAGGAGGAAGGTTTTCGGCACGGGCTGTATGAATGTCTTGTTGAGTTGCCATTGAAGAAGGTATGATATGATAAAGTTGATGTAGGATCGATTCAACGATAAAGGAGTTGTGTTGGATGAAGATTAAGCTCGGTTGTTGTAGTGAAAATTTGGTCTAAAAACTTAAAAACCTTAATAACTCCATATTCGGTGATCTATTTTCCTCGTTCTCACGGTCGTTTTGATGGGTATATCGCTGAAAACGGAGTTACGGTTCAAAAGTTATAGCCGTTTGAAGTTTTGCTCAAAATCTTACTCGTAAACCAGTTCTTATGCGTAGAAATGAATGCTTATGCGTAGGATTGCTTATGCGTAGGAGTCCTTATGCGTAAAGAGCTTAGGCATAGGATTCTTATGCGTAAACCTAAGGTTAAACGTAAGTCTTATGCGTAAACTTTAAGCGTAGAAGTAAAGTACCTTACGCGTAAGAGTTAACTTATACGTAGAGTGCTTACTCGTAAGCTTTCTGCTTATGCGTAAGAGTTGGTTTAAAACCAAAAATCCTTTACACTGTCACAGCGTAAAAGATATCCGAAAGTCGAAGTGTTCCACATACTTATCCAAGTGAGCGAAGCACTGAGTAACCGTTGTTGCACGAAGATTCTTCACCAAAAAGTTATGCGTAGAAAACTAGGGTTTTGACTTTTCTTACGCGTAAAAATAGGGTTTTGACCTACGCGTAAAAAATTTTCTAGTGATTCAAATGATTTCTGATGCACAAACAGCTTCTAAAACACTCAAATACCAAGAAAGTTTTGACCAAAAACACCCAAAATGCTTTTTATGCTTATGCATAGAAATGAACTACGAACCAAAAACGAGTTTAAAACTGAACCAAAACATGTAAAGATTCGAACTTTTTGCAAAAAACAGAAACTATAACACTATATAAACCTTAGACCATAAGAATCTTGAAGATTTAAGTGCAAAAATTAATGTTTTATGTGTGACAACTTTGAGAACGAAGACTACGCGTACACTACAAAAAAAACTTCAACCAAAACACTCCTAAACCATTGTTAGGCGATTGATACCAATTGTAGGACCTTAAATCTATCAACCTTATCATAAACCCAACACGTTATGAGTATAACACGAACAACACAAACACAAACATATGCGTAAATAAAGAAGGAAAGATTAAGATGATGGTGACTTGAATATATGAAACCGTGTATGTGAGAAGAGAAAGATGAAAACAATATGTTGTATAATCCAAAGAAAACACACACACACACAAGCACACCCCTCAAATGAGACTTTGAGGGGTTTATATAGTACATTATATAAACGCCCTAATGGGCTTTGGATGGGCCTCGTGGACTTGGATTGGATAACACATGAAGAAAGGCTAGCTTAACTTAACTTATAGCCAATTAGCTTAGCCCAATCCACGAGCCCGTTGACTATTCTAGCACAATATCTAACACACGTTACAAAATTCCTAATCGTGAATGACCATCACTTCTAATAAAAGCTATTAAGGCTAACACATATGCTGACTTAAACAATGAACTGCATAAGAGATGTCAGGTCTAGTAACAGATAAGTAAATAAGTTTTCCAACCAATTTTTGATACTCAGACATGTTAAATAAGAATTTATCATTCTCAGTCTCAACATTACTCAAAACCACATTCTGCTGCAAAGGAGTAGCAGCAGGCTTACAAGCCAACAAACCATACTCTTGTAATAAGTCCAAGCAATATTTTCTTTGAGAAAGACAAAGACCTATCAATCCCCAAAAAATATTTGAGTGGACCAAGATCCTTAATCATAAACTTTGAGTTAGAAAACTTTTAAATTTCTCAATTTCACTAACATTGTTACCAGTGATGACAATGTCATCAACATAAACCAGTAATGCCAAGAAAATTCCATCAGTATCTTTAGTGTATAAAGAATAGTCATTAAGACTTTGTTTAAAACCATTTTCCACCAAAGCAGTAGTAAGTTTTTCATTCCATTGCCTTAGAGCTTGTTTTAGCCCATACAAAGACTTATTCAACTTACACACTCTAGTTTCATTCTTGTCATAATAACCAAGAGGCAATTGCATATATACATCTTCATACAAATCACCATATAAGAAGGCATTATTAACATCCAGTTGAAATAAAGGCCACTTATTAGAAACAGATAAGGCAATAAGACACCTAACAGTAACCATTTTGACAATAGGACTAAATGTCTGCTCATAATCAATTCCTTCTCTCTGGTTATAACCTTTAGCCACAAGCCTAGCTTTGAATCTATCAACCTCACTAGAAGACTTAAATTTAAGTTTCCAAATCTACTTACACCCAATGGCAAACCTGCCATTAGACAACTCACATAACTCATAAGTATTGTTCCTATGTAAAGCTTCCATTTCAGAATTCATAGCTTCTTTCCACATAGGGTTTTGAATAGCCTCAGAAAGTGACTTAGGTTCACAAGACTTATTAAGAGTGGTAGAGAAACACATATTAACTTTAGACAGATTAGAATATGAAACATATTTTTCAAGACCATACTTCACATTACTACCAACAACAAAGTCATTAAACCTAACAGGTTGACTTCTATTTCTACTAGACCTCCTAACCCTTGGTGGTTCTTCCATTTGAACATTTTGATCCTCACCATTAAAAACATTTTGATTAGTGCCCTCAGAGGTGATAGTATCCTCTATTTTGGTTGTTGTGGTTGCACCTCCTTCATTGACTGTATTAACACAATCATCTGGAGGTACCATCCCACTACCTTCCACATTAGAAGGGTCCCCCTCTTCATCATTGGGACTTTCAGACCCATGGATGTCAAAAAAGTTTAAGTTGTTTACTCTACTCTCATCAAAGTTTGGTTCTGAGATATTAAAAACATTATCAGATTTATCAAAGCCATTTGAAGATTTATTAAGAATATTTGAAGACTTCATTTTGAAAGGAAACACAGTTTCATAAAATCTAACATCTCTTGAGTAAAACACAGACTTACTTTCCAAACCATATAGTTTATAAGATTTTTTAACACTAGAAAAACCAATTAAGACACACTTTTCAGATTTTGAACCAAACTTATCATGTGAATTTAAAACAGTAGAGTAACATAGACATCCAAAAGATCTGATGTGAGAGAGACTAGGATCCTTACCATATACTAGAAAATAAGGGGAAGCACCAGACAAGACAGAGGAGGGAAGCCTGTTAATAAAATACACAACAGTTAAAACACATTCAGGCCAAAGGAATCCCCCCCTGAAACATAAGACTCCTAACAACATTAAGCAGGTGTCATGTATATGCATGTATGATGTATCTACATCTATATATGCAACTATGCAATTGTATAATAATTTGATCTATTCTTTGGATGCTTATTTTTATTTCAAAGAAACATCAATTAATATCAAGATTTATGGGCCAAATTACAGTCACACAAAAACAAAAAGAAATGAATAATAATTGTCATTTCTTTTATTTTGCCGACTTTATGATATAGAGAGAGACAATGTGATCATTTTTATAGTAAATTGGTCATGTCAAAGTTGCATCCACATCATGTTAGGGTAAAAATTGAATACAACAAACTAGGAAGATGCATTTTGCTTTTTTATGATTCATATATTTTTAGAAACCATGTAAATGGACTACCAAAAAAGATTAATGCGTGTTTACTTAAAACCATGTAAATGTACTTTTGGAAACCACGCGTTTACATGTACTTTCACAAATCATGTAAATAAAGAAGCATAAAAATGTTTGTTAATGAAGCAATAATCTTCTTCATCTACTTTTAGAAATCATGTAGATGGACTACCAAAGAAGATTATTGCGTGTTTAGTTAAAAACACGTTTACATGATTACTATTGGTAGTACGTCCTTTGTTAATGATTTTTTAAACATATAGTTTTAAATTTTGGCGAAAGTTTTTTTTTATATATTAGCGGACATTTTATGTGTGTTAATGTTTTGGTACACACATAAAATGTCCGCTAACATATACAAATAAACTTTCACACACATAAAATGTCCGCTAACATATACAAATAAACTTTCGCCAAAATTTAAAAATATATGTTATGGGTAGTTTCTTTACGTGTTTAGCTAAAAGTATGAAAACATAATACAGTAATTTTGCTCATAGCTTTTAATATAATCTTAACATGATTTTATGCATATTTAAGTGTCATTTTCTACGATCATTTCATAAATGATAGCTATATATCTGCATGCAAAAGCGTATAATTTTTTTTTGAAAGGCGAAATTAAATTAAAAGGCTAGCAAGAAGCTAGAAGGAACAATTACAAAATTGAATTAAGAGAGTTACATGGGTCACTAAACCAGTCTATCCAACTAAAAGAAATGTTTTTACTTCTACTCGAGATCCAATTAAACGTTGAAAGCTTGATCTCGTTTAGAATGAGATCTTTTTTAGGCCGCTTTAGATTAAAGAGGACCTTGTTCCTATAGTTCCAAATGGACCACATGGTTGTGTTGACCGTAACATCAAAGAAGCTCCTTAGGTGTTTCTCCAAGGGTGCTTGATCGGCCAGGGAAAGGACATCCTCAAGAACAATAATTTGAGAATATGAAAGCTTCCACCAATTAAAAACGTCTTTCCATACGGATTTGGGCAACTGTGCATGAAACCAAAACATGGCTTTCCGTTTCGATGTCGTTGTTGCACATGGGGCATAGAACATAATCAAGGTCAATCCCACGCTTATCAAGATTGGCCCTGGTTGGGAGTATTTTGTTTGCGATACGCCATGAAAGAATGTTCACTTTAGAGGGGAGGAGCTTGTTCCATTTTGTTTGTTGAGAAGTAGGATCAACCACTGTGTTGGAAATGGTCTTCCGCATAGACTTAACTTAAAAAATTCGAGTTGGGTCTTGGGTGAATTCCCACATATCTTGATCCATAGAGAGGTGGAGATTGGTTAAAAGGTTTTGAAGATCAGTGAACTCCAAATTTTCTGCCAGGGAGCGAGGTCTTCTTGTCCAATCCCAAGGAGTCGCAAGCCCATTATTTATTCTTGAAGATGTGGCCTGAGATATTGTGCCTAGATCAGGTACAGAAACATGAGTTGTGTGGTTATTTTGTAAGACAAAAACATGTCGCTCAAACACACAACATGCCTTCTTAGATTCGAGCTACAAAAGTGTATAAATATATACACCTACAATGATTATCTACTCGTAGTGGTTAAAAACGAAGAATTATATTTCGATGTAGAACAATTAAGTATTAATTTAGTATATAAGTATATAACATTTATGAAAATTGATGCACATATATGCTTTCTTTCTTCCTTAGGTTGAAAATAGAGCTAAGAACTTTGACATATGGTCTCAGCCCCTTAACTAAATATATTATTTCGGAACGGCAATAAAGAGTCTAGCAAGAAGCTAGCTAGACGCAAGAATAACAATTACAAAGACTAGAATAGCATTACAAAGATTTTTAAACCACTCAATCCAATTACTGATCATTTTCCTATGCTTATTAGTGATCCAGTCGTAAGAAAACAACTTTACAACATTAAGCAGACAACTTTACTCAAATGCAAATATTGATTATTATGAAGTGCAAAGGGATGAGATTGAAGTCTTTATAGAAGTAAATAATGTTGTAACAGACAAAGAGTACGTTTGTTATGGTGACTAACATTGTGTTCAAGAGGAAAGGATTTGAGTAAAGTAAGAAAAAAATTGTGTTTTTTGAGTTTCTTTTACCAAAGAACTACAAAAGAGGAGAAAGAATCAAGGTATAGTAGAATATGATTTAACCTTACCGTGTCAACTTATTTTAAAGATGGATTGATTTACAAGGAAACAAATTATTTTTCAAGTAACATTTGGAGTAAATAGTAATTAAAGGGTAAATTGATTTCTTCATGAACGAGAGTAGTACTCTTTTGGAACCCATTTTTTTTACGACTCGATATTGCTAGCCGACTAATCGCAGAGCGACTACCCTTTTAGATAGCACAGAGTCATCGCAAGTGAATCTCTGTGGCCACATGGAGATTAATTTTCTCCCCAAAGTTTAAACCTGGGACCTCCAAGAAATTACCCATTTAAGAGACCAAATTCAAACCACTGAGTCACCCCATGTCATTTTTTGGAACCCATATTTGTCTAGACAAGAGTGCCTAAGATGGTCTTCTCACAAGAAAGGAGTACTAGAGTAAAGAAAACGCGTCCTCTCCCCCAAGATGCGTACTACTTTATGACACAAGACGACGCGTCTTAAAACCGAAAAGTGAATTAGAAAACTAACTATGATGATGTCTCCTTTCTTCCTGCTATCTTCTGAAAGTGTGATCATGAAGCTGCAATGTTGGGATGTATGCTTGGAATTTAGGTAGGAAATGTAGTCATAAAAATAAAAATTGCACAAATTATTTAATACCAACTAATTCCACAATGAATTTTAATGGATATGTATGTTTATAATAAATATGCAAAGTTTCTAACTTACAAGGGCTTATTTGAAATTTCTATATTTATAAAGGTTTAATATAACAAAAAAAAAAAAAAAAAAAAAAAAAAAAAAAAAAAAAATTGCTATCATCTTCGTCCCACTTACACCTTCGCTACAAACACACACAACGAATGCACACTTCTTTTTCGCTGCAAAAACACACAACACACACACTTCTAAAAAACACACACACAAAACCGACACTTCACACAAACAAAACACAAATAAACCAAAACAAAAAATAAAAGAGAAAAAGTAGCAAATGGCATGAGGTGAGTTGAGTCACTTGGGAAACGGCGAGCAAGGGGTCCGATGCAGTGGCGCCAAAACAGCGCGTCGTTTGGCATGCCACGCGTGAAATGGCGAGACCTCAAGTGACCAAATCTTAGTCTTGTTTGCGTGTATGTTTTATTTACCGTGTATAGCATTTTAGAAAGTTCATAAATATTGACACCGTTAATCCCGAATGTAGTATTAGTAACTACTCTTCAATTCTTCATTCTAAGATAAGAAGAGTTTTTGAATCAGTTTTATGAAAACTATGAACATGATATTTGCTACATTTCGATCTACAAAGTTCCTGAGGCGGTTTTGAATACTTTGGAAAGGGCTCATTCTACTTTTTTTTGGGAAAGAACGCATGATTATAAAAGGTTAGCTTGGATCAAGTGGTATAATGTTCTTGCTTCATTCGACAAAGGTGGCTTAAACATTGGCAGATTAAAGGCGTTCAACCTTGCCCTTCTTCTAAAGTAGTTGTGAAGGTTGATGTCTTACCCTCATGCACTTTAGGTAAAAGTTATTAAAACTTTACATGGTCAAGAGGGTGGTTTCGAAAATCAGGGTTGCAACTTCAATGGGACGTGGTCAAAAATTGTCGGTTCCTCTAACTACTTGCACTCCAAAGATATTATTCCGGCCAATTCAGTTTGTTTTTAAGCACGTTTTGGTACTCGCATTTGGTTTTGAAGGACATGTAGATCGATGATTCTCCTCTCAATACTCGTTATCATCGCCTCTTTCGCTTGGTTCAAGACAAAGACTGTCTCATCATTGATCGTATTGATCATGGGCAATGGCGTTGGAACTGGTCGATGATCAATTTTGGTGCTCGTAACTTGGCATACTTACGTGACATACTTTCATAGATTAGCCTAGCTAATATTAATGAGGGTAGAGACTCTTACGTGTGGCCTTTTGGTTCGGATAGTGTTTTCATAGTGGGGAATCACAACGCCTTATTGACTCCAAGATCCTTCCCTCGCTGTCTCCTCAGACTAAATGGGACAAAACTCCTCCTCGGAAAGTTAATATCTTTATTTCGAGAATGGATTTGGACCGGTTACCTCATAGGTTGAATCTATCTTCTCGTGGAATTGACATACTGACGATCTCTTATACCTCTTATAATGGCAACGCGGAATCTTCAAATCACATTTTCTTTGAATGTGGCATAGCTAAGGAGGTTTGGAATCTAGTACGAAAATGGTGTGATATCCCTCTTCTCATTCTTACTTCTCTCAAGCATTGTACGGCTTGGTTTGACTCCTAGAACGCTTCTAATGAGAAGAAACGTCGTATCTCCGTTGTTTTTGCTTCGTCCTTTTGGTGGCTTTTGAGGTATCGCAGTAGTGTCGCCTTTTTCACACCCAATGAGGAAAAGTGATATTTTTCTCAACATTCATTTGGCTTCATTTTCTTGGCTCAACAATAGGGGTCATATGTCGTGTAATTAGATAGAATGGCTAAAAATGCATTGTTTCTTACAAGTGCCTGATGAGTGCTGCTAGGAGGTTCGAGCTTCACGAGATTGTCTGGTTCTTTTATATCGTTGTCTTTTTGTTTTCTTTCCCCCGGGGCTTGTTCGGGTCTACATCAAAAACACTTCGGAGTGAAAATCGGTGGCTTGGCCTCCGTGTATGGGGATTTTTCTCTTGTCTCGTTTTTACTGTAATCGCAAGAGTTTTTTCATCATTTTTGCAGTCCTCGTAGTTAAAGCCTCGGGTAAATTTTAGAATATGTAGCTTGTGTTTCTTTCTAGTCTGTATATGTACTTTTTTTTGCCCCAAAAACTTTATATTCTAAAATTTTAGAATATGTAGCTTGTGTATCTTTCTAGTCTATATATCAGCCGTTAATTAAGAAAAATGATATTCGTTGTGAAAAAAAGAACAATAACTGTTTGTTTGTTATTTTTCTTTTTTTTTTTTGGTTACAAATAATGCAAGATGCTATGGAAATTTATATTATCTGTTTTGGTGTAAATTTACCATCATCCCTTAAGATGTCACTCTCTTAATTTCATGTCATTGGGACCATATTTCCTTTTTAGAACTCTAAGAGCAACAAATACTTACAACGATTTTCTGTCATAATAATATATGTTTCATACCCTTTAACATGACACGAGCCACGGATAATCCTCCCACAAACATGAGTACTCACTTTGATCTCATGGTTATTAACATGAACATAGGAGCAAGCCTTCATTACCCTGATCCACTCAAAATCACATTTTCTTACTACACAAATATTTCAAATATGGTATTTTGGCTGAATACAAGTTGGATAGTTTTTATCAGGGTATTATGAAGACGAGGCACGTGAAAGATGTGGTTGAAACAAGTAGCTTCTCCGCAATGTTTGAAGAGATGTGTATTGAGTTAAGTATTGATTATTAGATTATGATGGTATAAAAAAATTGTTTGGGCAAATTCCGCATAACTTTAAAAACAAAGTGATCTTAGAAAGGTTAAACCATCATAAGAAATGAACTCTGCTTTAATTCTGCATGTATTTTAGAGTCCCCTTAAATGTTATACGAAATATTAGAGCAGAAGATGCCATAGCTTAAGACATGATCTTTTTTAATGTTACCTCATGTCACATTAGCTTTTTCCCATTCACATATATTTTCACTCACACACCCAAAAACATCATCTCTCATGCCTCAAGCCAAAACCTTTTTAAGACTCACTATTTTATTTTATTTTTTCATTTTTAAAACCAACAAATTTCTTCATTCATTAAAAGTACAATTACAAATTACATTTAAAAAAATTTATGAAACGAAAATTACAAATTACATAAATATTTGAAATAAACTAACCTACACGGACTAAAATGAGTAATGTACAAATTTTAAGATCCTTACTTATAAATTTGATTTTTCACAAAAGAAACAAATTAGAACTTTCAAAAATTCGAACGCCCTGCACACACACTAAAAACAATCACTTCACACACAAACTAACCACCAAATACACACACCAAACACAAACACATCACGAATTAAACAAAAACCCATGGTTGAAAAGGAAAAAAAAATAGAAATGCAATCATGGGCTTAAGCGATGGTGCGGTGCACAAGGGGTGCCATGGCGTGACTACGCTTTGGATTGGCTCAGGGCCTAAGCCATAGTATCGTGTGCACTTAACGATTCTTTGACCATCTATATATATTATAATTTGGGTGCATATTTTTGAATAACACATTTTAATTGCCTTATCGAAAGAGCACATCAATATTTGGTAGTTTATTAACTTGTGACATATATGGCGTTGTAAAAATAATAATTGTTTTGACATGTTAGTAATCATTTTCTTTCTCCAACTTGAGATCTTTTTAGTGAAATATCGTTTTAAGAGCACAAGGTATCATAACATGTTAATACCATTTTTCAGGGCTACATCAACACATTACCAATCTACTTTAACACCAACTAACACCCCAAAAACACAAAGTAGCATAACATGTTAACACCTACTCTTTTTGGACTCACCATTTTATTTTATTTTCTATTTATTTAAAATTAATATTTCATTAAATTAAATTAAAATACAATTTACAATAAAAGAAAAATACAATGTAAATTACGGAGTATTATACAAAAAACAATGTAAAAACAATGTAAATTAAAACATCCATCTTCTACCTCTTGACACACACTAGAAACACACACAAAAAAAACCCCATCTACACACAATAAAAAAACACACACAAAATGAACACATACACATACCAAAACCCATTTAAAAAATAAAGAAAAAAAGAAGTTACAACGCACGTTGGTATACAAACGCCACCACCAACGCACGTTGGAATGATGGGGATACGGTATGGTAATGTCGGCAACGCCGCCGCCACTTCGGCATAACGCCAAGCCGGGCGTTACCATACCTTGTGCTCTAAGAGAGAAGAAAAAAGGAAATAACTTGTGACATATGGCCTCAAGCTTATTATTCACTTTTTGTACGTTTAATTGTACAGACATACCTACGTCTTTAATGTAGTTTATTGTGTTGTATATCATACAATGCATATCTAAGAATCAAACAAATTAGACAAAGATCAATTGTATAATAATATTTATATAACTTAAGAACTTTGACATACATATATCTTGGTCTCAGCCATTAATTAAAAAGGGTTGATAACAATTTCAAAAACTGATCAAACATTTATTATAATAAACATAATTAACAATCAAAACATACTATTTTTGACATGATTTGCACCAGAACCGCAAGCCTAAGAACAGCCTCCACCACCGCCACCACAGCCATCACCCCCACTTGTACATTGAAATTTCGAGTTTGGAACTTGTACGTAGAAATTTCTTCCCAAACTTGTATGAAAAAGTGAGAGAAGCTCCCGGTTCTCCCTTGCCATTAACAATTGGATAACTAACTAACTGACTCTCTTTCCCTTCTTCTGTAATACCTTCCATTAGGTCTTTTATCGGCACACGTACTTTACCCAATGTTTTACTGAAAAACATCCATTTGGCCCCTTTAATCCTGAATACAAGATTAAGGCGGTCTTCTAGGCCCGCGGCCTCATCAATAGTGAACTGAACGGGAAAAGTCCATGTGAGTTCTGATGAGCCTGTGTTTCTGAGAACCGGTGTAATTTGGAGCTTCTTGCCACCGGTTCCACGCACATAAACGTTGTATTTGCCGAGGGATTTAAGACCCCCTACGGAGATGATTGTAAGGTCTAGAGTTCTGCGTTCCATGATTGAAAAGGTGATGGCCTAAAATGTATGGAGTGAACAAATGTCAAGTAATTTATATAAAGGGTATGGTGTGGAGTTTTTTGAAATGCGGGAGCAACGAGCATTTTGATTTTTAGTAGTTACTAGGCGAGTACCCGCGCCTAGCGGCAGCGGTTTCTAGCGCCAGATAATTAATGATTTGTGATATTGTGGTGAGTGTTTTGTGTAGCGTTTAAAATAGAACGTGAACCGATGAAAATGCAATTGCAAACGGTTGTAGTACGATAACTTAAGTCTAGAAAAAATTGTTAACATCTATCAAACAACATATAAATAACATTTAATGAAACTGAAAGTAAACATTACATAAGTTATGAGATAAAACCTAACAACACACATTACTCGTCGAGTAAAAAATGACGAGATTAATGGTACCGTGTTAAGAAGAACACAAGTACCAAAATTAGCATGGATGTGATTAGGGCACCAAAAAAAAAGGCTAATTTTGGCTACTTTATAAAAGATTTTGGCACATTTAGCCCATATTTATTTTTAAATGGGCATATTTAGCCCATTGAAAAGTTAAATGGGCACTAACATGCATATATTTTCTCTCAATTGTAAAACATTATAATCGTTTTTGAAGAAAAACTTTTATATATATATATATATATATATATATATATATATATATATATATATATATATATAATATATTTATATAGCGACAGAGATCGTTTTGTGTTAAAAAAGTTTTTATAAACGAAAAATAATAAAAGTTTGAAGATTTGAGGATTAAACATAATGTTTTGAAACCCGGTTCTACCCGGGTGGCTCACCCGGTTGAACTGTTCCGATTGAAAAACGGGTCGATTTAAATTGAGTCAACCCGACGGGTTGGGTCAAAAATGGGTCAAATTAAACCGGGTTTAAAGCGTCCCGGGTCAACTCGGTTTTCGATATGTATTAATAATTTCCTTTTGAAATAGATGTTTTCAACATTTATTTTTTTAGTTTTCACTTTTCACTTTTTAATTTTTGGTTTTTCCTTTATGCTAGGCGAGTACCCGTGCATAGCAACGGGATTTTCTAGCGGCAAAAAACTATAGTTGCGATATTGTTGTAAGTGTTTCGTATAACGTTTAAACATAAAACGTGAAAATATAAAAATATAATTGCAAAAGGTTGTAAAATGCGATAATTCAACTCAAACAATAATTCTTAACATGTATTAAAGAATATTTAAATATTTAATGAGACTAAAAATAAAACATTACATCAATTGATAGTCTTGATTCTTGAAGAGCAAATGTATGCAGCGAGTGTTAATAGCCAATGTTCATTTCGTAAACACCTGATAAGTTTAAAAAAACAGAAGTGTAAGTAAAAAGAAGTTGGTGATAGTATATGTAAAGTTAAAACATGATATAAGTGGTCTTCTCGGTAAACTTCGAGTTCAGTTTTCTCGACTTGTCCACCACCAAATTCACACAGAGAGTAAGCTACCATGTCTTTAAACATTAATTGCAAAGCAATATAATTAACTGAACTTCTAAGATCCATTTGACTTGAGGACTTGTGATGAAGTTTCCTAGTAGTTGCTTATCTAATTTGGTTCTTGGGCCATCATATTTTCTTATCCTCTAATCAACAATGAACCAGTTTATTGAATTTTAGACACAAAACAACTTCAAAGCATGATAATTACATTTGCATCTTAGTCTCTCCAACAAAACCCTAGGGGGCCGTTTGGTTGGGGGATATTGGGGTATATTGGGGGCATTTGCATTTTAATTTCATTCATATATCATGTTTGGTAATTCAAATGAAGTAATTTACAATTCCATGAATTTCCAAAATGAAGAGAATTAGAATGCCTCCAAAAAGTGAAAAATTTTAATTTACTTGAAATTTTTTTTTATAAACTTTTTTTCTTATTGTTTTTTTATAAACTTTTAAATAGAATATTTATGAATTTTTTTCTATAAACTTTTTTTATTAATTTTTTATAAACTTTTTTTTTATAAATTTTTAATAAACTTTTTTTATAATTTTTTATAAACTTTTTTTATAAATTTTTTATAAACTTTTTTTTATAAATTTTTTATAAACTTTTTATAAATTTTTTTATAAACTTTTTTTATAAATTTTATTTATAAACTTTTTTTTATAAATTTTTTATAAACAATTTTTATAAACTTTTTATAAACTTTCTTTATAAATATTTTATAAATATTTTATAATTCTTTTTATATATTTTTTATAAACTTTTTTTATAAATTTTTTTATAAATTTTTATAAATTTTTAATAAAGTTTTTATAAAATTTTTATAAACTTTTTTTATAAATTTTTTTTATAAACTTTTAAATAGAATATTTATGAAATTTATATTTAAAAAAATAAAAAATATTTATAAATTTCTGTCAACCAAACGTGCGAAAGTATTTTAAATTCCGGAATTCTAAATTCCCAAGAATTTAAATTTTCTAGAAATTAAAATTACGGAATTTCAGATTCCCCATCCAAACGCCCCCTAGGAGTTATTATCTGAAAAAAAAACAAAAAAACTTTGAAAAACCATAAAAATGGATGTTGTGATTTCTAACCTGAAGATCAGAAGGTAATGGGTCAAAGCCAAGTCGGTTTCAGTATCCAAGAAAATGAACAACTTCATTTTCTAACAATATTGAAAGTATTTTCGCAATGTTTTTACAGATATATGCATCAATCGTTACCTGAAAATCTATAGAGAAAACTTTATTTTTAGGAAAATTGACACCCAGTTTTTTATCGTGTGCCATAATTCTCCAGTCCCGTTATAGCTGCAAGAATTTTATTTTAGGCCTTTCTCTTTTTGGTCAGATTTCAAAGCTACACCTATCTGCCCATTGTCATGCTATTGTCTTTGGTCTACAAGATCCTCTAATTTTGTTATTACTAAAGGGCATATAAGGTATTCGACTAACATTAAAATAACAAGTACTCAAAGTAAAGTTAAAAGGACGACATACCAGACTACCAATTTCTTTTAAGTAAAGTGATTGCAATGAGGAGGAAGATCCTTTACAATGTTGAAGTCATGCTTTAACGTTTTCATGAAAAAGTCTTCTTGATATATATCACCAAACTGGCTGAATCACACAAACAGGCACATGATACAATCTTTTCTTTTAAATAAATACATGCAAATTAGAAAGAAAAAAACAAAACGTTTACTTACAGCCACTCTTTGTTGGTTTAAACATCCAATTGCGCAAACCAGGATATAACCATTGTTTCTTTGAAAATTTCTTGTCCTAACAACATTAACAAATCATGAAACAGATCATGCAAAAGACAACG
The DNA here is from genome assembly GCA_019973895.1 of Chrysanthemum seticuspe. Classification (NCBI taxonomy): domain Eukaryota; kingdom Viridiplantae; phylum Streptophyta; class Magnoliopsida; order Asterales; family Asteraceae; genus Chrysanthemum; species Chrysanthemum seticuspe. Next base: position 289,949,422 of record BPTQ01000005.1, read on the forward strand.
AAATTTAACATGAAATTTTTTGAAGTAGGCAACCATTCGAAAGAAAGAGGTCAAGTTTGAATTTCATAGTCAAAGAGATGATTAAAAAAAAATTGGCATATATGATATTTTGCATCCATGAAATCCCACATAACTAATATGAAATAATAGTGACGACGACAAATTTCCATCAAAAGAACATATGTACAACTTCGTCATAGGCAATTGAATTACCGTACATATACTTTGCTTATTGCTCCAAGGAATGCAAGCAAACATGTAAACATAGCCAAACATTAATGGGATTGTCACTTACAATCCATATTTACTCCATGTCGTCATTTTTTGTGTAAAAACAATATTTCCTCCCTTGATATGTAATTTCTTTCACATAAAAAACTATATTCGAGAACAACAACAATTAAAAAAAAAAAAAAAAAAAAAAAAAAAAAAAAAAAAAAAAAAAACTGGCATCCACAGATATTTTAGTATTCAAGTATTATGTATAGAGAGAATTAGAAGCGGAATGACATTCATTAATATATACTCGGGTTAAAAGGAAAGCAAGATACGTACATGCCACTTAAAATGACAGCAATGAGGGCGGTCACGATTTATCCACCGTGAGCTTTTTGATGTGTAACCAAAAACCTTCAAATAAGGATTTTATAAGAGTAATTCTAAAACCAAATCGGATGGAGCATATAAGAGCATGCCACAAAATAACACAATCAATTCTTCTACAGCAGAGAGAGATAGGTTTTCAGTGCTAAAAAAGTATGCAGCATACCTGAAGCAAAGTCATGACATACATATTCAGGCGGGCTGGGATTTCAGTTAAGAAAGAAGCACCTGTGAATTTCTTGACTGACCCGATGGAAGGAAGATCGACACTTAGACCAGCTGATATTTTGGTCTTTGGATGGATAGGAGGGAAACATGCTTGTGTAGATCTAACGGGGGTTTCTCCACTTGTGGGATTGGGGAATCATGCTTTTACGGCAGGTCAGGCTGCCTTGAAAGCCGCTTCGTGCAAAGTAACCAAACACGAGAAAGCGTGCCTTGATAACCAACACGCGTTTATACCTTTTGCATTTGATACATTTGGCTTCCTTGCACATGAGGCTGTGGAGCTGCTCAAAAGAGTCCAACGGGTTATGCATGGCAATGTTACGACCCCAAGGTCTCTGAATGTAGTTTTTAAAAGACTAAGTTTTGCTATTCAAAAAGGGCTAGCGGCGCAGCTTGTTGCCCGCTTGCCTGTCATTTTAGTGTAATGTTCAATGAAATCTATGTCATTGGCTAGTAATTCGAAACTCGTTCTCATCAATGGGTTGCCCTGCTCTTGGTTTATCCACCTTCTAGTATCTATCCATCTTTCAAAACAAATGTATAAAATAAAAAAATTTCCTAAACAATAACACATACAAGTCCAAAATAAGAAAGGAGGATGAAAAAACAAACACATTTAGAAAAAATCCAATGTCACCGGCATTGAAAAAACAAACACATTTACAAAAAAATTTAAACCACAAAATAAATACTCCGTATCACATCTAGGATTTTTGGAAAAAAAAAAAGAATAACAAAAACCTCGATATGGGTTTATAAAGTTTATATCTTTAATTAAGGTCTAAAAAAAATACTTGCCTACTTGTGACCTTACCCAAATTATTTGGATTCAAATTGTTGAAGCATTGAGCAATATCAAAAAGAAACATAGGCCTCGAGTAACCAAACAATGTCCGACCATAGAAGATGTTTCCGGTGGACACAGCAGTGACAACAACAACTTCTGGCGGCGGCTACGCAGATTCCGGCAACACAGTGACAACAGCGGCGGCTGAAAAATGTGATAGCAACTCAAATCTACAAAATAAATACAAATCCATAAAAAAAAAAAAATCATACCTAACTACATAATTACATTATAAAAAAAGAAAAAAAAAAAAACAAACCTCAAAATATGATTCTGGCAACAACGACGACAGCGGCGGTGGCAACTCAAGTCGGCAATAGTAGATTCCGGCAAAAATAACAAATCTTAAAAAATTACTTTGTCAAAATTGTTATATAAACTTACATCTGGAAAAAAAAAAAAGATATGTCACAGATCTGTAAAAAAAGATCTTCAAAAATTGATAAATAGTCATAGATTTAACAAAAAAAAAAAGAAAAAGGATACCTCAAAACTTGCGGTAGATGAGATCTGGCGGTGGTGAGCGTGTTGGTCGTGTTCTACCGTGGTTCATCTAGTTTTCTTTGTTGGTCCTGTTCTACGGCGGCGACAAGCAATGGGCTTAGATCGAATGGTGGTGAGATCCGGTGGTGGGAGCTTTGGTGGCGGAAGAGATGAGAGTGTATGTGTGCGTGTGTTTTTGTTAGCTGTGAATGTGCTAATGTACAACTGTACAACTGTATTGCCATTTTAGTTTAAGCGGTGTATAAATTTCTCTCTCTTATGACTAATTTCAGTATTTCATTTTTTCAAGTTTGACTGTTTTTGTATTATATGTAGTATAAATTTGGCAAAGGAGCCGCGAGCTTTGTTATTTTTTTAGGGAATACTCATTTTTTAAATGTTTTTTCAAGAAGCTGTGAGCGCTGAGCTATGAGCTGTGGCTACTGCTCACTACTATTGTGCTACTACTCACCGCTACTTTTACCAAACATACCCATAGCACGTGAGAAAATATGTGTTTTATGTACATAAATCATGTATTTATACTACGTTAATAAAATATAATTTGCAATTGTATTAAAAAGGTTTCTTTTTTTCTTTTTCTTTTTTAAGGGTTTTAAACAGGTGAACCTATTATTTTAAAAAATAGTTAAGTACATAGTGTGTAAGTAAATCTCACATCTCAGCTTGTATAGCAAGATATAACTACTCTTACAAAGGAAAAACCACTAATCACTAGATTACATTTGACTCGTAAAGATATCAAATATAAACTATCGTCTAAATTGACCTCTAAGATTAATATCTAACGCGTCACAAAATGCCAGTTGTTATTTGGTTAAAAATTCATTTTCATAACCATCATAGATATTATAATCTTTATCCTGAAATAAACTTGCATCATTTGCACCTCCACTAGCCATGAAATGAGCAGTCTCATCGTAAACTTCCTCAACATCACTATCATTCTCTTTCAAGCCCTTTCCGCATCCTCAGCGGTATTATCAACATTTCCAGCAATTAAAGTATCCACATTCTCGAATATCTAATCACTTTCCTTCAATGCTTCAAACGACTTCCTTAAAGTAACAAGATTTATATCATTCGAATTCCCAAGTCCTTTAGTGTTATGATGCAGGTTTTACTGACCAGGTTTTAATATTTATAAGTGTCTCGTTTACCTATGGTCTACCTTATGCACTAACAAGCAGTGTACCCGATCGTGTGTAGTGTAGTAATCGGTAAAATCGAGGTCGTCCCAAGAGCTATGTGTAACACCCCCAAATTTTGTTTAGCGGAAGCATACGTGTTATTCGGGAGCGTTACGGGATTGGTGGATCATAACACAAGTAATAAAGAACGGAATACATACTCCATTTAACTTCATAAAATAATTTAAACCATTATCTTACAATATTGTTTTAGATAAATGGGCACATCCCAAACTTTTTAGTAGTCCCAAATGTAAAAACATCAATTTTGTGTAAAAACACTTCTTTAATACTACTACGACCATTAACCCGCTTCTTGCCTTGCATCCATGTTCACAATTAAACACCTGAGAAAATATGCTAAAAAGGTCAGCTAAAAGCTGGTGAGTTGATAGGTTTAAGTTAAAATAGTAAGCTTGGACCATAAGCAAAGTCATATAATCATTACAACGAATATAATGATATATGTATGAATGTCTATTACGTTAGCTCTAAGATCATGCAACCGATACTACGACAGTTTCTGTATGCTAAAAGATGTCATACAATATAGGGGCCCATAGCGAGTGTTTTGTCCCTCTACACTCGGTTCCGACATGGTATACGTTTCGCCTTGGCCTAAGCATGGCCAACCGAACGGAGGAGTCACCCTCAATAGATCTATTTATAACATTCGCGTTTCCCAATGTGGAATTGACGGTTCATGAAAAAGGGCATTCTCTAGGGACATAAGGGCTTAGGCTAAACCACGTAATAGTAATCATGTGATAGTTTTGGTCCATAAAATGTTTTGCATATTTCTCACCCCAAATGTATAAAACAGTTTATCAAGTAAAAGTGGGGCTATGAAAACTCACCTTAGCAAATGTGCAATCCAAATGTGGGATTAGTGATGGTTGTGGAGCGGCACCGACATGCGACCTAGATAAGGAGGGCAATGTTTTAGTCCATTGTTTTAAGTATTCTTTACTTAAAGTAGTTCAATGGTTTTTATAATGGCGTTATTACTAAAAGTAAGTTTGTAAGATTTGTTAACATGATTTTACTAGTAAGTATACGAAGTATATATACTTTTCATTTTGACATTAATATGGTTTTAATATCCAAAGTTTGATATGAAAATAATTACAATGTTCCACTAGTAAGTATATAAATGTGTATATACTTATTTTAGTTGACGCAAAATGATATTGTCGAAACTAATATTAGGTTGTTTATTTTCTAATTGCATTTAGAAAATATTTAAGTTAAAGTTGAAAACTCTCAAATTTATTAGTTTACAAAATGATTTAGTAGTCCTCATTTATTTATCAAAATTTGTTCTTAATACATATAGTTCTAAACGGAAAGTTTGCTTGGCATACATTTGTTTACACATTGATGTTAAACTTTATTAAGTGAATCATGTTTTTACACATTATTTGCTCATGTCCAACCTTTGTATGTTGATTGTTAAGTTACTACTAGTATACACGATTGGCATTAAGACGATGCATGCAAAGTGAAAATAAAGTATTTACGAAGACGGGTTTTAGTGTTTGTTGTCCGATAAGTTTTCTTCGGTATCACCTTATTTGATTCTACAAACAGTCGCCATATGAGGACCATGGGCTGTGGCCCAATATAAATGGTAACATGGTATCAAGGTGTTGGGCCTGGCCCGTTGGGGTTGGTGTAACGAGAAGAAAGAAAAGGAAACATAGGCCCAAGGTTCTTGGTTAATACTTGAACATGTTAACAGAAGCATTGAACAAACATTCTTTTTCCAGGTTTTAGTCTAAGTTCACAAGTTGTCTTTTAAATTTAACGTGAGTACTTAAGCTCAAGTCGGTTGTTTCGAACAAGGTTGGCTAACATCAAAGACTAGGAGGGTGAACAAGTGAGTGATGAGGCCATGTATAAGTTGAGTACTACTTCAACTTGGTCTCATTCTCATCAATGGTTATAGACTTCGACACAACATAGACTACTCGCGACTATTTTAGTAACCATGCACATTCGACTTAAGTTCTCCTAGGCGTACATAGAAGCTTAGACACAAGGTTCACTTCCAAGATTTGAGTCAACAAGGCAATGAGGCACTAGCATGTTTCTCATATTTAAACAAGGTAAGAATCATGGTTCGACATACCTTAAAATGACATAAAGGTCGACTTGAAAATGTGAGCATCAACATGGGTTACTAGTAGGCTTCACATCTTAACTCATAAACCTTATTTTTGTTCCCTAGTCTCGATAGAAAGACCAAACGGACTCTAGTGCGAGTGACCACACAAGTCCATGTTATCAAGATTGTTTACTTAACACAAAAAGTAATACTTGCAAAAACTCAATCTATCTAATCTTGATTATGTAACTCGACAAGACTCAAGATCATCACAACAACATCCAAAGACCCAACTTCAAATTCTTCTTGTTTCATACTCTTCGACACAAAAACAAAAAGAAACCAACAAGTACAAGACCAAATTCAATTTCAACACTCATTAAGACTACTTAGTTAATAATCTAACTTTTAAAACTTAACTCTTGTTTTCTTTGTTTCTTGAGTTCGACAGAATCAACACAAGAGGACCCAACAACAACCAAATTTTTCATGAGCTTTTTATTATTCACCAATAAACATAAGATATCATATCACTAAGTCTCAAAATCAAATGACCATTTTCATTAGCTATTCGAATGGAAATTTTAACAAGACAAAGTTTAGAAATTTTCTTACAACAATTCGATGACTATGAATCCGAAGACCAACCCAATAGTTTATCACCTCCACAAAACCCAATAGATCTAGAGCAAAACCCAATTGATGTTCTTCACTCCTTGAAGTTTCTTTATCTTTTTGTGGTGGGATATGGAGTGTGACACTCTTGAGGGTCTCGGCCAAATAAAAAGGAAACACAAGTGGAGTTTTTGGCTAAACTTTCTCATCTTGAAATTTGGTTTGAAGCCAAATATAGATAACTTCCAAAACCAAAAGAATCTTGGACATAGGCTCAAGATGGATTGGTGTAAATATTTGTTTCTCTCATGTGGTTTATCTTGATTTTCCTTGGATTCCATTGAAGAGTAGCGGCGCATCAAGAGGGATTTGGGAAGCAAAACTTTCTTGAATATGGTTTGAAAGAGGAAGGGTAGGATGGATGAATATGTTGGGTTATCTCTTTTTAGGGAGATTCGGCCTAGGAGAGGCGCAGGGCTAGGGGAGGAAGAAGAATATTTGGATATCTCTTTCCTGGTTCTTGTGTTTGCTTTCTTGTTGTGTGTGGATGAGAGAAGGACAAGGCAATATCTCAAGTTTCAAGTAAAGATTTTATTTTAGTAATAATACATTTAAGTGGGTTTGTACATGTATTATTTTACTTAGGCACTTGTAGTATATTGCATTTACTTATGAAATAATTGTGTTTGAGTTTTATAAGGTTTATTGTTTAAGTGATAGTGTGTTAAGTATTTTGTGTCCCGCGAAATTATATTGTGACCAGAGTATCATTGTTTGATAATTTTTATAACGTAGTGTCTTATTGTTACGTGTTTGAAATATTTATTTTGGTAATATTCCATAGCACAGACACTTGTCATCAAGTCCTTATCATAGTGTCGGTACGCGTGCAGTGTCGGTCACTGGGGTAAACGAGATAACCTCTCGTCTTACAATTTAAATCATAAGACAAAAATGAAATATTAATAAAATGATATGAATGCAAGAGTGGTGAAATCTTTATTGTATGCGAGTCATCTACTCAAATGATCAGGCAAAGCTTATGCATGCTTAATGAATTAGGCTTAGTAATAATATATTACTAATCATCAGTTAAATTTTAGTGAAAATTTACCGTGTGTCACACTATGTGAGCGGATTCTAATTAAGTCTAATGTCACTGATTTTAATGGTTTTAAGATTGAAATGATTAATTAACTAAAAGACAAGAAAATAAAGAAAGCGAATAAAGGCAAGGGTTGTTATCAATAGAGGAGAAGTGTGCTAACCTAGTTACTCATCCTATCATGTTATGTTCACGTCTAATTACTTCCAATTGCTTCAAGTGGGGGTTTAGGTCGGTAGGACAACATTTGGTCAGTTCGTCCTAACCTATCAGCAAAGGTTTCCACCGGAGATCAAGTTGCTACCCTTGAAAGTCCAGTTGTTTTTAGTCCCCTAAGCCAAGTCATTAAGTAGTGCTACATGCAAGATTCATAACAACGAGTGCCAGGGCTCTAGCATCTTAGACACTCATCCCTAACTTCTTAAGTTCATCCAAACGTCAGGTGATCATTTGGTCAGTTCGCACAAGCGAAGAAGGGTCGTAAGTTGGTCAATTCTTACCTTTCCCACTCATTCTACCTACTTAAGGTCAGTTGGTCAATTCTCCTAAGCAACTAGACACTATCGCCATTCAAAACTACCGAAACAAGGGTAGCTACCAATAAACTATGCATGCATACACTAGAAACAATTATACGGAAGCAATGTAAACATAAACATAAAAATTAAGGAATCATAACTAGGCTAGCACCAGAGGTGCTTAGCCGATCATATGAACTGAAACAATACGTTTGACATAATGAAATAGGGGAATTGAAAGTAAAAGAAATGATAAATCGCTAATGCTTATCGTTAGGGAGTGATTTCTCCCTTAGAGACGGCTCCGTATGCTCCTCAAGATCTATCTTCAGTCCCCTACTCACGTTCTCTACTTTGTGTATGGAGTGAATGATGTGAAATGCAGAATTTAAGACTGGTATTTATAGGCCAGATCTAGTTACGGCGTAACTTAAGTTGAGAGTTACGCCGTAACCTATATAAATCCGTAATAATACTCTAGATATAGCTGGTTACAGCGTAACACATGGAATGAGTTATGCGGTATCTTCAATATATGTTACAAAATCATGATTATGCCATAATCGTTGGAAGAGTTAAGGCGTAGCTTGCAGCGGTGTGGAACGTCATTTGACCTAATTAGTTACGGCGTAATCCTAAGACGGAGTTACGCCGTAATCTTCAGTTGAGTTGGTCTTCTGAGTCACGCTTTTGTTACGGCGTAATATGAGAGAGGAGTTACGCCGTAATTACTTTACAGTGGGCATACTATCATATATCTTCAATAAACTCTCCAAATCCGCGTCTCATTAGCTCCAATGATCGTAAATTACCTGAAAGTAAAATATAGAGGAAAACAAGCGTAAATCCATATAAATGATATAAAATACGAGCATTATCGGGGGAAATTGACACTTAATATTCATGAGTATTTGATGTTATCATGTTAGAACTCGAGGCCATATTAGTGGTATCATTTTTTGAAGTCGTGGCCCAATTCTTTCCCTGACTTCCTTGCTTCTTTGACGTCTGAGACCCACTAGGAAGATACCCGAAAGTACTTTCAGGTTTAAAACCCATTGACCTATCATGTTGCTTACCTTTCAGTTTACAGTTTTTTACAACTTAGAACCCATCATTTTGAGCAGCAACATTCTTCATAGGACTTGGACCATTTTGCTTCCTCAAACCAGCTCCTAAGTTTGCACCAAATTCAGAAACCACACGTTTAGGAAATTGGCCATCATCATGACCAAACACCGAACAACTACCACATCTTGGAGGTTTTCACTCATATTCCACCTTAATTGTATGAAAATAAGAACCTGAACCCTCCACATAAAGAATAGAAATTACCATAGTATCTTTGAGAGGACGATCAGCCCTAATGTCAATCAATGCACGTGCAAAATCCAATTGAACCCAGAGTTTATGCACCTTGTGCTCATATAAGCATCAAGTATGATTGTTGTACTTAATATAGTGGCTATGACATTCAACCCATCCTCAGTAAACGCAGTAACTAGAATATCATACAATTTAACCCAAGTTGAGGGCTTGAAAGGTCTTGAAGAACCAAGTTGAGGGCTTGAAAGGTCTTGACTCCGAATTCACGATGATGATGAAAGATGACTTTAGGGTGGTCATCAATACTCTTAGTGGCGACTTAAGGCGTGAGATCGATGATTTAAAAAGAGATGCTCATGGGCAAGGTCACAAAGGTGCAAGAAGAGTTTGGAGAAGAGATATTCTCCATACATCAAACCATTAAATACTTGCAAGCTGATATAGTTTTGTGCAAGCGATCGATGGCTAGTGGGGGTAGCAACAATAGTCATCATGCTCCGAAGATAGATGTTCCTAAACCATCACCGTTCGTGAGAAAGCGGAAAGCTAGGGTGGTTGATGATTTCTTTTGGGAGATAGAGCAATACTTGGAATGTGTCAACATTTGGAATGACAGTTCCAAGATCAAAATGACGACCCGATACTTGAAGGATACCCTCAGCGTGTGGTGGAGATGTTGGTATGGAGATATTGAGCAAGGTACGTGTACTATCATTACTTGGGTTGATTTTGTGGCGGATTTCAAAAAGCAATTCAATTCGGAGAATGCTAAGAATGAAGCAAAGAGTTGGCTCCGTAAACTCAAGACTCTCTGGATATTTCCGACCAAGACTCTCTCTTCAATTTTCTAGATGGTTAGCAAGGATAGGCTAAAACAGAGTTTGAAAGACGTGAAGTTCAAGACCTTGTTACGGCTACACACTGAGGCCTTGATTGACGTTGGTACGAGGAGGGAAACGTCTAAGCTGAAAGATCGAAAGGTAAATCTGATAGGTGCTTTTTGTATACACATTTATAATGGTTAACTTACATACAAACTGTAACACCTTAGGAAAATCCCACATCGACAGAGGCATGGAGAGATGCTGGTATATAAGAATAACATCCGCCTAATCAGACACAACACGTTTTGTGGTCCACTGCGAGTAGGGTTCACAAGGAACTACGCAGTTAAGCGTGCTCATGTGAGAGTAGCACTGGTATGGGTGACCTACCGTGAAGTCTCACACGAGGACCACAAAAGCAAATTCGTGAGCCATCAGGGCAAAGCGGACAATATTGTGTAACAGTAGGCAGGATGTTACACAAACACACCTATTTCACTTGGGAATTAGTACTTTAATGAGTTTTTATGTGTTTAACAGGTCAAAGTGAATATATGTTAAAACTATCAAGAATTATATCAAAATAGCTTTAGGGAAAACCTAAATCTCTATTGGATATGGTTTTGGAAGCTTGAAGAATGAAAGCATGATGACATGATGTCAAAGCAAAGGAATTAAAGTTTGTGCAATGTATGTTAAAGTTGCTGAAGCAATTTGGCCATAACTACTTAATATTAACTCCGATTTAAGTGATTTAAGAGGCTACGAAAAGGAAAAAAGAAGATATGCAACTTTTGTGTTTAGCGAAGACCTGGTTCTCAGTTATTCCATGCCAAATATTTACATCTATCTAGAGAACTTTTAACATTTATTTCTTACTTAGATGCCAAAAACTATTATCCTCTCTTTTTCCCACCAAAAGTCATGACACTAAGGGGTGTTGGTATCTAGGTTCTACCAATAGATTGCTATGCTTATTTTGTTTTTTATTCATTCATATTAATCATCGTTTCCCATGTTGGAGATAATATGTATGTTCATGTAGGTGAATTGTTATGTGTATATCACAATCCTTACTCTGTGGATGAGCGTCTTTGACATCGTTACGAGGTTAGTCACACTTTTGATTAGTGTAAACTAACATGTTTGATCCACATGTTAGTTTCTTATATTCCATTCATTTTTCCTACTTTCAATTAGCAAATGATATTAATAGTCTTCTATCATTCATGGAAGATCTGCAGATGGAAACATACCCTCGAAGGTCATACTTGTACTTTTAAACTTTTGGTCAGTTACTTTTCGCCTTTGCTCAATCTTATTTATATGCAGGTCGAGATGATATGCCAACACTTTAAGTCATCAATGTGTGGTTGTTCTCTCACGTAGGAATATATATCTCTCTCTTATACATATTCACTTAACCATACTGACATTACAAATATTGGTAAATTGTTAGGATACCAATCACAATCACGAATGAAAAGTGAAACATGGGAACTTGGCAGGTATTTGGTTTTATAATACTTTTTGTTTATAATGTGATGGTCATATTTTAGGTGTTTGTTTTGATGTATATAATTAGAGCAAGAAAAATATATTATCACCGTAGTTACTTTTTAGTATTTTATTTATTTTATATTTTTTGAATCAACTAATATTTTTCATTCATTTAAAATACAATTAAAAATACATTTTAAAAAAAGTAATGAAATTAAAATTTACAAAATTTCATATATATTTAAAAAAAAATATTAACCTATGAGGACTAAAATAAGTAATGTACAAATTTGAATATCCTTATAAATTTGATTTTTAACAAAAAAGAAAAGAATTATAACTTCAAAAATTAGAACGCAGTACTCATACACACTAAAAACAACCACACTTCACACACACATTAACCACCAAAGACACACACCAAGCACAAATGCAAACACAACAAGAATTAAAACACAAACCCACAATCAAAACAGAAAAGAAAAATAGAATGCAAGCATTGGCTTAAGCCATGACGCGATGCACAAGGGGTGCCATAGCGTGAGTACACGTCGGATTACCTTATCGAAAGAGCACGTCAATGTTTGGTAATTTATTTAAATTTCAAAATCAACTTATGACATATATGGCGTTCTAAAAAAATAATAGCATTGACATGTCAGTAATCATTTTCTTTCTCCAACATCTTGCCAGATTTTTTTCATTGAAATATGGTTTTAAAAAAGAAAAAAGGAAAAAGAAATAACTTGTGTGACATATGGCTTCAGAGTTCAAGCTTATTGTTCGCTTTTTGTACGTCTAATTTTACAGATATATGCATACCTAGCTACATCTTTAATGTAGTTTATTGTATATCATACAAAGTATATTAAACAAATTAGACAAAGATCAAGTGTATAATGATATTTATAAAACTTAAGAACTTAGACATACACATACATTGGTCTCAGCCATTAATTAAAAAAGGATCATAACAATTTCAAAACCTTATCAAACATTAATTGTAGACATAATTAACAGCCAAAACATACTATCTTTGACATTAATTAAAAAGGACCACAACCGCCAACCTAAGAACAGCCTCCACCACCACCACCACAACAGCCGCCACCACCCCCATCAACATGCTCAACAGAACCGTGGGCCACGCGAGCAAGAAATTTCGAGTTTCGAACTTCTACGTAGAAATTTCTTCCCAAAATCGTACATAAAAGTGAGAGAAGCTCCAGGTTCCGCCTTCCCATTAACAATTGGATAACTAACTAACTGACTCTTTCCCTTCTTCAGTAATACCTTCCATTAGGTCTTTTATCGGTACACGTACTTTACCCAAAGTTTTACTGAAAAACATCCATTTGGCCCCCTTAATCCTGAATACGAGATTAAGGCGGTCTTCTAGGCCCGCGGCCTCATCAATAGTGAACTGAACGGGAAAAGTCCATGAGAATTCTGATGAGCCTGTGTTTCTGAGAACCGGGGTATTTTGGAGCTTCTTGCCGCCGGTTCCACACACATAAACGTTGTATTTGCCGAGGGATTTAAGACCCTCTACGGAGATGATTATAAGATCTAGAGTTCTGCGCTCCATGATAGAAAAGGTGATGGACTAAAATGTATGGAGGGAACAAATATCAATATTTATATGAGAAAATTACCAAAAGGGGATTTTTTTTCAAGTGTGGTCCGTTTTTATGATTTTTTTCTAGGCTTTTTCCCAAAAGAGCCACGCTCAACTGCTCAACTGCTCGACCCCATACATTTTTCGACACGTGGCAATTCCCGGTACTGTTCCAATAGTACACTAAGTGTCAAATCAAATCTTAAAGAAATCTCTTGTTTTTGTTTTCTTGCATAATGTCAACGCTCAACTGTCGGCGCTCAACTGAAGGTGCTCAACTGACCCCACAACTTTTCACCTAGGAAATTGAAAAAGCAAACCAAAAGATTTCCCAAATCCAAGTGATATGACCATTTTTTATTTCTTTTTTATTTTTTTTTTCCACTTTAACCATTGAATATCATCAAAAAAAACACACACTCAACACACAGTAACATTGCATGTAGCAGAAAGAAAAAAAAAGTTCCGAAACTTTGATCACACAACACCCGTTTTGTTGTTTAGATCATTTCCAGACCAGATCCGTTGATGTTCGAATCGATTATATGATAATGGCTTCTAGACAAGTAAGTAAAAAGTGCGATTTTCACAGTAACACATACATCTGTTTTATACCCTTTGATTTTTAATCGATTTTTTTTCGATTTGTACAATAACTTTGATTATAAATTTGTTTTAGGGTTATTAAAATATTTTAGGGTTATTTGATGTTTAGTGTGGTTATTGTTACTATTATTGTTAGAAAACCGACTACGTTAGTATACATGTTAGGGTATGCTTATTTCTGCACAATAACCCTCGTTTTTGTGCTTAACATATATGAAATATATTGATTATCTGAAAAATTGGACACCTGCATACGTGAGATGTTTAGGTTATTAAGATATTGGTCATTAGTATTTTTTTATTGCTCATAAGTTTATAACATATGCTAATATATGTATGCATCTAATGTTTATTTTTTTTTGTGTATAGGTGTATTATGCGAAGCTCAGTGCTAGATCAAAGTTGCACTATATCAAAACTATAAGACAAAAGCTGAGTTTCAAGCCTGATCGTCTTGAACTTTTTAAAACCACAGTTTTCGAGAAATGGTTAGACATAAAACATACGAGCTTGATAACCATTTGCTTCATTATTTGCTCCAACATCAACGCTTTGTTGAAAACCCTGATATAAACACTCCATTGTATTTTGATATCAGGGGAAACAACTTAGAGTTTGGTCGTGAAGATATGTGTCTAGTATTAGGTCTTCGCTTTGGTGATGTTTCTTTAGAGCATTTTAAAAAACGGGAATCTGGATTTGGTAAACGTATGCTAAGTTTTCTTAGAGAGAGGCGTAACGAGAGAATCAACAATATAAAATCTGAACAACTAGTTAGGGTTCTTACTGATCAAGTTGAGTTTAATGAACTTTCAGATGATGATGCTGTTCGCCTTTGTCTGGTTCTGATGTTAGAGAACGTTTTTATCGGCAAACAGGAAAGAAATGTGGTGTCCCCTGAGATATTGGTTTTAGTAGATGACATTTATGCATGGAATGCATTTCCATGGGACGAGTACATTTGGGTTGAGTTTCACAATAAGATTTGTAATGCTATCTCAAAGGTTAGAGATAGACATTTGACTGAAAAGGCTACTAAGGGCGATGGTTACATTGCAACTTATACATTGAATGGATTTGTGTTCGCTTTGAAGGTGCGTAACTATTGTTTAAATACTAAGAATTTAAATCAGCATTGTAGTAATTTTTTATGCTAATAGTAATAATAATTCCTTCAAATTTGGCTTTTGGAAACCTGCCGCAATTCACTAAATTGGTGGGTTAAAGAAGATAATGTGATCCCTCGGGGTGTTGCGTGGGAGGAAGCACACAGGTTTGAAAAGACGGATTATGAACTTCTTTTTCGTAATGCAGAAATGGTTCGCCTTTTGCCGACAGGTTATACTCCACTCTTTTTTAAAAATTGTTTATGATTTTTTAAGGTATTTGCGTTAGTGTATAATAATTTTTTTATATGCAGTGACTGAGATGAAAGAACTTTGGTGGACATCTAGTTTAGAATTTTTCAAGAAGTATAACGCAGACACACCAGCAGTCAATAGATCCCGTCGACCGGAGAAGTTGAGACCACGGAGAAGGTGTTCAGTCTCAAATGCAGATACATCACCGGTCATTAGGAAGGCGCAGCAAGGCATGCCGTATATGGGGGATTTGATGCCATCTACAGCAACAGTTGTTTCTCAGATGGCTAAAATGCAACAACAAATTAATCAATTACATAAATTTGTCAAGCATTTGAGGCCTGATTGGGATAGACTGATTCCGGGTATGGATGGAGAATTGCCACCTAGTGCAACAGTTTTAGATCAGATGGCTAATATGCAACGGCAAATTGATGAACTTCAGAAATTTATCCATACGAATTTGAAGCTTGATGGGGTTAGTGAGAAGAATGGGGGTGAATCTGATACTGAACGCGTGTCTACTGAAAAGGTTATTTTTCTTGAAATCGTTTTAATCTTTTTCTATATTTTGTTTTGCGTCTATGCCGACTCATTTGATGTATTACTTATTCATACGTGTTTTATGTGGTATGATGGCTGTTTTGGATATGCATTTTAAAAACTTCACGTAAACTACTATAGTTTATGTTGTTAAAATCTGTAGCGTTTAAGTAATAAAAAGTAAACTGTAAATTATAAATTTTTAGTTTTTGTAAAAGTTAATAAAAACTTCACCTAAACTAGTAGTTCATTAACTTCACCTACACTATTAGTTCTCTCACCTACACTAGTAGTTCATTTATGACACTAGTGCATTGTATTTAATAACTTCACCTACACTATTAGTTCATTAACTTCACCTAAACTACTTACTCTATAAATAAGGCTTCTACACTTCTACACATTCATAATGCTACACATTGACAGTCTTTATTTTCCACTGTTTCAAAAAAATGTCCGACAACATTCCCTTTGAAATTCAAACGGAAATCATTTCTAAACTTCCTGTACATGCTTTACTTTAGTTTAGAACTGTTTCAAAGACATGGAAGTCGTTCATCGACAGCTCCAAATTCCTTGTTGGTTTCGGTGTTCGCACGTCTGTGCCTTGTAGTTTCCTTATTCACTATCAGCAAGGATTTGTTGAGTCATAGTTTTTAGCTTTTGTTGATGATAATGTCAATTTGTTCCAACGACGTCTGTTTTTTCCAAGTTTTCCTAACGTCATCTCTAATACAAGTCTCATGTTTTTGAATCTTTTGCCTATTGGCACCTCTCATGGTTTGTGGTGTTTTTCTGATTCTTATAAGATGGCTGTTCTTTGGAACCCATCAATAAGAAAATCAGTTGCTATAGTTCTCCCTTGTTGGTTAAGTCAATCTGAATCTGATAAAGTAGTTATCGGTTTTGGTGTTAATCCAGTCAGTTTTGACCCTACCATTTTAAGGATTTCATATCCGCTTGATGGACACGGACCATGGAATGTTTCAGTGTTTACATTGAGCTCCAAGCGCTGGAAGAAGTTAGAAAGTCAACATATGCATTGTCTTTCATTCCGACTTAAACGGTCAAGTCAGGCTGTATTAGGTAGTTTTATTTACTGTGTGGCTTCTCAACGGACTTTAGGCTCATTTGAAAAATCTTATATGATCGTCTCTTTTGATTTGGTTAACCACAGCTTTTCGGTATTAGATATACCTTACAGCTTACTTAATCGGATTGCAAGACCTTTCTATATTTCAAAACTAAGAGACTCTCTTGTCATTTTTTGCAACATGATTGGAGATCAGTGGCACACGGCCTGTATATGGGAGATATTGTTGGATGGTAACAATATAAAATCCTTTAAAACACTATTTAACATTTTCACTCCTCACTTACTAAAATTAATTGGATTTACGAAGTTCGGGGATCCAGTTTTTGAATCTGATCAGCCTTACCAAATGGATCACACTCTTGAAGTCTTCCAAGTTCGGTCACAAGGATTAATTAATCTTCGTGTTGAAGGAGACCCAGGGTCCTTCTTCATGAGTCCTTTCAACGAATCGCTACTTCTGCTTACGCATCCAGATTGTTCAGTTTATTAAGTTGTTTGTATGTTATAGTTTGTATGTTTTTATCTAGTTCGTTGTATTTTAGTTTCTAAGGTTTTCTGTACTTGTTATGTATAATAAAACCATATTATTTATGTAGACAGTAATAAATCTCCGATCCTAATTAACAAATGTATTCGGTACTTATAATTTTTTCAGAGCGGTACTCAAAATGATGGTAGTATGGATGTAGATGATGATTCAAAGGTTTGTTATAACAACGGTTTTTTCAGTATTCGGTACACATCAATTAGTTGACCAAGTACGTAACATAAGTATATATTTATTTTTCAGACGGGTGGTCAAAATGACGGTGATATGGATGTAGATGATGTTGTGAAGGATGTTAATGTTAATGCAAATCTGAATGTGCAAGATGATATATTTAGTTCTAAGAACGATTTATCTTCACAACAATTGCAAGAAGTAATAAATGAGTTTTTTGACTCACCGCAAGATCATACAGATGTTCAGGTAATGTATGATAGGAATTACATATGAATCTTATGAGTTAATACATACCCAAAATTTCAAGAAATTTACACCTGCATTTGATTAGGATGGGAATCTTTGTGACGTTGATGAAGATGTGCCAAACAAGCAAGAAATGAACGAGCCCCAACAGATGGATTCAGCTCTTTATCCGGTAAGTATGTGTTGTCTGCTTAATATAATGATACATTCACCTTTTAATCTGATAACACGCACATTCAAAAATATTTATGTTTTTTATAGGTCGAGACTCGCTGTGAAGTTGAACATGTGGATCTGATGAGTGAGGATAAAAACTTACATTCTCCTTTATGCAAGGTAAATATACTTTGAACATGTTAAATATGTTATCTTACATTTAAAAAAAATGAACATGACATTAACACAAAGTAAACTTCTTTTCAGGATGATAATGTTCTCAAAGTTGATGAAGATGTGGAAATGAAGGCCTTTATGACTGACGACAAAAACTTACAGTCTCCTGTACGCATGGTGAGTATACTCGTAACATTATAATATAATAAAAATAAAAAAATGAACATGACATTCACTCAGACATGATATTGACACAAAGTTTTTTTGTTTTTCAGGTTGAGAATAGTGTAAAAGTTGATGAAGATGTGCAAATGAAGGGTGCGACGAGTGAGGCACAAAACTCACAGTCTCCTGTTCTTCAGGATGAGAATGTCGTGATGACTGAGGCACAAATATCAGACTCTCCTTTTAATCCGGTAAATATTCGTTGTATATGTAAATCTAATAAAAATTTAACCAGTACTCACTCAAGATAAACTGTTTTTCAGGATGTTCTTCTTTTTGACGAGGACCAACATGTTCAAGAGACGCAAGAGTCTGTCTCTAGCCCTGGAATTAGCACTCCTGTTGATGTGAAGTATGTTGAGGCGTTTGACTGTGATGAAAAGAAGGTAAAAACTGTACGCGTTCCTTTTGAACGGGAGAGGAGGCAGGGCAAGCTCCTTCAATCCCCATATACGCAGCAACCTTCGACCACACCAAGAAGGTCTCTAAGGCGACATTCGAAACCTGTATTTCTCGCTGTCATTGGACCGGATGGGAAAGAAATCAAACTCAAACCGTTCAAAGAGGTATGTTAGTGATAAATTTTTTTTATAATGTTAATAACAATGATATAGCTTCTATAATTTTATTATAATCCTTATTTCCATTGCCCAAATGCAGAATCTATGTCGTACTGGTCTAGGCACAATGTTCAGACCTTTTGTGCATCCAGAAATAAATTTGTTTTTGGATAAACAAAAAAAGAATAAGAACAGGGAGTTGTTTATGTTCCCATGGGGCGGTGGAGGGACGACTGCAAATCCGAAGTTTTGGCTAGGATTATTGGGCAGAGACGAGGGACACAGGGGTTGGCTAAGTGATGTGGTACGTATTTATTACAAGTATATAGTTCAAAGCTTTATTGCGGGTGGTTCGTACCTAATAGATGATCTGTTTCAATTTTTAAATCACAGCATGTTGGATTGTTTGTGGATTTAATGATGCATTTTCGACCTGATGATGCTGATTGGGTCATGGTTAGCCCATTTTGGGCGACAATGATCCTTGACAAGCAAATGCCGCTCTATTATGCAGACAGAGTGACGAACGGAATCCCGTGGTTTCGTGAAGGCGTCAATAAGGTGTCTCTTTCTTTAATTATCAAATATTATGATATATATTATTCTGCCTTAAGAGTAGCGATAATTTTGTTAGTGAGGCGATGATGAAAGTTTTCTGCAAATGGTTTGTCGGACTATAATTCAATGACACCCGTATCTTGGCGGGGTAGCCACAGTCTTAGGGCATGTGGTTGCAGCCATGGCGGGTGTTTTGTACCGATAATACATTTTAAGATCTGAGCCTTACTTTCCAATGACACCCATATCTTGGCGGGGTAGCCACACCTTAGGGCATGTGGTTGCAGCCATGGCGGGTGTGTTGTACCGTTAATTCTCTTTCGGAGAAAATTACCAAAAGGGGACTTTTTTCCAAGTGTGTGTTGTACCGTTTTTAAGACTTTTTTCTCATCTCTTTCCCAAAAGAGCCACACTCAACTGCTCAACTGCTCGACCCCATACATATTACTACATGTGGCATTTCCTGGTACTGTACCAATTGTACACTAAGTGTCACATCAAATCTCCAGTGTCACATAAATGGCAAACAGATTTACTTTTATTACTTTAAAAAAAGACTATGTGAGAACATAAATGGCAAACAGATTTACTTCTAAATAAGCATCGGTATTTAACAATTAATGTACAAAAGATTTCGAAGAACATAAATGGCAAACAGATTTACGTCCCGTAGATGAAAAGATCCTAGACAACTATGGCCCCTTATAGTCAGATCCTTGTTGGTTTTGGTACATCTTTATAGGCTGAATTTACTTTCTCGCAATGTGGTACCTTGATGTTAGTAGTACCACGTGGTTTACCACCTTGTACTTGTTGATCCATGTAAACTTGTTGTCTTAGCTCTTCTAGAATTTTAGCTGGTAATCGGTCCCTTGGTTCAGCATTTGGGCCATATCTCTCTTCAATCTTAGGAAATATGACCTCTCTTAGTGCCTTGATTGACCATTCCATATCATCAGCATCAGCCTTGAATGTAACTTTTTTATTTTTACGTTTTGACATATTTAGAATAAAGTGAAGTAGGGTTAATGCTCAATTAAGTGTGTCCACTCTTAAATAGGAAAAACCACACCTACCAAAGGCCATATCAATACTGTTTGGTTTTGAATGACAGTTGATTCCTGAAAACTGACAGTTGAATATCTGAATACTGTTTGGTTTTGAATAAAGTGTGTCCACTCTGATTGTCAAAACTGACAGTTGAATATCTGAAATCACATGCAAATATTCCTGATCAACAATACCTGATATATACTCTATATATTATTGTCAAATCTTGTATCATTTCAAATAGACTAAAAAACAAAATAAACATTTTGACTGGCAACAGTGATGCGAGAATTAAGAGGCTGTGATGACGATGAATCAAATGATGCGATGTACCATATCTTGGCGTGGCAATTTAATAGCATTATTTTTGCAGCCATGGGTGGTTACGTCCTGATGTTGTTTTGCTGATCTGAGCCTTGTTGTTTTTGTGTTTTTTTTGATGATATTCAATGGTTAAAGTTGCAAAAGAAAAAAAAAAGAAAAAAAAAGTGTCAGATCACTTGGATTTTGGAAATCTTTTGGTTTGCTTTTTTACTGGAAACAGTGATGCGATAATTAAGAGGCTGTGATGACGATGAATCAAATGATGCGATGTACCATATCTTGGCATGGCAATTTTATATCATTATTTTTGCAGCCATGGGTGGTTACGTCCTGATGTTGTTTTGATGATCTGAGCCTTGCTGATCTGAGCCTTGTTTTGGTTCAGCCACGGGTGTGTTGTGTGCGTGTTTTTTTGGTTCACATGGATTTGGGAAATCTTTTGGTTTGCTTTATCAATTTTGTAAGTGAAAAGTAAGCCTCTGAATGTGCATAAATTGTATATTGTTTAGTCAGGCGATGATGACTATTTTCTTCAAATGGTTTATTGGACTACAATTTCATAACCGTATCTTGGCAGGGTAGCCACACCTCAGGGAATGTGGCTGCAGCCATGGCGTGTGTTTTGTACCGTTCATACATTTCTAGATCTGAGCCTTGTTAACGTCAAACATTTCTAGATCTGAGCCTCTTTTGGTAAGTTTCTCTTGTTTTATGCATGTTGCTAGATTCAGTCCCACAAAAGGCCCTGATCAGCGGTAGAGTGCATTTCACCAAAGAAAGATGGGACACTGAAGAGAATGTTGTGGCAAGTAATTTGGTGCAGATTACTTTTTCGCAATATCCTCTTTTGTTTCCCATCTTTCTTTGAGAATTGCATTGTATTATTGATCAGGGCCTTTTGTGGAACTGGAACCGAAAACATTCAAGAACGTATTAATTATCACGGCCTTTTCGATGAATCAAGAGATGAGAAAAGAGTCTTAAAAATGGCACACACTTGGAAAATTGGGCTCTTTTGGTAATATGAATGTAGTTTGAGCAGTTGAGCAGTTGAGCGTTGTCGGACTATAATTCAATGACACCTTCATATTTATGCTTAAGGCAATGATGAACCTTTTCTGAAAATGGTTTATCGGACTATAATTCAATGACACCCGTATCTTGGCGGGGTAGCCGCAGTCTTAGGGCATGTGGTTGCAGCCATGGCTGGTGTTTTGTACCGATAATACATTTTTAGATCTGAGCCTTACTTTTAGCAGTCGGCTGATATAAAATTGACATTTGTAACTGGGGGCTTACTTTTTCGAACCCATCAAACAGTTTTAGTTTTAGAAAGGCGATGATGAACCTTTTCTGCAAATGGTTTATCGGACTATAATTCAATGACACCGTATCTTGGCGGGGTAGCCACACCTTAGGGCATGTGGTTGCAGCCATGGCGGGTGTTTTGTACCGATAATACATTTCATGATCTGAGCCTTACTTTTAGCCCTCAATGATATAAAATTGAGATTTGTAACCAGGTTTTGTGTTAGTCAGGCGATGATGAAACTTTTCTACAAACGACACCCGTATCTTGGCGGGGTAGCCACAGTCTTAGGGCATGTGGTTGCAGCCATGGCGGGTTTTTTGTACCGTTTATACATTTTAAGATCTGAGCCTTACTTTTGACTGTCAAACTTCCAATTCATATGATCACTTTTTGTAATTGTAAACATTATATAATCATTTTGCTTTCCAATGAATCTGATGCAACTATTTACATGTTTAGGTGTTCTTTCTCATCAATGAACCTGAAACACACTGGTGCCTGGGCGAACTATCTATCAAAACAGGTGTTATAACTTTATATGATAGCCTTGGGAGCCCGAAAGTTGAAACACGTAGGTGGTGGCTAACTTTGAGGGAAGTTTTTGCTTGTCAACTACCCACATATCTTGTTGAGAGTGAGGTGATGAAAAAGAAGAAAATCGATGCCAATAAGTATCGTGTTTCCTTTCAGTATGCACCTGATGTCCCTAAACAAGGTGGTCTTTATGGGGATTGTGGTGTTTGGGTCTGTATACTTTTGTACAGGTTGTCTCATAAGCTATCATTGAAGGTGAAGAATCCTGTCTAAGCTGCTTTGGCTTACCGTGAGTATTTGGCTGAATATTTCTGGAAATACAAGATTCCAGTTACTAGTGACATTTGACATTTAAGTTCTATAAACAATCTAACTTATGTAAACAATATAACTTCTGCTGTTGGTATGCTACTGTATGGTCGGTTGCCATTTACGAATGGCTTATTTTGAACATGTTATGTAAACATTAATATGCTAGACTATGGTCGTTTTATGTAGACAGGTTATGCAAACATTAATATGTATATATTTATATATTTAACTTATCTTGCTAATGTATCATGTTGCTAGTGTATGGTCATTTAATCTACTTGGTTAAATGTGATGTGGTATTCAACAATATAAGATATAAATTGACTGGTGGTTGGGGAGATGGTGCATTTAATGTTTCTTGTGTGATTGTCGATATAAATATAAGTTAACAACATATGGAATTTCCACACAAACAATTATATACCTTCTAGTGTTCTAGAAAGTAAACAACAAAATGAATTCACCCCCAAATTGGGAAGAATTACTTGATATAGATGACTCCGATCTCCGAATATCAGCCACCTCCCAACTACCATTTTCATATGGAAACACTACATCTCAAAATAATGCTAAAATGCCGGTTACGATAATACGAGGTCCTGCAGGTATTGTTCAAGCGGCGAATGATGTGGGTGTGGATGATGGTATAATGGCGACACAGGAGTACATTAGACAAGTAGTGTATGATGTGGGAGAGGATTCCAATTTTAATAGTGGGCCATGGGTTAGTGCAGTTGAGTATATCAAACCTGATGGCGGTATCATGATTGGTTGTTTCGCCGATATCGAAAAATTTACCAAGAAAGGGAAACTTGACAACGTTGTTGCTATAATTAAGTCTTGTACCCCAAACGTCTTGGGTGATCTCACAGTATCGTTGAAAGATGTTTCAGGTTTTATATCAGGTTCAATACATCACAAAGTGGTTAATGACGAGAGGTATGAAAAGCTGCTTACTGTCGGAGCCGTTTTGATCCTTCATAACGTTTATGTGTTTTCTCCGAAACAATCTGGAAATCACTATCTTAATATTACTTAAAAAAATGTTGTTAAGGTTTTCTCCAAGGATAGTGTTGCTAACAATGA
Organism: Chrysanthemum seticuspe; assembly: GCA_019973895.1. Lineage (NCBI taxonomy): Eukaryota > Viridiplantae > Streptophyta > Magnoliopsida > Asterales > Asteraceae > Chrysanthemum > Chrysanthemum seticuspe. Next base: position 289,973,277 of record BPTQ01000005.1, read on the forward strand.
AAGTGGAGTTGGAAGTAGTGAAAGTGTAATCTGAATTTTAATTAATGTAATTTTCTACATGTTTATCCATGTAATTTTCTATTAATTCAATAATTTAATCGACTTGGTTAAATGTGATGTGGTATTCAACAATATAAGATATAAAACAACTAGATGGGACGCATTTGATTCCAATTTGACTAACGTAGAACATAAGTCAACACATTAAACATAGGTTTGTTACTACCCCACACTAAGATTTCCTACCGAATCTAATAGCTCATTTAGCAATGCACCTGACATACATGCGTGGTTTTCTGGATTCGTTGCCAATTCGAGTTTGGTCTCCAACATCTTTATTCTTGTCTCTAGCATGCTTATTTGTAAATCTTTGAACTTGCAGTTGTAACATTCTGTTAGTTCAGATGTACAAGCTGGTGGAGTTGAAGGTCCTGGAGTTGAAGGTCCCGGAGAATTAAAATTTGGCTGTTGTGAAGGATTATAACCGGGATTGTTATCAAATTCTTCCTTCCACATAAAAAATCTACACCCGTATTCTTTTTTTGCTGGCTGTTAAATATTAAAATAAGAGATGGTTATGAAATAACATTTTAACTATACGGGAAACATAAGATATCTAACCTTTGAACGAGGACATGAATAGAAAAGTTGACCATAACTATGCTCCTTGTATGATTTTCGTAGCACTATGTTTCCAGCTCCACATCGACACATATATCGATCCATGCAAATTTCTTTGGGATACAATTCTTTGAGATTCAATATAAATGTGCTCAACTGCTCAACCGGTGGTTGGGGAGATGGATATATTTAATCTAATGTAAATGTGGTGAGGTAGCTGAAAAATTTAATGTGGTTGCTGGTTATATTAAATGTGGCATTAAATATGAATCTCCCCAACTACCAGTTGAGCAGTTGAGTTGAGCAGTTGAGCGGTTGAGCAGTTGTTGCATTAAATATCCCCATCTCCCCAACCACCGGTCGTGCAGTCAACCCAAGTCATACTTCGGCACGTGTGCCATGCTCAACTGGTAGTTGGGGAGATGGATATTTAATGTGGTGAGGTAGTTGGTAAATTTAATGGGTATTAAATGTGAGTAAATGGTTGAGCAGTTGACCGGTTGAGCAGTTGAGCATGTGTTGCATTAAATGGCCCCAACTACCAGTTAATATAAATGTGGTGAGGTAGCTGAAAAATTTAATGTGGTTGCTGGTTATATTAAATGTGGCATTAAATATGCATCTCCCCAACTACTAGTTGAGCAGTTGAGTTGAGCAGTTGAGCGGTTGAGCAGTTGTTACATTAAATATCCCCAGCTCCCCAACCACCGGTCGTGCAGTCAACCCAAGTCATATTTCGACACGTGTCCCATGCTCAACTGCTTAACTGGTAGTTGGGGAGATGGATATTTAATGTGGTGAGGTAGTTGGTAAATTTAATGGGTATTAAATGTGAGTAAATGTCCATAGGTGGTTTTAATAAATGTGGAATTAAAGATCGACTGCTCAACTGATCGACTGATCGACTGCTCGACTTTTACCAAATTTTTCAATAGATATATATTAGTACGGAAAATTATTGAAACTTATTCTCACACGTCCATAACATTCATATGGAAAAATTTCGTGTATTTCTTGTCTTTGAAGATGGCAATAGTTATGGTGTTTCGCTAAAAAGAGATATTAGATATGATGGGTTAGTTTCATTTGTGAAGAAAAAGTTCAAGATTAGCAAAGGATACGAGTTAGGTTTTTCATACAAAATGCCACACGGTCCGGTCTGCATAGGTGATGACGATGATGTTGAATTTTTTATTAACGAAGTTTGTAAACCAAACGCTGCATTGCCTAAACTTTTAATCAAAATGATTGTCAACAGTTCCAAGGTAAATCCATCTTCTTCTAATGATTTTGATCTTAATGATCCCTTATTTCGTAATGATTTTGATCCCCAATGTGTTGATAATCATTCGGAAATACCACAAAATGAACCTTTTGACAATTTCAACCAATCTAACAATCAATGTGCCAATAACTATATAAACCAGCAAAAAAATGATCAATTTATGCTTAAATGGCAAACAAAAAAATACTTTCGAAAATATGCCTCCTCCACCCGATCCACCAAGTCTTGAAACTAAGATACCGAATACATTGAAATACAACAACAGCTCTATAATCCTCAAAGAGGGTGATGAATTTGATAGTAAAGAATTATGCATGTTTGCAATTGCTAAAAAAGCTATCAAAGATGGATTTGAATTTAAGGCTAGGAAAACAAATAAGTCTAGGTACGATGTAACTTGTGTGCAAGATAGGTGCAAATAGAAGATATTGTCTGGTATGAACAAATCAGGTGTAAAATGGAGGTTAGGAAGAGTTTACGATGTTCACACTTGTTCAAGAACACAAATTCACCCTAATCACCGTAATGCTACCAAAAAACTTTTGGGACATTTACTCGAACCCAAGATGAAAGATAGTAGCCGAATTTATACCCCAAAGGACATAATGGAAGATATTAGTCAAGAGTATAAAATTGACATTTCTTATAAGAAAGCATGGGGTGGAAGAAACCGAGCTTTGGAATTGGTAAATGGTTGCCCTAACGACTCGTTTGAGCAGTTGCCATTTTATTGTCATAATTTAAAGATGAAAAACGAGGGTACGGTAACACATATTGATACCGATGATGAAGGAAACTTTAAAATATGTTTTATAGCATTTGGTGTTGCGGTATGCATTTGTATTTTTTTTTACATTTTTTTTCTTTTACGTTTTTTATTTATTTTTCTAATATATTATATGTTGTGTCACTAATAATTTATACATAAAACAGATTCGGAGTTTCTTACGGTATATGCGACCGTTGCTTATAATTGATGCAGCACATCTTAAAGGGAAGTACCTTGGGACAAATTTGCTTGTCGTTGGAATGGATGGTAACAATCAAATTATACCTATTGCTACTGGTGTTTGTCAAGGGGAGACTGGGGAGGCATGGACATGGTTTTGTCCAAATTGAAAGAATGCATAGGGGAACGACCAGGTTTGGCTATTATATCGGATAGACATTATTCTATTGGACAAGCGTGTAACACGGTCTTCCGAAATTCATTTCATGGTTACTGTTGTAGACATTTGATGATGAACTGCAGTTTGAATGGTAGTACAAAGTTAAAGGCAAAATATTGGAAAACATGCAAAGCTTACACCGCGGAAGAATTTGATAGAGCGATTTCGGATATTAGGGTATATAGAAATGGTACGGCTTACAACAAACTTCTTGAAGCTGGGTTTGATAAATGGTCTAGGGCACATTGCACTGGTAATAGGTACAACTACATGACTTCAAACAGTGCAGAGTCAATAAATGCATTAACAAGGGATGTGAGAAAAGTACCAATAACAATGCTTATGGAGTGGTACAGAAAGCTTTTACAACGGTGGTATTGTGACCATCGACACAAATATCAACGTAATGTACTTTTTAAAATATGTTTTCTTTTTCCTTATTAGTCAATATAAGATGAAGAGAACATTCTGTTATTTTATCTTGTAAAAATTATTTCAGATGCACCCGAGGGAGAACTTAGTGATTGGGCTGCCGCGAAAGTACAGGACAGAATGTTGAAGAGCGTTAACTGGGTTGTGTATGGGATTGAATAGTTTAAACTCTACATGGTAGATGATCATCGAAAACAACATACCGTCGATCTAGTTAGTAATTCATGTAGTTGTCGTAAATGGCAACTTTCCGGCATACCATGTGGTCATGCGATAGCGGTAACTTGACTTCTTAGATTGTCTGATTGTAATCATTTGGCTTTTGATTGGTTCAACAAAACAACACTGGAAGGTACGTAACAAGGATTGGTTTATCCTCTAGGAGAAATGTCAAGTTGGGAGCTTCCTGATGGCTTGCAAGTTGTGAAGCCACCAATACTGGTAGTGCGTCAATCTGGAAGACCCAAAAACAAAGATCGTGTAAGATCTCAAGGAGAAGAACTAACCCCGGTAAGGTGCTCAAGGTGCCAATCCGTTGGACACACGCGAACTGCATGCAGGGAACCATTTCCAAAGAAAAAGAATGTAAGTGAATAAAATTAGTATTCAAAAAACACAATTTTGCTTGGTAACTAACGAAGAAAGAAATCTCACAAATGTTGAAACTGTGTCGGGAAATGTATCTAATAGAGGAAGCTCAAGTAGGGAACTACCATCGAGGGAGATTGATATGGTGCAAAGCTTTGATCCTATTAACTTGGCTGATCCATAAGATCAACTAGCGGAAACATTTGATGGGTTGTTAGTTTCTTTTTTTCGTTGCTCTGGAATCATGTAAGACGCTTTTGTTTTTTGTTTACTTTGAATATGTACTTGTCGTAAAACAATCTCTGGGTCTGTTGGATTATAACCGGGATGTAACACGCTTAATGTACTTGTTTAGTTTGACTATGTAAGACGCTTAATGTTCAACCTTGTTTGCTACTGCTTATGTTGCACCTTATTAGTCATGCAATCCAGGAGGAATAAAAAACAATTTAGAAACATACAAACATCAAATATATACAGAAAATTAGGTGCCAAAGTTAGCCAGGAGGGATACATACATTCATACAATATTCAGCCAATAAACGATACAAGTTATCCAGCAGCAAAACAAAAAAGTGACCATACCATGCAGGCGTGTTTTAGACCCATAAACCATACAATTGTTTACAAATTCGACACCTAAATGTTTAACAAAACAAGCACATAAAACATTCAGCCAACATGGATCTTGTACTTGTAATAAAACCTAACCATTCTTTCACGGTACGCCAATGCAGCCTGAACTGGATCATCCACATCCAACAGTTTGCCATTCCCTAACCTGTACATTTATACGCTTCAGTTAAGAATGTGATTTTGAGTGGACACCTACTATAGCAATACTAACCTAATGTAGCTGCTAAACTAGTAAACATGTTTTACGTTTCACATTACAGTTATATCAATTGACACCTTAGAATACCACTTCCAACTACTACACCTATTTTACGTTCAAGATTACATTCATGCTAACATCACAAATAGTACATTAAAAAGAAGATGCAGACCTGAATAAGAAGATGCAGACCCACACACCACAATCATCATACAATCCACCCTGCTTGGGAACATTCATAGCATTGTTAAAAGTAATCCTATAGGTCATAGGATCAATTCCCTTCTTCTCGAAAACACCTGCCTCTTGCAACACTTCCGGAAGCCTAGTATCTAGACATTTCCTCACAGTCAAATAGAATGGACGAGTCTCAGGATCATATACAGGTCCACTGTCATACAATGTAACTCGACCGGTCTGGATATGATACACAGCTAGGGACCAGTGTGTTTCTGGCTGATTTATGGGAATGAAAACTCGTTCAACATTACCCTAACCCATAGGGTAAGTTTCTTTGGTTGCGTACCAGACAGGCATCCTTCCGTTCATCAGTAATGGTAGGAAAAAGCAGCTTACCATAGAACACTCCATATCTGATGGTCTGGTATGCCACATGTAGCTAATCCAAAGATCAATGTGCTGTAGGTAAAACAAATTGACATATATATTCAATCATTTATAAAAAAAACTGTGCTTTTCATTTTCTCTACCTGTACTAGATATCAAGTAAGATAGTGTTACGAGACAAGCATCATTGCCACACCTTCCTACTTTTAGCCTCTGCTAAAAAACCCATCCCCATGACGACGTAACATGTACAATGTCTTACACCAACACCCATTGCTACGTCGTCATGGCAATGGATTTTCGAGGGGAAACTCAAGACTTGGATCAAAATACTTCAAGTAAATTAGGCATCTTAGCATAACATCCACCAAATTCACAAAAATCATTTCTCAAATGATATCACTACTGGTTCAAAATATTGTTGTGTACAAGGAAAAAAATGAAGTTAATCAAGACTTGTAAAATCTGTACTGCTAAAAGCAGCAAAGTTTTGAAGTCATGAATAATATACTCTTCTCTGTGGCTACACTACACTTTTTTTAACAAATAATAATGTCATTTAAGAAAGAATTTAATGGATTTGGTGGATGCTATACTAAAATACCTAAAGTGGTTAAAGTAAATGATGTATTAATGATACTTATATCTAGTATCTCATGTAACACTAAAATGTAAAAATTACTTAAAATCAAATGGCAGGCAGAGACAACCAAAAGCATGTTTTATAAAAAACTGAGTAAAGTAAATAAAATTTACTTTACCTCGTCACGTAGCCATCCTTTACGATTATCGTCGAAACCGGTTAAGGCATCCCAGAAATGACGATCAACAACGATATCAGACCAAGGGAACACACAGTTACGCCACCCGTCCTTAACCAGGAATCGATCAACTTCAAAGTTAACATAAATTTTATCGAGGTTTTGGTATGGCCGTTCTAGAAGCTAAAAATAAAGACAATGTAAATCATTCATGTAATAATACGTTTACACGTTGACGGTTAACTACTGACTGATATTTCAAAGCAAATGAATCATTTCTCATACCTCTACCCATGGTTTGACTTGTACTAACTTCTCAGCCATAAGTGGAGTATGAACAGGTAAATACTTTCGACCCTTCAACAAATCTTCTAAGCTAGTAACATCAGAAGTTTTACTCCTCTTCTCCACATAGGGTGACCTAGGAACATGTTCAAGCCTCCTCTTCTTTGTTTCGCACAGCTCCAAAGCCCTTTTGATGGGCTTTGAATTCAGTTTCTCAATAACCTTCAATCTATTTTCAGCTTCAACACTCAACTTCTTACTGGTTCCCCTCTGCTCCTCCTCTTCCTCATGTTTTTCAGCTTTCTCAAGTTTTCCTTTTGAGACGTTTTCCAATCCATCAACCTTGCCATCCACATCAACATGTGGCGTATCAAACAACTTGAAAAAATCATTGACTTGACTGCAATACTCATTAGCAAGATCTACAGGCTGCGGATGATATGAAAAAGGTTAACAAACTTTTATTATCGCAAGTTATTAATTATATCACAAATGAAATAAGAACAAAACAAAATATCATTAAATTACCTGTTCTCCGTCAGTTGTGTTAACTATGTCTCCATAAACCTGCATACCAAAGTGGTAGACACTTATTAGTATAACATTAGAATGAAAGGTATAATCACATAAATATCATTTAATTACATTTTCATATGCATCATTCTTCATTTTGTCTCCATCAACTGTGTTAACTTTCTTTCCATAAACCTACATACAAACGTTTATAACAGCTATTAGTAGAACATTAGAATTAAAGGTTTAGTCACATTAATACAATTTATACTTACCTTTTCATAGGTTTCTTGGTTCATTTTATCTCTGTCACTCATTATGACCTGCAGAATAAAGTTTTTAGAAACAAAATCCGCGTATTAGCATACCATATGGTAATTGTTTGATAGCAATGTAACTTGGTCAAGAATTGATAAAGGTAAAAAACTAACTCGAATAATAGTCTCAAGTTTCAAAGTGCGGGCTTTCAGATCCTTAATCCGTTCATCAACTGAAACAACTTCTACCTCTTTACCCATGCTCTCCATATCATAACCCTCGGGGTATACCACTTTCTGCCTAGCTTTATTCGCGGCCACTTTCTGAAAATGTACATCCCAGGGTCCCAGCGGCGCTCTCGGGGTATACCACTTGAAAAATTCAATGCTTCGTGTGAACCATTCAGCTTCAGCCTCAAAGAATGTTGGCATAATCACGTTGGGTTTTGAGTCCTTACAAAAGATTTATAAATTATATGGTATCTAAAATTGTGTATATGTTTAAAGTTAACCAATCAATAAAATACTATATATAATTACCTTGTCAAACAGTTGGTCGAAATATTCAGTCTTTCTAAATGGTGTGTGTTTCGACCATGCAAGTGCTCTTGGGATCACCCCTTGAGCCTTGTTCCACCACTGTTTACTTTTACTCGTGTCAGCACACTCTATGATCCATATCTACAAAAAGTTAACACAACAAATATAAGTTACGAGGACGAGAAACATATGAAGATAATTTTCAAGCCCTACCATTAAAGGAAAAAAATAGTAAACTAATGATAGCAAAATTTTTTTGTGTTAACCTTGAAAGCAGCAACGAATCCCTTCAAGCTATAGGTAGGAACATCGTTGGATTCTTTATCACCAATTCTTTGACAGTAAACCGCTGGATGATTTGAAGAGACATTTCTAATAGACTCATAAAGCTGCCTCCAAAGGAGTTCCCCCCCATAGAAATGCATTCCATTCATCAAGATCCTCGACCATCCTCAGAAAAATATCATCAATGATAGACTCCAAGTCTTTACCCATTAATATCACCTCAAGCGTTATCAACAGACAAACCCGTATCGCATCCTCATTAGACAGATTTAGAAACAGCTCTTCATCTTCAACATGTTGACCTACATGGTTTGGAAAAACTCGGTCACGGAAAGGGATATCACCACTACGCCATTTCCTAAAACTGACCATACCAAATCTAAAACCAGTAACCAGGCAGAATTCATTTCGACCAAAATACAGAGAATGTCCATTCAAATAGTATATAAGTGGAAGATCATAGTTATCATTGTTTTGATGGAATTGTTTCCGAAGCATGTAATGAACAAGGCCTTCCTCGTTATCGACATAGGTAAGATCGAGCCATGGTCCAAAACATGTGGCTTTAAACATGGAACGGCGCGGCTGGTCTAATCGATCCTTCATAAGTAAGAAGTAATGCACTTTGCTTTTAACAATAACTCTAGCATCATACGCCTACAAGAAATAACATATTAAAAAAGTTAAAACAAACAAGAAGTGTCTACAAGCACACTCATCAAGTCAGGCATACAACACCTAAACTACAAGTATGTACAAGTAAAAGCATATCCGCAGAAAACCCGATGTATTCAGGACTAAGAACTCATCGCTAAGTGTTCTTTCTGTCTAGATCAAGTGTCAATACACGTTAATTACACCTATTTGACAACTAACCCTAAAACTCTTATTAAATGGGACAAATACAGTTTCGAACCCTCTCATTTAACGCATTCTATATGTTACTTACACATATATAGCTCTTCCGATGTTCGTTTTATTCATTCTTCGTTTTTTTTGGACTAACATAGTATCGTTTTATTCATTTTTTCCTAAACCATCTCAAAAAGGCAAAAACAAAATTATAAAAAAACCACAAACGTGTATGGATGGATCTTCTTTTTTGGTAATTTTCACATAAAACAAAACATGATGTAAAGGGATCCAACAAAACCCTAAGTTGCAACAAAAGGAATGCAACAAAACCTTAAGTTGTAGTAAGAAACGAAATTAATCAAGTGTGAATACTTACCATTTTTATCTTTGTGCGTCTACTTTGTCATCTGCTACATGCAATGTTACTGTGTGTGTTGAGTGTGTGTTTTTTTATGATATTCAATGGTTAAAGTGGCAAAAGAAAAATAAAAAAGAAATAAAAAATGGTCATATCACTTGGATTTGGGAAATCTTTTGGTATGCTTTTTCAATTTCCTAGGTGAAAAGTTGTGGGGTCAGTTGAGCACCGTCGGTTGAGCGCCGACGGTTGAGCGTTGACATTATGCAAGAAAACAAAACAAGAGATTTCTTTAAGATTTGATTTGACACTTAGTGTACTATTGGAACAGTCCCGGGAATTGCCACGTGTCGAAAAATGTATGGGGTCGAGCAGTTGAGCGTGGCTCTTTTGGGAAAGAGCCTAGAAAAAAGTCTTAAAAACGGACCACACTTGGAAAAAAGTCCCCTTTTGGTAATTTTCTCTATTTATATATAGTATGTGAGAAAATATGTGTTTTATGTACGTAAATCGTGTATTTATACTACGTAGTTAATGAAATATGATTTGCAATTATATTAAAAAGCTCTTTTTTTTAGGTAAAAGGGTTTTAACCCGGTGAATATATTACTCTAAAAAACACTTAAGTACATATGATGTAAGTAAATCTCATATTTCAGTTCGTTATATAGGCAGTAAAGCTTACAAACAAGATACCAAATATAAACTATCATCTAAATTGATCTCTATGATTAACATCTAATGCGTCACACTGTTATTTGGTTAAAACTCTTCTTATAACAGTCATAGATGTCATAATCTTCATCCTCAAATAAACTTGGATCATTTGCACCTCCACTAGCCATGAAATGAGCGGTCTCATCATAAACATCCTCAACATAACTATCACTCTCTTTCACGCCCTTCGTCACATCCTCAGTAGTATTACCAACATTTCCAGCAATTGAAGTACCTCCATTCTCGAATATCTTATCATTTTCCTTCAACGCCTCAAACAAATTTCTAAAAGTAACCAGATTTATGTCATCCAAATTCCCAAGTCTCTTAGTGCTAGAACTCAAGGCCATATTAGTGGTATCATTTTTTGAAGTCGTGCCCCCATTCTTTCCCTCACTTCCTTGCTTCTTTGAAGTCCGATACCCACTATAAATAGATATAGGAGGATACACGCTAGTACTTTTAGGTTTAAAACCCACTGACTTATCATGTTGTTTACCTTTCGGTTGACGGTTTTGTTTGTACAACTTGGAACCCATCATTTTGACCAACAACATTCTTCATAGGGCTTGGAGCATTTTGCTTCCTCAAACCCGCTCCTAAGTTAGCACCAGGATTCAGAGACCACATGTTTAGGAAATTGACTATCATCATGACCAAAAATCGAACAACTATTACATCTTTGCGGTTTCCACTCATATCCCACCTTAATTGTATGCAAATAAGAACCCGGACCCTCCACATAAGGAATAATAGTTACAATAATATCTTTAAGAGGACGATCAACCTTTATGTCAATCAATGCACGCGCAAAATCCAATCGAACCCAAGAGTCTATACACATTGTGCTCGTATAAGTATCAAACATGATTGTTGTACTCAATCTAGTGGCTATGGCACTCAACACATCCTCTATAAATGCAATAATTAGAAGGGAAAATGATGCAAATAGACCGCGCGTCCTGAGGCTTATCACTTTCCGGATCACTTTTATTTTTAATTTGAGAATCGACCGAGGGCAACCGCTGTCATTGGGCAACTCATCGACATTGTGACAAGTGTCCCGTATGTGTAAGGTATTGTTTTTTTGGCAATTAAAAAGCGCTGGGCAACCGTATATTTTTAAAAAGGGTTTTATCGTCATTTTACGTTAGACAAAAAAGTACACATTTGAATAGTAAAAGTACAGTGGATTTATATTCAAAATCCAAAAGTCACTGACCAAAAAAGCATCCATAGTTACCGTTTTTCTCTGTTTTTGCTTCTCGCACAAAAGCATTCTTACTTACAGTACTATTTTCACAAATCAAACCGTCTTCTTCGTCAGCCCCCTCTCTTCCTTGTAACGTCAGTTATGTCACCATCTTTAAAGCTACAGTGTTGATTGCAAACCACATTCGATTGATCAAGTTTTAAAAAAATGTTCCCAAATATGGTACGTAAATATTCTTCTCATTGTTTATTACATATGATTATTTCCAATTGGTTTTATGTTATAATAAATCGTTTTTGTTATTCGATTAATACCTATGTTAGATAGGTGTTAATTCCATTTTATAATCCATTGCTCTTTTTTATGTGTATCTGATTCGTAATTACGTAGGGTATGATACCTTAGATGTCGTTAGTTAAGTATGTAACATTACTTGGTTCATTAAAAAATTTAGTGGCAGTTTGTAGACTAATAAGGAGTGGTTTATATGCATCATCTATGCAATTGTTTACGACGTTGGTATAGATTCCTTCTATGGCCTGAATTATTTATGGTTTTTGTTGACCCTTTTTAGGACTATGAAGCTAAGTTAATCATTACGAGTAAACTAAACTAGTTTTCATAATTATGTAGGGTAAAATACATCTGTTCCGTTTACCGCTCTTCTACAGCTTGTTTAGAGGCTTCTTCTGCTTTGCCCTTTCCTTTTCTTTAGCATTTACTTCCATATATAATCTTTTAGCAATTTTTTAATCAAAAGCTATCTGCTCCTTTGTACTTTGAAACACCAAAGTTGGATCTGCAATCCCTTTACCCTTTCCAATATCAGTTTCAGTAACTACATCTTTCTGCACAGGTTCACCAATGTTTAGACTCTTAGCAATAGGTCTAGGTGCAGGGATAGGGTGAGATTGCTTTTAGTTGACCAATTGTATGGCAATCTCATTGTCAACCTTTTTTTGTTTTGGTGTTGGTGTTATTGTTGTGGTTATAATTGTAGCAGTGGTTGCCTCTGCAGTGGAAACGTCTGAACTGGCAGTGGGTAGAATAATAGCAGCAGTGGTTACTCCAATACTAGCAGTGGATGCAGCAATACTGGCAGTGGTTTCCTACACCCTTTCATTCTCCTTTTCTTCAACTACATTCTGTAAAGAATCATCTATTACTGGTTCTTTACCTTCCATGTGAGCCACACTTAAAAAATACACACAAACTCTAATAGAAATAGTAATCGCATCTCCGTCATCTCCGTCGTCTATTTTCAAATTGAATCCGACGTTGTTTATCTCCGCCGTTGACTCTGGTATTGAGTCTGTAATTTCTTTTTTTTATTGAATCTGATTCAGTTTTTAACAAGTTTTATCCGGCGTTGACTATCTCATATGAATATGTTACTTGAATTTCATATTTATTTTTTTCACATGTGAAGATGTTAATTGATTTATTAGATAGTGTTTGTTTGTTACTTTTGACTATCTCATTATATGTTTTTTTATTACATATCTATTTTTGTACATGTGAAGATGTTTATTGATTTATTTAGATACTGTTTTTACTGTTTGTTTATTATGTTGACTATATGATGTTTTTAGATTGCATAAATCATAGCTTATCTTTGATTATTTGAGGTTTGGAAAATTTATGTTTCCTAGTGAATAATATCAATAACTAATGGAATTTTGAGTTTATTATTGTAATTAAGTCTAGTTAGAGTATATTCGCATGTGAAGAATATCGAGATTAGCTATTATTTTGATTATTTATGTTTTCACAAATGATATCATAAAATCATAATATAAAATTTGATGTAGTAATCTAGTACCTTGTTAATTAGATAAATACTTATTACCTTACATACCAAATAAGTCCAAAATAGCTCATTCTTAAACATATACAAAACACATTCATAATCCTAAAAATCATCAGCGTCAACTGCAACTTCTTTGAGTATGTTGATAAGCTTTTTGGCACATTCAACCATCTCTTGATACGTAGCTTTGACAACAACATTATGATCTTTCAAATTCTTAAAACTGGTTTTCATCTCTTCATACTTCGCTTCAGCATCAACATTATAATCTTTGTAAATCTTAAAATCAGCTATCGCCTCTGCACACGTTGCTTCCAAATTAGCAGTATCTTCATACTCACATTCATACTCTGGAAGTTGTTCAATCATTCTCTTCCTCTTATCAATCAACTCTTGTTTCTCTCTAAAATTTCCTTCTATTGGGAAAGTCTTTCCCAGCTCACAAGCAATTACCATTCTCTTGAAACGGTCTATCATGTCTTTAAATAAAAAATCGTGCAAATTAGTACAATTCAAAGTGCATGTACCATCTTGACACAAAGAACACGACATTTCGTAAATGATTGTGATGATTGATAATCTAATTGATCTAAATGTTAATTGACTAAAATATCACAGTAGAAGTGAAAGTTAAATTTCACAAATGAAAAGGTGTTTTTAGTTTTTGTGTAGACAGCTGTATTATTTATTTACAATTTGAATTGGTGTATAGTGTGAATAATCCAAAGTAACTTTAAGAATTGGTGTTTGCAAATGGGTTTTTTGTGGTCACTAAGAGTTAGAGTATCAGTGGCCTCTGCATTTTACTTTTTTTTGACTTTTTTTGTGAACTCTAGCATTTGGCTATTTTGTTTTCACCTGTTTAAAGGTAAGGATGTCAGTTGCTTTTCGGGAAATGGTTTTTGTATTTTTAAATCAATTTAATAATCTTCAACAATCAACATCCACACATTCCTCGAGCATGACCAATGCATCAAGTCATAAAAGACTTGATGCATTGAATACAATTAAATGGTTGAGGTAAAAAGCTTTTGCAAAACCAACTACTCCACTGCAAAAAGCTTTTGCAATAACTTTTGCATATTTAATGCTGGGTGTAAAATGAAAGTTTAATAAATACAAAAAGTTTTTGACAATAGCTTCAAACGCTTGAAGTTTTACAAGTGTTTTTGTAAAAAGTCTTCTTCAAAGTTATTGCCACAATGGAACAAGTCATTTGAATATCTTATTAGAATAGTAAAAAGTCTTTCATCAAGTTGCCATTGCGGATGCTTACCCTGGCTGACTTTCATCGAAGAATCCAAATAAAAAAATCGTTGTCCTTTTCTTCTTTTTTATAAACAAATCCAGGTTTGTTGTTCTCCCCTGTATGTACTTTTTTACCTTATTCGTTCATATAATTATAGAGTACATGAATATAAATAACTGTGCATCTTTATATTTTATATTCTATTATTAAATATTTATTTAATTAAAAGTTATTGAAATTGTTATTAGGGTTTATGTTTTATAGGTATGGTCACTATACCCATTAAAGTCTAGTGGTTGATTCTAATTGTTATTAGGGTTTATGTTTTATAGGACATGGCGGAAACCAAAGAAGTCATATTTAAAGTTCACCAAAACGGGAAATTTGAATTTCAGCCACTCCGCTATGTAGGTGGTCGCCTTGCTGATGTCTGGTGTTTTAGCTCCACCAGGGTTGCATTTACCAGGGTGCTTGATCATGTTTTGAATGATATTGGAGGGGGAAAATGGGCTTTATTTTATGCTGCACCAAATAAGGCACTCGAAGATGGTTTAACATTGTTGCACACAGATAATGACGTTCGACGAATGTATGACCTTGCGGATGAGAATGGATCCATGGACGTCTACATTGTGCACAAGCTACAGGCTCTGTCACAATTTTATTTCAAAAACATGGTATGGCAGGAAGAGGACTCTGGCATGCGGTGCGGTAGTGCAACACCTTTCAAAAGAAGGAAGCTAACAATGCGTGTTTGTATCACGAAAACTGAAAAAGGGTTCGAGATCATAGAAAAAAAGGGCTAGTGCACAAGGAATGGTTCCACCTGTTATGAATGTTTTTTGCCTTTAAAAAATAATTATGAGTTTATGTTGCCAACCATGCGATAGTGCTTATATGCCAAACTTAGTGCTGTTAGGTTTATGCTGTTAAGTCTATCCTTTATGATCATATGGTTAAGAATTATGGTTGCCCGATCGTACAACAAGTATTGCCCAATTATGGCATTTAGTTGCCCAGATTTCAAATTGGACGGTGGCCTGAGGTTCAAACGAAATTGCCCAATAGCATAAACTTGATTGTCAGAATTTTCATGTCTAGATAGTAGATCACGATAACGGTTGCGTTTGCTCATTAGAATAGCACAATTGGGGATAAATACGCCCAAAAATACTAACAACTGCTACAAGAGTTAAAACAGTTGTTTTGAAAGTACAAATTAATTTTGATTCAATTGGGGATAAAAAAATAAAAAGTTACAACTGCTAGGGCAAAACATAGTTTAGACCCACACACATCATAATTCGCAACACCTAACAATCTGTTGCAAACATCAATGGTGCCCAACTCTTCTGCTGCAACTCACAACATGGTTGCGTTTTTGGAAAACCAAAAGGAGGCTACAGGGTTTGAACAAATTCTCAATTATGTGCATATGTGAATACGCAACCACCGCTACAGTTTACCCAACCACTGCTAGTGTCGCTGAAACCACCGCTAGTGTTGACGCAAATATCAACTTTGTTTCTGTTTTCCAAATGACTAGTTGAAGTTCAAATTTTAAAAGTGAAATTTAAAGCGCCGATATGAATGATTTACTTCAGCTTGTCAAACGTGCATAAGCAACATTTTCAAAACCAACAACAGATGTGGAAGCTGTATTTTACCAAAAAAAATTATATACAGACATAGCAAACTTTCAGTACAAAAAAGGATAATAAACCGATAAATTCAAACGATTTGTAATTACAGATAAGGCTTATCCAAATACCAAAAAAGGAGAGAAATTCTGCAAGTAAATATTCACGTTCCTTCCCTAGAAATTTTATGACCAATCTAGCAGGAAAAATAGATGCCCAGGAGCCTAGGCACGTGCCTACCCACAAAACAGTAAATGGAAATTAATGATACCGCGTGCAAGAACAGTAAAATCCTCGCTATAAATACGCGAGGTAAATAAAGGGAAAACACATAAAAAAAACAACCATTCCTCCACCAACAAAAAACACCAAAGAGAAGTTAAATATGTTAACAAACCGTTTCCCACGAACCGTCGGTTCCAAAAAGCCCATACATAGCCTAAACCTTTACCCCCCAAAACAAAATCATAAGCACAAAGCAGATGCTGCGACAACTGAAACATGTTCTTAAATGACTACTAATAACAATTAGTCGTTTCTAAGACGAATAAATTGACCCATCTCCGCGACCATTTACAACATTCCTTCAACCAAAACCCGTGTCCTTTGAGGTTTGTGAAAGCCTGCCCTGACCATATGGCGTGCCAAAGGTGCGAGTTTAAACTGATTAGACTCGCTCTTCCCGAGCGGAAGAAGGATGTATATCATAGGTATTGGTTCAAGGAGTGATCGAATGTGCAAAGAGAGGCAAACAACACGGCTGAAAATTATGGTCTTAGTCCTCTATTGATTGCAGCCTGGCCCCCGAAGCAAGTGTACGTCTACCAATCCTGGCATATCGGGTTGGATAGACTAGGTTAAGGGTAAAAATGACGAGCTTGCGGGCGTCGGTACTAAATTTAGAGCAAACCACATAAAGAATTCACAAAAAAATCCCATGCTAACGTGTAGGGGATGATTGGTGTATTTTGTGACAGTTCTCTCTCCTCACTCCAATTCAAACCTATCATGTCAGCGTGTGGATGTGTTTTTTGTGAATTCTTTATGTGGTTCTACCATTGCTCTAAAATAAAAGTTGCGCGGATGGAAAAGCAACCCCACTAAAAGCTCTTCCAGTACCGCGTAGAGGGGCGGATTTACACGGGAAACCCCTTGAGAGGCCTATCGAACTTCTCAGGGAATCCCATGGAAAATACGGCCGACCCACGAGGAAGCAAGCCACGGGAAATCCTTCAAGAAAATGAAAGCAAACAAGAAGGATTCCACCCTCACAAGAGAGCGGGAGGAAAAATACCAACACCGTGAAGTCTCGTACCACTGCTAATGTAGTTTTTCACTGCTAGTATGATTGTGTCGGTTTAATATGTAACATTCTAGAATTTCTTGGGTAGGATGTTTTGTATTAGATAAGTATGCTAAGTATAATTATCCTGTAGAGTACATACTGTATATTGTAAAGGACTCCTTAGCCTATAAAAGGAGGTCCTAGGCTAGAGTTTGATATAACGTTTTGGCATATTTAGAGCCGATACACTTCAAGGTTGTAATCGCTAATACTATTCAGAGTATTCGTGTATTAATATTATATCCAGGTGTTTCATAGACCATAAATTATTGTAAAAACATCGCTCTTCCCGATGTTTGTTTCACAAGGAATGGTTCCACCTGTTATGAATGTTTGTTGCCTTTAAAAAATAATTATGAGTTTATGCTGCCAACCATGCGATAGTGCTTCTATGCCAAACTTAATGCTGTTAGGTTTATGCTGTTAAGTCTATCCTTTATGATCATATGGTTAAGAATTATGGTTGCCCGATCGTACAACAAGTATTGCCCAATTATGGCATTTAGTTGCCCATATTGCAAATTGGACGGTGGCCTGAGGTTCAAAAGGAATTGCCCAATAGCATAAACTTGATTGTCAGAATTTTCGTGTGTAGATAGTAGATGACGATAACGGTTGCGTTTGCTCATTCGAATAGCACAATTGGGGATAAATACGTCCAAAAATACTAACAACTGCTACAAGAGTTAAAACAGTTGTTCTGAAAGTACAAATTAAATTTGATTCAATTGGGGATTAAAAAAATAAAGAGTTACAACTGCTATGGCAAAACATAGTTTCGACCCACACACATCATAATTCGCAACACCTAACAATCTGTTGCAATCAATTTCGAAATAAACATCAATGGTGCCCAACTGTTCTGCTGCAACTCACAACATGGTTGCGTTTTTGGAAAAACCAAAGGAGGCTACATGGTTTGAACAAATTCTCAATTATATGCATATGTGAATACGCAACCATTGCTACAGCTTAACAAACCACTGCTAGGGTCGCTGAAACCACCGCTAGTGTCGACGCAAATATCAACTTTGTTTCTGTTTTCCAAATCATTTATAATAAAAAAAGTCCCTAAAGTACAATATGGTTTTTTTGCGAATTAAAAGGTTGACTTGTTGAAGTTCAAATTTTAAAAGTGAAATTTAAAGCGCCGATATGAATGATTTACTTCAGTTTGTCAAACGTGCATAAGCAACATTTCCAAAACCAACAAAAGCTGTGGAAGCTACATTTTACCAAAAAAAAGTATATACAAACATATCAAACTTTCAGTACAAAAAAGGATAATAAACCGATAAATTCAAACTGTTTGTAATTACGGATAAGGCTTATCCAAATACCAAAAAAGGAGAGAAAATATGCAAGTAAATATTCAGGTTCCTTCCCTAGAAATTTTATGACAAATCCAGCAGGAAAAATAGATGCCCAGGGTAGGAGCCTAGGCACGTGCCTACCCACAAAAACAGTAAATGAAAATTAATGAGACCGCGTGCAAGAACAGTAAAATCCTCGCTATAAATACGCGAGGTAAATAAAGGGAAAGCACATTAAAAAAACAAAAACAACCATCCCTCCACCAACAAAAATAGTTCGACAGACAAATTTTAGAAACACCAAAGAGAAGTTGAAGATGTTAATAAGAAAAAGATCACGATGGTACACAGTACAAAAAGAATACATCCGTTCGTCAACAGCAACCCGTTGCCCACGCACGGTCGTTTCCAAAAAAGCCCATACATAGCCTAAACCTTTACCCCCCAAAACAAAAACATAAACGCAAAGAAGATGTTGCGACAACTGAAACATGTTCTTACATGACTACTAATAACAATTAGTCATTTCTCAAATGGCGAAAATGACGACTATTAACTCATCTCCGCGACCATTCACAACATTCCTTCACCCAACACCCGTGTCCTTTGAAGTTTGTGGAAGCATGCCCAGACCATATGGCGTACCAAAGGTGGGAGTTTAAACCGATTAGACTCTCATTAGCCATTTGGGATGTTCAAATTTCAGGCAGTTCCTTCTTAACCTCGCTCTTCCCGAGCGGAAGAAGGAAGTATATCAGGGGTATTGGGTCGAAGGAGTGATAGAATATGCAAAGAGAGGCAAACAACACGGCTGAAAATTATGTTCTCAGTCCTCTGTTGATTGCAGCCCGTTTCCCGAAGCAAGTATACGTCTACCAATCCTGGAAGATCGGGCTGGATAGACTGAGTTAAAGGTAAAAATGATGAGCTTGCGAGCGCCGGGATCAAATAAAGAGCAAACCACATAAAGAATTCAAGAAAAAAATCCCATGCTAACGTGTACGGGATGATTGGTGTATTTTGTGACAGTTCTCTCTCCTCACTCCAATTCAAAACTATCACGTCAGCGTGTGGATTTGTTTTTTCTGAATTCTTTATGTGGCCATTGCTCTAAAATAAAAGTTGCGCGGATGGAAAAGCAACCCCACTAAAAGCTCTTCCAGTACCGCGCAGAGGGGCGGATTTACACGAGAGACCCCTTGAAAGGCCAATCAAACTTCTCAGGGAATCCCATAGAAAAATACGGCCGCCCCACGAGGAAGCAAGCCACGGGAAATCCTTCAAGAAAATGATATCAAACAAGAAGGATTCCGCCCTCACTAGAGAAAGGCAAAATACCAACACCGTGAAGTCGCGTACCACTACTAATGTAGTTTTTCACTGCTAGTATAATTGTGTCAGTTTAATATGTAACATTCTAGAATTTCTTGGGTAGGATGTTTTGTATTAGATAAGTATGCTAAGTATAATTATCCTGTAGAGTACATACTGTATATTGTAAAGGACTCCTTAGCTTATAAAAGGAGGTCATAGGCTAGAGTTTGAAATAACTTTTCGTTATAATTAGAGTCGATACACTTCAAGGTTGTAATCACTAATACTATTCAGAGTATTCGTGTATTAATAATATATCTAGGTCTTTTATAGACCATAACTTATTGGTGTTTTATAGACCATAGCTATTAATTAGCTTTATCTCTTCTTAAATATAAAATTGGTAACTAGGAAGTGGAGTAATTAATGTGAATTTAATTTGTTACATTATTATTTGTTTTCAAACAAACTATTCAAGTGAACACTGATGAAACGGAAATGTCGACTTATTATAACTAGTTAGATTAAAAAAATGTTACATAATTTTTGTTAGGTCACGAATTTTAAAAATACCACAAAATTGTTATAAAGAGTAACACAAAACAAATATTACCTTGTTTACTTATTTATTTATTTAATTCATCTAATTTTGTTATTATTATTTTTTTTGTTACGAGATCATATTTAAAGAGTATATGCCCCCAATTAGTTGATTATTATTTTAATATAAGCTTCTTGTGAAATTAGAAATGAAAACGTTAAACATGCAATAGAAATAAATTGTTGATAATATTAATGTATAGAACTTATAAAAAAAATACAAGGTAATGAAAGGAAAGACGAAAATATGTATCATGCGGTGCCAAACAGCTTTAGCCTTTGACCAATTAAAGTCCCACTTAATTACAGCTGCAAAATCCGAGAAAAGAAAAGTAGCACAACTACCGAGGTTTAGATTTACCTTTTTGGTGTACATAGTAGTACCCATTGTAAAAACATCAACATCTTCACTTTGACGTAAGCACATAACGCTTCATGTTATTAGATGTGTAGAGTGAGTTGATTATTTTGAGGTTTATGCGACATTTCTAAACGTCAAAAAATGGTACAATGCTTTTATGCTTGATTACTTAAATTAAATATCTGTAATTATAAAATGAATTGGTTGTATACTTACAACTGTTTGTTAATTTTTACCACTGCTAATTATTCTGACTACTGCTAGTAAACTGAATAGGTTGTATACTTACAACTGCTAGTATTATACACACAACTGCTAGTTATTATAACAACTGCTAGTGATAGAAGTTGCCCTACGTACAACAGTTAGTTGCCAAATTGATATTTGGAAACAACTGCTAGTTGGCGAGATGAAATAAAAATGGATAATGGCAACAGAGGAAATACTAAATACGTTGACATACAACGTTTCATACAGACGACAACCTACTACATATTACGATTACTACATAATTATAAGTTTAATGGTTACATATTATATAACCCATTGATAAACAGACACACCAAACTTTTTGTACACAAATTTAATTGATACAGGGTATTCAAACCATACATAAAACTACAACCACTAGAACAATTTTACAACGGTTGTGACGGAAGATCGGGGGAGTTTCAACAGCTTCCTAGCGAACTCCCAATTCTTCTTGATATTATCATAACCATCGTCCATCAAATCGCTGGCCCTGATATACATTTTCTTTAACGACGTGGAACAAGCAAGTATAAACTTTATTATGTGTAATTAATTCTTTGATCTAGGAAAGGATTGAAAAATCACAGTCTAAATCTGCCCATGGCTGAATGTGGTTGTGTCTAAATCTAATGAAAGTTGTTCCAAAGGTAAAACACTAAGCGTGTGTGCAGCCTGGAAAATCAAATAGTATTGAGATACAAAAACATGCCAGTTTACGGATGTTTATTTGATACGTATGAAATAAAGTATTACACTTACTTTGGTTTCCAGCATTTTCAAGTATGGAGATCCGCGAGTCATTTGGACGATGAATGACACGATAACAGTCTCGCCAAAATCAACTCCTTTTAGATTCAGATTAACGAGGGATACAAACGGCAAAAGGGACATTCATCCTGGAATTACCATCACACATCAACTACAACAGGTCGACTTTTGGGTTAGTTTCAAAGATTAAATGTCGTTACAGTTACACATATATTTAACATTGTAAAATTAGAAGTGTAAATCTCAAAACGGTCTTACCGTGCAATAGTCAAAATCCAATGTAAGGGTCTCAAGAGATGGAAGTCTTGTCAGGTGAAAGATATTGGATGCTATGATTGTCGTGACAACATTCGAAATACCGAATGACAAATGTAACTTCTTCAAATTCCTAAGACTTGCAAGATTCCATAGTTTCATCCCGTTTGTACTCTCAACATCCAATCTAAGAGACTCAAGTAAGGGACAACCAGCAATTAAATCCCAAACCGTACCGGTTAGAAATTTGACTAAACACAATTCTAAGCTCAATAAATTTGGAAAAGTAGTGAAAAACACCAAACTAAGAAAATCACAACAATGAATTTCAAGATGTTTCAATTCAATACGCCCGTAAATTTGGGTTGGCAATGTAACTGGTTGTCCATACCAGTTTCTAATGGTCAGGTCCTCAATTCCTTGCAGTGCCTAAAAAATAAGCCAATCACGAATCTCTTCATAATTCAAGTCTTCCATTCCAGACAACGGTTTGGGATCTACAGAGAAGACAAACTTTTTTATGGGACCCGTAAGGTGATTTAAAAGTCTAGTAACATGCCTCCAATCAAACTTATATGTTAAATAATAAAAGAAATCCTCATCAATTATGACTTCGGTGAGCAAAGGTCCACTTAAACCTCCAGTTTGTAGATAAAATAGAGGTGCTCACCGCTTCTTTTATTGGCAACCGATTCAAAATGTTACCGATCACTGTATCTGGCATGTTGCTAATATAATCTCTCATACTGGTGATAACATTAGCTCGAAACGACATGGTTTTCAAGGAAATTTTGTTGGTTTTTTTTAATTCTCGACAGGAGGCTTTGGATGAGGGTTGTTGATTTGCAATTGATGGTTAGAACGAGGGTGTGTTATTATGATCATTAAATGTGGTTGTTGGGTTGGTTCATTGATTCACGCGCCCAAGATACAAGCTTTTCAAATTTGGTCCGTAAAATATTACGAAATGGTATATTTTAGTAAGCCATGGTAATATGGCGGACCTATTACACAATCAATGTGCTGTGAGCATCACTTATTCTAAAAACGACGACGTCTTCAGTTTGACGTAAGCACATAACGACATCATGTTATCAGATGTGTAGAGTTACATTCATTTGAGTTGACTATTTTGAGGTATATGCGACATTTCTAAGCGTAAAAAAAATGCTACACTGCTTTTACACACGATTACTTAAATTAAATATCTCAAATTATAAAATGAAATGGTTGTATACTTACAACTGCTAGTTATTTTTACTACCGCTATAGTTATTTTTACTACCGCTAGTAAAACTGAAGTGGTTGTATACTTACAACTGCTAGTCATTTTTACTACCGCTATACTTATTTTTACTACCGCTAGTAAAACTGAATTGGTTGTATACTTACAACTGGTAGTTATTTTTACTACCGCTATAGTTATTTTTTCTACCGCTAGTAAAACTGAATTGGTTGTTTACTTACAACTGCCAGTAATTTGGTTACTACTGCTAGCTATTTTAACCACTGCTTGTGATAGAACACATCAACGAAATGATGCCACAGTCGTTAATACTGTTGTGTATGGCCATGTTTTTGCTGCCCGTGTGTAGGTGTTACTGATACCATTCTGGTGCCCTTGTGTAGGTGTTGCTCTTACTATTCTGGGCCTGAATTGGCACATACTGGTTTAGTGCTGCTAGTATTAAACTTACAACTGCTAGTTAAATTGTACTAGTGTTGAATGGTAAATCTATTAATTTCAAGTGTGCATAGTCACTAGTTGGTAGTTATTAGTTGATTGTAGAATACGAATTGTAACAACTAGAAGGACTCCTTGGTTTATAAAAGTAGTCAATAGGGAAAAGAAGTTGCTCTACGTACAACAGTTAGTTGCCACATTGTTTATTGGAAACAACTGCTAGTTCCCCATATTAAACAAAGATGTATAATGGGATTAAAGAACATAGGAAATAGTAAATACGTTGACATACAACGTTTCATACATACAACCTACTACATATTACGATTACTACATAATTATGAATTTAATGGTTACATAATATATAACCACTTGATTTATAAAATTTACCAAGTACGCAGAAAAAGCTAACCACTCCATGCTTCCTTCACATACAAACATCGTACTAAAACCACAAAGCTTCATTCCCATTAAGCATGATCCCTAACTTCTGCCGAACAAACCTGTTGAACATGAATATAATGGTGTAAGTTAAAAATAAAACATTAATAGAATGGTAAGTTAAAAATAAAACATACGGTAAACAGCATGGTCTGGCTGATTTAACAAAAGAAGAGATTCTTTGTATGGGGCGATGTAGAAAGATCCCGCATCTCCTAACATTCCCATGCAGACAAATAATTCAAGTTCTTTGTTGTACACAAATACCGACTGACCCAAATGATTGCCGCTGTACGCTTCCACTATTGGAGCTTGATCCTTTGTAAACCCAAGCAAACGAACCGAATATAGGGTAGAGATGGCAAATAGGCTTCTAAATGATGTTATGGAAGAACCATTGACGTCCAACAACCATCCGCAAAACAATGGAATATCTTCACCAATGATCGTCCCAGAAATCACTAGAGAGGTTCCAAGATTGAAAACATTGAATGGAACTGGGAGTTCATTTTTTAAAATCAGCGGTAGGTCTATAACTTTAAATTGGCTGGTTACCAATTCAAAAGAAATCAACATATAAATCTTGTAAATAACACCGTCCTCATTAGTTAACTTTTCACTCCCAGTCCAATAGATAAAACGACCTACAACTGCATGACTTTTACGTTTCACTTTGATAGTTTCACGAGGGGGGTGGAAATTTTCAAGGATTGTCCACCTTAACGAGTTCAAAGAAAAGACAGACACATACCAGAAACCACTTTCGAAAACAAGATAGGAGACCTTCACGATCGTCGGGTCAAGAGTGTCCGGACGAACGGCAAAACCAAAAGAAATCTTTTGACGTTCGATTTGATGCGTGTAAACCGGGACAAATACTGCAAGTGATTTTTTGATTGCCGGGTTCTAAATAACAGTCATTAGATTAGAACCATAGACAAAACACCAAAGACCATTAGAATTGCCAACTGTAATCATAGATGAAAGCATTAAATCTGTATTAAGTGGCGTAGCGATTAGTTGTTCATCTAAATATAACACAAAACCTTGGTCACCCATATCGAATGTTAGTGTAAATAAATACTCATCATTACGACGAACACCGTAATTAAAGATGAAGCTTCCATAATCTATACTAGCCTTCCATAACTTGCAAACACTACGTTGCTGGAGTATAGACTTAGGAGGTAGTTTACGGATGATATCTAGTTAAACATCCAGTGGGATATTGTCAGACATATTTTTTAAACAAAAGCAGAAATATTGGGATAAAGATATGAAGTCAATAGACCAAAAGAAGAAAGAAATATTTTGTTAAACAAATTGTATTGAAGAAAGTGATTGGGAATAGAAGACATTAAAGGACATGTACCGTGATGTACTTTTGGGCAACCAAATATTATATTATGCTATATAGCAAATATTAATAAAGTATACATAACCAATATAGAAGTAGTTTGCAAACCATAGCCGTTTTTGTATATGTGCACGGGTATTTACAAAAGAAATGCCGTTGATATAAAAAAAAAATTATAATAATCGACTAATATATAACACAAGTAAAAATACATATAGTAAAAGTTGAAAGAAAAAGACTTCACAAGTGAACATTTGACAATAATTATGGGTCAAACGGACATTAAGGATCGTACCTTGAAAGACGGCTATCAATTTGTGTATTCAACCTTGTGGTTCCAGAAGTATTCAAGCATCCGTTCACGGTAAGCTAAAGCTCAATCTGCATCGGCTGGTCTAAACAACCACATCAAATCAACCCATACATCCAAGTGCTGCGGACATATAAAAAGTTCGTCCAAACGGCCCTTTTAGACTGAAAAAAGTAGATATAAACTTCAACAGCTACTTGAAAAGCTTAAGATAAGATATAAAAGCTTAAAGGTTAGAAGTAATTGTATGCTAGAGAAAATCAATTCAAACAATACCTTAAATATCATAGAAAATAAGTCATAACAAGCTATAGTTGCTCCATTTGCAAATCAATGTCACACATTCAGAACACCATTCCTCCTAAATATATCTAGAGTATAAAAGAAGATATAATATACAATAATCAATACCGAGCCTGAATCTAGAGTATAAAAGAAGATATAATAATTTAGATACAATAATCAATACCGAGCCTGATTCACATGTTTTTTAGCAGAACATAATTGCATCAAATTAAGAAATTTACAAAACCTGATTTTCGGTTTAGGGGTGATAACCCTAATTTTGACTTTCATCAAGGGAATAACCACAAATGCAAATTTAACTAAAATTACAGACTAAATCGAAGATAAAACACATTAAGTAGATAATAATAAAAGATTATGTTTGGATACGAGCAATTTTGAGAGGAGTCTTTTTTGACACTTAAGTAGATAATAACAAAAGATTTCTTCAGGTGATTTGAATTACCTGTAACAAGGACAGGCCACTACAGAAGAAGGTTCAGTTGTGTAGTGGTGCCGCCGAATGGTGGTGGCATGTGTGGAGGTGCGGCCGGATGGTGGTGGCGTCGAGTTGTTGGGTGGTTGTAGTGGTGTTAGTTGTGATGGTATATGTGGAGGATAAGAGGTGTGTGATTGTGTGAATCTGTGTTTTGTGTGGGCGTTTGATTTTTTTTAAATGTGAAATGACAAAACTATCCTCGTGTATAAATACAAGTTGCCCAAAAAACATAAAGATGCCCAAATAAGAATACAAGTTGCCCAAAAACAATACGTTACAATGCATGACATATACCTTCAAAATACGTACTTGTGTCATAAGTTGTCGGACACATGGCAGCCCCTGTTTGGGTCCAAGAAAATCGGTGGGCAATTGGTCTAGTTTCAAATTAAAAAAGGGCGTGGTCCGTAAAGTGATAAGCCTCAGGGCGCGCGGTCTATTTGACTAATTTTCCCTAATTAGAATATCATGAAATTTAACCCAAACCATGACATATTTCAGATCTTCTTTTAACAAGCACTCATTAGGAGACCACATCTTAAGGATAATTGGAGCATTACGAATCAGCTATGGACCATTTTCCAATACCCCATCCCTACCATCTGCTGATGCGAATTTGAAAAAAAAAGAAACGTTTCGAGTTCATCATTACTTTGACTATACCAAGTTCTTCCATACGTTTATCACATAATGTTCCACGACAAGAAATGCAATTATTTTGCCAAGAAAATAACCATATAATCATTTTTCATACCTAGCATTAGCCTCCAAAATCGAAGATCAAGGAATTAGGACTTCAAAACTATCACCTATTTTAGTACCCATGTCTAATGTACGAAAGTTTGCCACATGTTTTGTTGATTCAGGATTGACCAACCTCACAAGTGATTCTGCGTCTCCTTTCTCTCTTGCTCAACCTCAACTTTTACCACAATATTATCAGCCTCATTAGTGTCCTTGTCCACGATATTTGTGGACTCCTTTTCAATACCAAACACCTCATTGCTATTGCTCTTTACTTGTTCTAAACCAACAACTTCTTCATGAGGTGATGTTGATGTTTCCACTCGAGTTGGTTTACTAGGTTTTAACGTTTACACATCATCTCCCGATAACACGAGCTTCCCTTCAAGCATTTAACTTTCAATATATCGAATCTTTGGAGCCAGAGAAGTGGCGTTTGGATTACCAAATGCCTTTGATAAGCTCGGGAACGGTCCCAATCCAACACCACTATGATCAGCATTTTTTTTGGGTAAAATCTATGATCAACATTTGACACGCTTGTTTAAAGTCCAACCAGATTCCACATTGGCAGATGTTGATGTCCCCTAACCATCATTCCTCTTGGTATAAGCAGAAAAAACATTTGTTAATACTTTTAAGCTTCACCCCTCTCCCTCCCGAATCCAAAAACCCTTGTTTCATTATTAAAAAGATCATTATAATACGATATGCTCATTTACTAAAATAAACCAAAACAATGAAGCTATTATATCCAAAAACCCTTGTTTCATTATATATAGTTACTTCCGTATAAACATAATTAATAAAAATATTTAGGATATTGAAAGCATTATGTGCAAATAATACAACAGCTTATATACTTGCCTTCACAGAAATGCCGAAGGGTCACACCGGTGAACACTAAACAGAACAAGCAAGCAAAAATAAGAAACGAGTTACAAAATGAAATGAGAGTAACGAGGAAATGAACATATCGTAGTATTTTAATTGAGGGGTTAAATGGTCATTACCCAAAGTATAATGATTTATTAAGGGTAGTAAATGACAAAAACCAAAAACCCATTGTTGTAAAGTAGCTAAAAGAGAAGCAAAAAGGCAGTAGCCCAGGAGAAAGACAAAGCGTACAAAAATTTGTATAAGAACTTGGACTCCAAAGAAGGGGCAGACGATATCTTTAGGATTGCTAAAGCCCAAGAAAGGAGAAGAAGTGATTTAGAAAACTTAAGATACATTAGAGATGAAGGAGGACGAAGCATTGTCAACGAATAAGATATTAGGAAAAGATTGGGAGAATATTTCTCCTCTCTTTTCAATGAGAGGAGTACTGAAGAAAGAGGGGGGGGGGGCAGAGATCCCTAGCCAAGATTTGCTTCCTAAGTGCTATTACTCAAGGATCAGCTAAGGGGAAGTGAAAGTTGCATTACAGAATATGGGAAGAAATAAAGAAGTAGACCCAGACCAAATACCCATAGAAGCTTGGAGGTGCTTAGGAGATGAAGGGTTAAGATCGTTGACTTCCCTCTTTAACAAGATATTCTCAAGTGGTAAGATGCCAGAAGAATGGAGACTCGTTGAAGTCATCCCCATCTACAAGAACAAGAGCGAAGCATAAGTGTGTAGCAACTATATGGGTATTAAGCTTCTTGGTCACACCATGAAGCTCTTGGAGAGAGTTATCAAGATAATGCTGAGAAGGGAGACGATGGTGTCATAGAACTAGTTTGGTTTTATGCTTGAAAGGTCCTCGATCGAGGTTATTCACCTCCTCAGAAGTCTCAAGGAAAAGTATAGAGAAAGACAAAGAGAATTGCATATGACTTTCCTAGACCTAGAAAAGGCTTGTGCTAGTGTTCCACGTGAGTTGATTTAGAGAACTCTGATAGTTAAAGGAACCCAAGAAGATACTTAGGAATTATTAAGGATATGTGCGAGGGAGCGAAGACCCATGTACGGTCCACAGTGGGAATCACATAGTTTTTCCCTACGAAAGTAGGACTTCACCAGGGATCTTCTATTAGCCCTGACCTATTCGCCTTGATTCTTGATGGGATATCATGAGGAATTCAATAGTGCATCCCTTGGAGCATGATATTCGCAGACAATATTGTGTTGGTGACAAAATCGACGGAAAGGTTAAACAACAGACTTAATAACTAAAGGGATGCCCTAGAAGACAATGGCCTTCGGCTTAGTAAAGAGAAGAATGAATACATGAGATGTGACTTCGGTAGGATCGAGATTGGTCACAACGAAGAAACAAAAGTTCATATCGGTGACAAGATCCTTCAACCAAATGAGTCTTTTAGATATTTAGGTTCGTTGATACACAAATATGGGAGGATAGAAAACGACGTAACCTACCATATTAGAAGAGGCTAGGCGAAATGGAAGGCGGTGTCAGGAGTACTATGCGATAAGAAAGTCCCCTTTAAGCTAAAGGGAATATTTTATAGTGTGGAAATTAGACTTGTTATGCTATACGGGTCAGAGTGTTGGCCTATCAAGAAAGTTCAACAAACAGCATAGAAGTGGCCGAACTGAGAATGCTAAGGCAGACTTGTGGTAAAACCATGTCTAACATGATTTCGAACAGAGTTTTCAGATCAGTTCTTGAAGTCGAACCTATTACCTCGAAGAGGAGAGAAAGAAAGTTGAAATGGTTTGTTCATGTCATAAAGAGGCCACCATCAACGCCTGTAAGGAGAGTCAAAGCGCTAATAGTCGCTAGTTTGAGAAGGAGGGGTAAACCTAAACTCAGGTGGGACAATACACTTAAGTAAGACATGAAGGAGCTTCTCTTCCTTGAACATGACCTCAGATAGGAATGCATGGAGTGATAGGATTAGAATGTTTGGGTAGTTTTGGGCTAGGTTGTTCGAGGGTGTGAGTTTGTTTTTGCGTTTAGGTTTTATAGGTGT
Source organism: Chrysanthemum seticuspe (assembly GCA_019973895.1). Taxonomy (NCBI): domain Eukaryota; kingdom Viridiplantae; phylum Streptophyta; class Magnoliopsida; order Asterales; family Asteraceae; genus Chrysanthemum; species Chrysanthemum seticuspe. Next base: position 290,003,706 of record BPTQ01000005.1, read on the forward strand.
CTCTTTGTAGCCTTGCCCTCTGCGTTTTAGTTACAGAACCCCTTAGCTTGTTTCCTTTAGGCTTTAGGCGTTTAGTGGCCCCTCTTTTTTCTTTTGCTTTGTGTTACTATAAGCTCCATTGTGTTGCCCTACTTTGATCTTTGTTGCTTTCTTAGGCCTTGGTCTTGTTTGCCTTTCACCCCCTTTTCTTTGGCTGAGTTTTTCTTGGTGCTTTTGTTCTTGTTTGCTTTGCTCGTGTCCCCTTGTCTCTTTAGGAATTTATATTTTCTTATTTTTGTGTTTCTTGTGGCATTTGTTTATTTATGTTTTTGTCTTGGTTTTTCTACCTATTTGCTCTGTATGCTTGTCCTCTTGTTTTTTTTTCCTTTCTTTTTTTTTTGGGCTTTTTGCTGCGTTTGCTTTTTTATGTTTCTTTGATTGTTTTCTACCTATATGCTTGTATGCTTGTTTTTATGCTTTTGTCTTTTGTCTACTTATCCTTGTTATTGCCCACTTTCACACATACACTTGTTTATGAGCACTCTCAACGGACACCATGCCGGAGGTTTACTAGAAGCAGTCTCCGTACCCTCAGTTTTATCCTGCGATAGGGGTAGGATCTGTCTACCTCCCACATACTCCGTACCGGCGGGAGTGAGATTGTTGTTGTTTTATTTGCCGTATACAGTGTTTTAGAAAATTCATAACTGTTGCCACAGTTTTAATAAAATGGCACACGTACGTCTTCAAATTCAGTTGTATTAACTATAGCTTATAACCTTGAATCCCGAATGTAGTATTAGTAACTACTCTTGAATTCTTCAATTTAAGAGAAGAAGAGTTTTTGAAGCTAAGTACTTTTTGTTGATACCTTTAATTCTAGTTTCAACAAACAATCAGTCTTGCAAAACTATTTGAAAGCTAAACTGAATCGAATTTCTGGTGCCATGCTTGTCTAAACTTAATTTGGATGCGTATTATAAAGGTATACAAGAAAAATAAACAATGAACATGATAGTTACTATAAAAAGAGAACAATAATTGTTTGTTTGTTATTTTTCTTTTTTTGTTACAAATAATGCAAGATGTTGTGGAAATTTATTTTATCTGTTTTGGTGTAAATTTACCATCATCCCTTAGCATGTCACTCTCTTAATTTAATGTCATTTGGGACCATATATCCATGTAAATGTACTTTTGGAAACCACCCGTTTACATGTACTTTTAGAAACCATGTAAATAAAGAAGCATAAAAATGTTTGTTAATGAAGCAATAATGTCCTTCATCTACTTTTAGAAACCATGTATATGGACTATCAAAGGAGATTATTGTGTGTTTATACAAACGCGTTTACATGATTTTTATTGGTAGAATGGTAGTCCTTTGTTAATGATTTTTATTACGTATAATTTTAAATTTTGGTGAATTTTTTTTGTAAAATCGACCGCTTTTTAATTTCCAGGGTAGTTTCTTTACGTGTTTAGTTAAAAGTATGAAAACATAATACAATATTTTTTTTCTTATAGCTTATAATTTAAGCTTAACATGATTTTATATATATTTAGGTGTCATTTTCTACAACCATTTCATAAAATGATAGTTATCGATTTGCATGCTAAAGTGTATAAATTCGATTATCTACTCGTAGTGGTTAATAACAGAGAATTATATTTTGATGTAGAACAATTAAGTATTAATTTAGTATATAACATTTAGGAAAATTGATGCAAATATATGTTTTCTTTCTTCCTTAGGTTGAAAACAGAGCTAATTAAGGCAAGAATAATAACGATTAGAGTGATTGGAGTAGCGTTAACTTACAAAGATTTTTAAACCACTCAATCCAATTAATGATCATTTTCCTATGCTTATTACTCATCCAGCCGTAAGAAAACAGCTTTAAATCATTAAGCAGGCAGCTTTACTCAAATGCAAAATATTGACTATTATGAAGTGCTAAGGGATGAGATTGATGTATATAATGTTGTAACAGACAAAGAGTACGTTTGTTATGGTGACTAACGTTGTGTTCAAGAGGAAAGTATTTGAGTAAAGTAAGAAAAGATTGTGTTTTTTGAGTTTCTTTTACCAAAGAACTACAAAAAGAAGAGAAAGAATCAGGGTATGTATAGCAGAATAAGATTTAACCTTGCAGTGTCAACTTTTTTTTGAAGATGGATTGATTTACAAGGAAACTAATTGTTTTTCAAATAAATTTGGAATTGATTTCTTCATAAACAAGAGTATCATACTCTTTTGAAACTCATACAATATTTGTCTAGACAAAAGTATCTAAGATGGTCTTCTCACAAGAAAATAGTACTAGAGTAAAGAGAACGCCTCCTCTCCCCCCAAGAGATGCTTCCGAAAAGTGAATTAGAAAAGTGATCGTAATTGGGTACGATCGACTTGTGATGTTGGTTGTGTGTTTGAGTTATGATGTTGGTTTTTGCAGGGTAGATTTGTGTATATGTGAGGTATGTCTAGGTCGTAAAGTTAGTGATCTTATATAACCGTTTGGTGTTGATGTTCGTGGTGAAGTGAAAAGTTAAAGTAATGCCAAGTTAGCGGTGTTGATGTTGATCATTGTCACACTTAGGGTATCTTTGGCAAAAGTAGTTGTAAGTAGTAGTAGTGAGCTGTGAGCAGTAGCTGTGCAGCTCACCGTTCACAGCTCACAACTTCTTAAAAAGCATTGGAAAATTGAGCATTCCTAAAAAATAGGAAAGCTCACCGCTCCTTTGTCAAACGACTACTGAAAATCAAAATGTTCATTGCTCACTGCTCATCGCTCCAAAAAGCTTCACAACGCTATCGCTCCATGCCAAACATACCCTTAGCCTAATAGTTTAAGTTTTCTAAAAAAAATAAAAATATTTTTATTTACATGTTAAATGTTGAATAGACAATACTTATTTATAAATTTGGTGGTATATTAATTAGACTCTTTAATGACCTACAAACTCTTAAACATGATATAATTACTTTTTCAAAACATAATTTTAGATTACCAAATTTCTAGAAATTTATACTTTTTTTCTTTTTTACTATTATCACTTAATGGTATTAGCGATTTGTTTTGAGTGGATTTTTTTTAGTGTGTTTTATTGAAGTCAGGGGCGGAACCACCTTGTAGGGAGTGGGGACAAAGGCCTCTGATAAAACTTCGCCAGAATAGCTAAATTAGTAGAGAAAATTGTTGAATTAGTTGGAAAAATCGATGGTGCCCTCATCACATAAAGTAAAGTGCCCTCTACAAGAGAGAAAATATATTAAATTGGATCTTAAAATTCTTTTACTTCGTAAGTTAGTAGAGGGAGACTGCTATAGAAGGTTGAAGTAAAAAAAATAAAAAATAAAAAAAATTAGGAAGCGGATTACATTAAATATATTATCTAATTAATTTATATTTTCTTTTAATTTGTTATTTTACTTTTGATATAATAAATGCTTTATTTTTAGTTTGAAATTGTAGTTTCGAATGAGTTTACTCTTTAATTTTGTGTGCCGCGATTTTGTCTGATAGCCCTGCACGTTATAAATTGGTGCTCCTGTTTTAGTTAAAAATTAACTTATAAATTTTAAGTTAAAGTTCAATCCTTCAAAAAAGATACATGTTAACAATTTCTACAAGTTTATAAATGTCTAATTTGTATAAGAAAGTTATAAAGATCTTATTAATTTGATACTACAAGTAACAATTTTCAACTTTACTTACGTTTATATTTAGTCACGTGTTTGTATCTAATAAGTGATAATAGACTGCATGTAACTTAACAAAATTGCATTATCATTTTGGTCTCGTTTTGGATACATCATATCGCATCTTTAGTTAATGTTAGTAGCATAAACCAAGTATTGTATTATGTTTTGTATAATTAAGCAGACCGGCCCGGCCCATTTTGAATTTTACTATAATCTTTTTAACCTTTATTGAGTCATTCTTATCGCTCGTTACCCCCTTTGAGTTGATATCATGGCTCGCCACTGATTGAAGTTACATGTAAATGAAAATTTTGTTTCAAACTTACGAGTTATGTGTATTGCGGATGGCTACACAACAACGCGGGGGGCTGGAAGATCCTTGTTAGACGTAAGTATAAAGCGAAATGACGTGTGTTATGTCACCAATGTCGCTGTAAATTAACATAGTTTGATAAAGTTAACGCACATTAATCCTCCAATGTGCGATTTCGGGTCGTTAGAGTTTTAGGTGTCATGGCTTGAGCCGTTTCGTCACCTCAGTATTTCACTTTCCACATTCACACACCAAATTATCCCATCGCTCATCAATCAAGCCATTTCACTTTTAGGGACCCATCATTTTATTTTATTTTCTATTTTTTTTAACAAACTCATTTTTCATTCATTAAATAAAAATACAAATCACAATTCAATTTTTTTTAATAACGAAGACGACTAATTGCTAATCAATCCATATTTTTTCTTTATTTCTTCGTTTTGGATGTTGATGAAGTAGGCATCGTCATCCGACAAATTTTTGGTGCTAGTCGCGAGAAATTTCATTTCTTTCAATTTTATTATTGTCCGGTCATTCTCCTTCACCACCTCGTACACCGATTGAGCGGCTTCCCATTTGAGTCGAAACTCATTTTGTATAACATCCCCAAATTCCGACTGGTTACTTCCCGCGGTGCTCAACGTGGTTTCCGGTTTGGTTTTTTTAGAGGAACGTCGCTTCCCGGGGGACGTGGTCTCGCATCATCGCCGAATTGTTTGGCATGTCCGGTGAGATCAACCAAATCAACGAGGTCTGGCCGTTCAACATTGCCCACTTCCTCGTCAACATATCCTTGGTACATTTATGGTGGAAATTTTTTTTGAACCTGAAAAGAACCTTGTACCAAAATGATTCGTCCTTTTGATCATTTTCGATTTTGTTATCCTCAGAAACGCCAACATAACACTCAGTTAATAAAGCTTCCTCCGGCGGCATCCAACGACTATGAGGTCATGTCAGTTCATCGGTTGAGTCGGGTATGTCGATTGTGGTACGTTTTACGGATCTTTTTTCTTTTCTTCGTGTTTTTTCTTCACGGGTTTCTTGTAGTTGTGTTGGTGGCTTCGGGTTTCACAAGCATTGGCTCAAGCCATGGCACGGTGCACAAAGGGTGCCATGGCGTGAGTAAACGTTGGATTGCCGCATGCCCAACAGTGACGGAACCAGGGTGTGTCCCGGGGAATCCTGGGACACCCATGAATTTTTGTTGCATAGTATTAATTTTGTTAAAAAACCTCGATTTTCTTAAATGTATCCGGTCGTTATAATTTGTGTTTGTAGTATTGTTTAGTTTATCTTAAGTGCACCTGGTTATTTTGTGTCCTAGTTCCGTTCATGATGCCCAAGTATCGTGTGCTCTTAATGATTCATTGACCATCTATATTATAGTTTAGGTGCATATTTTTTGTATAATCAAATTTTAATTGCCTTATCGAAAGAGTACGTCAATATTCTATAATTATTCAAATTTAAGAATCAATTTGTGTCACTTTTACAGTAATTGGCAAAAGTTTTTTTTATCCCTTTTATAGTCTTCGCAGTTAAAGTCTCGGATAGTTTCTAAAAAAACGTGGTTTTTATTTATTTCTAGTTTTGTTTTTGTACTCTTTAGCTTCTAGCGCTTTGATAGTAGCATTTTTTGTATACCTATTTCTGCCGTCCAAAAAAAAAGTTTGTGTGACATATATGGCTTTCTTAAAAATTAATAACATTGACATGAATCATTTTCTTTCTCCAACTTCTTACTAGATCTTTTCAGTGAAATATATCCTTTAGAAAAAGAAAAAATGAAAAACTAATAACTTGTGTCATATGGCTTCAAGCTTATTATACGCCTTTTGTACGTTTAATTGTACAGACATATACCTACATTTTTAATGTAGTTTATTGTATATCATATAAAGTATATCAAACAATCAAACAAATTAGACAAAGATCAAGTGTATATTAATATTTATAAAACTTAAGAACTTTGACATACATATATCTGGGTCTCAGCCATTAATTAAAAAAGGATCATTTAACAATTATATGACCTGATCAAACATTAATTATAGCATAATTAACAGCCAAAACATACTATTTTTGACATGATTATTTGCACCACAACCGCCAACCTAAGAACAGCCTCCACCACCGCCACGACAGCCATCACCCCCACCACCATGCTCACCAGAACCGTGGGACACACGAGCAAGAAATTTCGAGACTTGTACGTAGAAATTTCTTCCCAAACTTGTACGAAAAACTGAGAGAAGCTCCCGGTTCCCCCTTGCCATTAACAATTGGATAACTAACTAACTGACTCTCTTTCCCTTCTTCTGTAATACATGTTGGTTTGTGGGAGTCTTAAACACGACAAAACGACTATTAGTGTGTGAGCCGATGGGGGCACACACGATAAACACGAGTATACGTGTTGAACGTATTCTATACTTGAATAATTAGCATACCCGATATGCATTACTTGACCCGATCTCTTATATTAATCCATGGGCTGTTTTTCAGTTTATATGGTTTGGAATATGGACATGCCATGGACCTAGGTTCTGTGATCCGGCAAGGCAGAAAGATTGGGTGGGTTTTGCTTGGGTTTCAATCTTGTCGATCAAGTCACAACTCAAGATGAAGGTCGGTTTGTGTTGCTTTATAAACACACATCTCTTCAGTCAAAACTCACGTATATCAACATCTCTAAACCGCTAAACGACCCACTGTTTTCCCAGCTTTGATATTCAGTCGATTGTACCATGTTTCGATTGGGAAGTTTGGCTTGTTCTTGGTTCGTTTAATCCCTACACTTGCATCATATTTTGATCCAAGTTGTGTTGGGTTTTGGTGTTTGTTTATTGTTCTCCTGGTCGACAATTGTAGCAGATACAAGAGAGGTTTTCTGGTTCGTTTTCTCGGACAAAGAAGAAGGGAAGATATCGGACAAAGCTATCCGATATCTGGTGTTGGTTTAAAATCTGGTTCTCGGACAGAAATTGATTGGCAGGAAAGTAATTTGTTTCTTGGAGGTTTCCTGGTCATGACTTTATTCAAGTGGTCACTTGTTGATTGGTTTAATATTACGTTCTCGACTAGCTTCTTAATCGAACGTATACGTTAATCGGGTTTGTGTGTGATACTCTTCGAGGTATCTAATTTTGATACTAGGGTTTCGTTTTGGTTTCTTGTTCCATTACTAGAGATCAATTGCCAAGCAAGGTTAGGTTTTCTATATCCCTTTTAATTAATTAATATTGTATTAATTATTTGTTTATTAATTACGTGCTTAACATAATTGTGATAACTAGATCTAATATCCGCTGCGTACTCGTAGAGGTTAATGGTTAACTGGTTCTAAAATCCCAACAGTGGCATCACGAGTCATCTCGTTTTTGCGATTATGGGTTACACGTTTCTTATTAATAAACATGTTTAAAAGGCTGCATGAAACCTAATTTAGTTATTCGTTTTATTTTATTTTGACAACTATATGCAATACTTGTCAATTTTTAATAAAAAATAACTAGTCACACACAAATTAAATTATATTGATAATTAGAATTAATTTGTTAATTTAATTACATGTTAATTAGAATTACTTTGCTAATTGGAATTAACTTGTTAATTAGAATTACTTTGTTAATTGGAATTAAATCGTTAATTAACATTACATATTAATTAGAATTACTTGCTAATTAGAATTAAATTTTAATTAGATTTAATTAATTGTTAATTAGAATTATAATGATAATTAGAATTACATATTGTTTATTAAATACATAAAATTGCGTAATTACTTGTTAATTGAGATTGCCATGCGTTTTTATGTGTTTTCCGGCCACAAGACCCACTCAATTGCTTTTGCGATGTATGGGGCGATCTAGGTATTGTATCCTAGTGACGGTCTTATTGTTCTCCTTTTGGGGAAGACTCGCAAGAGAACTCGGAACAATATGTGGTTATATATTGATGTTTATGTTTATATGTTTGTGATTCCATCATGTGCATTATTGTTACTTGCTTTGACACCTAATTGTATGCAATATGGAATAATACATATCGTAACCATAACATTAATATTGGTCTTTATTTACAAGCCTAAATAACATGCTCATTGTGACCTGCTCTTTGATTCGTGGAAAATCGTTTTTGTAAAATAAAGTGACCTAATATATGAAACACGTTTTCAAGAATTAAAAAACTAGACGCTATGGACACTTGGGATGTACGGCTCACCCACTAGAACAAACTTAAAAGGGGGTTCAAAGAGGTGCGCATAGTCGCACCGAAAGGATGTCTAGGTTATTGCTTCAGCATTTACCTGGTCCTCTACCTCCTTGTGCGTTCGATTGGAGCTACCGTGAACCATGATGATCACTACAGTGTCATTACTAAAAGTTTTTATAATTAGTGTTACAAAGTTGTTTTGCATGCTTCTTTGTACATGACTTTTACCACATTTATATGTGCATACCTATTTGTTAATTTTAAGTCTATGCCATCCAAATATGAACACGTGCATTTGGATTGACTTCTCTGGTCAGACCTAAGGGCCTTTCCAATCCATGGTAATTAATTCTCACTAGTCAGACCTATGGTTGTTTTTACACGTTCATACTTGGTCAACTTATCTCGAGTTAGCTTGGTCAGACCTTGAACCCGAGGCATAAGATGAGAACTAAACATGCTTTTGACATTATTACTTGATACTAATGCCTTAAACAGTCTCATAAATCTAAGAGTTGCATTTTGAAATTAACGCTCGTCGCTTACCTCTTGTCCTATTTTTATGCACTGGTCAGACCTGTGGTAATTAAGTGGGGTTGCAAGATGGATCTTAGTCTTAATTAGTAATTAATTGGGTAGTTAATTCTTTTAAGAATGTAATTATCAAAAATACTAGAATTGAACTTTTTATGTTCTGATTAATTGTGTTATTGCAACATAATTCGTAAACAAAGTCGTTTTTCTTCGAAAGACAAACTTAGTCTCTTTTCCTAGTAAGAAGAGTGAGACTTATACCTATATTTTCTCCTTAGTTGACAAACTAAGATAGGATTACAAATCAATGAACTCATTTATGATCTTTCATTACCCTTTTGTGGTCTAGAGTTAATTGAAAGATAGAATATTTTGTGTAACTGGAAACATTGTGTTTAGAGCTACCAAAATAAATAACATCCTGCACTTGTCACGATGTATGAGTTTAAACCGCAAAGAGTAAAAGAATTGCTAGCCTATTTACTCGGTAATTTTCTTGGAATCTTACTATTCCTAAAGTGCTAATGACCCTTGGGGCTATGTAGACGATAAAGGAGGAATTGCATGATAAAGATTCAAGTTAATTGAATGAAAGAATGGCTAGTCCATTGTCTACATAAGTAGAATTTCATATACTCTGCTCAATAACTAAGTACATGCTACTCGTAGGCAATTGAAGAGAATAGGAAAGTATATAAAACTGCTATATGCTTTCTACTGGAAATGTAACACTTACAATGTTGACAAATCTTGTGGGAGCAGTTGCATTTTATTACTGAAATATCATTCATGTAATGTTGTCAATTTCAATGGAAGCTACGGGAAAATTGCATTACTTTTCGAATATGAACAACCATTGCTTAAAGGAAAATTGCATTTTATTTTATAAGATAACATGTTGCCTTCTTGTTGTCGCTTCCTGAAATGTTATCTATAGAATAATAATCCACAATTCCTTATTACAGGTTATGGTTCTAAAACTACTTATGATATATATGACATTATCATATTGTTTGAACAATCAATTACGTGTTGTTTGTTTTCATAATATGATGTTGTACCTTACACAAGTGGGAGAAATTTCAAAATGTGTGCAAGGAACAACAATATTATTGGTATCGGTTGACCGCAAGGTAAAGAAAACTAATAAATATACTAGGACTTAAACACGCTAGATGTTTATTGCCCTACTACATGAAAATAAGAATTCTACTAGGACTTAAACACGTGAGATGTTTATTGCCCTACTACATTCTAAAAATGATTCTACTATGACTTGAACACGCTAGATGTTTGTTGCCCTACTACATTCAAATGTCATGATATTGAGTATAGATACTTCAACATTAGACTAGATGTTTTAGTCAACATAATTATGGTTATAAGATAATGATCATAATTCTGAAGTATAAAATTAAGTTGAAATTACTATAGAACTCAATAGTTTGCGTTCATGATTACTTTTGTTAGTATAATTATGCTTACATGTTAAGACATAATTATAAAGTTCTTGAATTAATCAATGACTTATAACATAAAGTATATATAGTAAATGTGTTATGTCTTCTCGTTAACACATAAACACGAGGCTTTGAATTATTCAAAGACTGATAATGCATTATTGAAATGTTATGTTTTCATCTAAACACATGAACATATAATACTTGAACAATTCTGTCTTCTTGAGAACGAGTGCACATGCACTTTAAAAAACAACACTTTCAATTAAAACAAGACCGAGGCAAAACACAAGGAACTTAAACCAATAATCACAAGCGAATTCACGCAAGTGACACAAAGGAAAGTTTTGAATCTTTGGTTCGGGAACTTATTATGATAACACTCAAGTTGAGAAGTGTTATATTGATTGTGTGTTCTATTTTATTTAAAACAACAAGCAAAAATCTTTTTGTATTTTTATCTTTTACATATATACAAAGAAAAGAAAAATATTTTTGTATTTTTGTATTTTTCAAAAACAATATCTTCACGAGGAAGGATCTTCAAGTCACTAATCGCAAAAACTTCACGATATTGTCGCAACACACCTCCCCGGCAGCGGCGCCAAAATTTGATTCATCTTGTTTGTGAGTGGTGAAAATAAACACAATATCAATTTATCAAATTAATCGTGAAATTCGACAAATCAACCTTTTAGGAAAAGGGTTAGCCTGCCAAAGCTCACGAATGTGAATAAAGTGATACCGGGAAAGTGAATTCCCCGGGTCGTGTCCCAACGAGGTGTGAAATTGACGGTGTCGTTGAGTTTCGTGATTAGGACTTGAATTGGTTAAACGAATTTGGGATTTGATTACGATAATCTACAAATTAAAGAACGGGAATGAAAATAAAGCATGTAAAACAATGTAAACACTAAATAAACTACTAATAATCCTAAGGAACAATAAAAAGATGCTAAACTACATCCTAGGGTGCTAAAAGGCAAAAACGCGAAAAAACCGGGAACACACAGAGCCATGAAAGTGAAAAATATGCAATTTAAGTCCTACGAGTGCAAAAACAATTTTCCTACATTCTACATGACTAAAAATGATTTTAGGAAAAAGCGGAATATTTTTTTGAGTTTTTATTTATTTATTATGATTTAAAAACTAAAAACTAAGAAATTAATTATTAAAAATATCAAAACATTTTAGAAAAATATGAAATATTTATGAAAAATACCTTGAACCAATCTAAGCCTAAGAAAAATATAAAATCTGAAAAAGCTGTTTAGAATAAGCAGTTAATAAGCACAACACCTAAATTAGCTTTAAAGACAAAGGCAAATGACAAAAAAATGCATCGAAGTTGACACTTTTTATGATTGTGTATAGCCAACTATTTTTTTTCTTATTGTGTGTACTGAACTTTTAAAATTCGATTATTGTGTGTATTTTGTGACCATTTTACCCTTAATTGTTTCTAATTTCGAAGGGTAAAATGGTCATTTTACATGGCAAAATAGTCACAAAATACACATAATGATCGAAATTTGAAAGTTTAGTACATACAATAAGAAAAAAAATAGTTGGCTACACACAATCACATAAAGTGTAAAGTTCGATACATTTTTTTGTCATTTGCCCTAAAGACAAAATTGTATATAAGAGATTAAATTGTGCAAGAACAAATAGTCAAAGACCCAAGGGCAAGATGGTTTGAGTGTGCTGTTGTGAAGCATGGGACTGTGGTCTGGCAGACCTGGGTTCGAATCCCAGTCTCGTCAGTTTTGCTTTTTATTTATTTTTCAACTTTTTGCTTTAAACTAACTTGAAAATAAGCAAAACTAACTATTTTTAACAACTCCTATTATTGAAAATGCTACTAAACAGATGTAACAGCAGATGACAGATTAGGATCATGATTTCAAGAACAATCAAAGCTAATTAATCCTAAATGAGACTAAAAGCAACAAAAGCTAAAGGAATCCTACATTAAGCTAACGCAAATCAAGTAAACTAAATTACCTAAACTATATCTATTCTAAAATAAGCAAATAAGCTCAATCAAAAGGGAATAAATACCAAATAGAGGCTGTGTAGCAGCAGCTAAGGGACAGAAATGAGCATTTTTTCAAGGCTAATTAAGCTATTCTAATAGGCACTAAAGAGCTATCTAAGCAAAAGCATATGAAAACTATACTATTGACTACCTAAACAAAAAAAAATCATACATTAGAAGTACCTTTTAAAGCTAATAATCAGCTTAGAACATGCTGATTTGGGACAGAACACAGAAACAGTGCAAACCAAACCACCCACTTCTATGCCACCGCAGCCTAGGAAAATGAATTTTCTGAATTTTTTCCTTTTGGGAAAAGTTAAACCAACTACTCAACTTGCTATTTCTAATTTTTAATAATTTTTATTGCAGCTAAAACTGACTTAAAATACTTGCTAAAACTGACAGAAAACCATTTTGGGACAGAAAAAAAAGTGACTTAACAGATTTTTGTTTCTTTTACTCTAAAAACTGTTTTGCAAATAAAGGCTACTAAGAATCATGAATAAAACACTTATCTAAACTAATGGGAGACCCCAAACTGGGTCAAAACTAGCAAGTGACCCAGAAAACTTGTTAAACCAAACACCCCTTTAGGGGCAGAAATCCACTTTTGAAACTGAAAAGATTGGAGGCTTTAAAAAAAACAAATTTAAGAACTTACACACAAGCTCATATGAGCTTAAAAACAACTTGCAACTTACTTTTGAACAAGACTTAAATTAGATGGAATTTGAAGAACATAAAAAAAATATTGCATAAACTTTAAAAACTGAAATTAAAACCTGAACTTAATTAAACTGAAATCAAAAGTTACATTAAATTAAATGACAATAAAAGTAAAATGGTACTAGAGCATGAAATTCTAGACAATTTGATACAAATACACTAATCTCCTATTTATATCAAGAAAACTTATGTCTTCTCTCTTCTTTTCTACTTGTGCTTCTTCCGTGAGATAAAGCAAACAAAACCCAACTTGTGCTTGTTTTGAGCCAATCTCAACCATCAGATAGTTAGGTACAATCTTGGAGTTAATCTGAGCCGTTGGAGACTTTTTGGTGCCTTTGGGAATTGGGATAAGCTGGCGGGTAAAAAGGATGGAGGAGGAAGCATGTTCTGGGATTGAGTGTGTCAGTGAGATGGGAGGGAAAGTGGTGATGGGGGGTTAGGTTTTTATTTATTTTTTTTAAGATTTAGTATTTGTAAAAAGATTTAAAATAATAGTGTAAGTTTTTTTTTTTTTTTTTTTTTTTTTTTTTTTTTTTTTTTTTTTTTTTTAACTTAAAAATTGGTTTTAAGAAAAATTGAATTTTTATAAAATAGTTTTTAAAGTAAAAATAGGATTTTGGATTAAAAGGTATTTTGGACATTATCGGTATCGGGAAATAGTAAAAATGGAATTTTTTGGTTCGGGATAGGTTTTAGGTTGTTTTTTTTCCCTGATCACTCTCAAAACGCGTCTCGGGCTTCATAAATGTAGAAAATCCACTCCCGGCTCCGAAGCACTTTTTCTGATTTCGGCTCGTTTTCGCTATGTTTTCAATCCTTTTGTACCTGCAAGACACAAAACACACTCCGAGGATATTTTTAACATATTTAGATCATATTTGGGTGTTTTAGTCGTTTTTGTGGTCTTTGGTGGGTAAAAACGATGAGTGAATAAGCAATCATCAATACCCGATATGCATTACTTGACCCGATCTCTTATATTAATCCATGGGCTGTTTTTCAGTTTATATGGGTCGGAATATGGACATGCCATGGGCCTAGGTTCTGTGATCGGGCAAGGCAGAAAGAATGGGTGGGTTTTGCTTGGGTTTCAATCTTGTCGATCAAGTCACAACTCAAGATGAAGGTCGATTTGTGTTGCTTTATAAACACACATCTCTTCAGTCAAAACTCACGTATATCAACATCTCTAAACCTCTAAACGACCCACTGTTTTCCCAGCTTTGATATTCAGTCGATTGTACCATGTTTCGATTGGGAAGTTTGGCTTGTTCTTGGTTCGTTTAATCCCTACACTTGCATCATATTTTGATCCAAGTTGTGTTGGGTTTTGGTGTTTGTTTATTGTTCTCCTGGTCGACAACTGTAGCAGATACAAGAGAGGTTTTCTGGTTCATTTTCTCGGACAAAGAAGAAGGGAAGATATCGGACAAAGCTGTCCGATATCTTGTGTTGGTTTAAAATCTGGTTCTCGGAAAGAAATTGATTGGCAGGAAAGTAATTTGTTTCTTGGAGGTTTCCTGTTCATGACTTTATTCAAGTGGTCACTTGTTGATTAGTTTAATATTACGTTCTCGACTAGCTTCTTAATCGAACATATACATTAATCGGGTTTGTGTGTGATACTCTTCGAGGTATCTAATTTTGATACTAGGGTTTCGTTTTGGTTTCTTGTTCCGTTACTAGAGATCAATTGCCAAGCAAGGTTAGGTTTTCTATATCCCTTTTAATTAATTAATATTGTATTAATTATTTGTTTATTAATTACGTGCTTAACATAATTGTGATAAATAGATCCAATATCCGCTGCGTACTCGTAGAGGTTAATGGTTAACTGGTTCTAAAATCTGCTAACTAGTTATGCTCAACATAGAGCATTGTTGCATTACACATTAAGGAATGAGAATACTTTACACTTTTAGAAACTGTAAAGATGACTGTCAGTATGTCGTTGATTTCTAATACCTCATGCAAGGTAAGACGACATCTCCATACTATAACTCTTTCAATAGTATGAGCATATGAGATAAGACACTTATCTTATATTTCAAATCACTCACTATATGTGAAATTTTGAAACAAGTATTCGAAAAGTTTACTCAGATGACTATTTAGTTTTTCTTTTAAAGAAAGGTTGATAATGTTGGAAACATTAGGATTCAACTTACTAAATGAGTTTCATGCATATCTGTTTTAGTATTTGGATAATTGGTATTGAAAGATAATTTTTACTTTATGATGAATAAAGATACTTGGTATTTGTTATTCATTTATATAATAATTGTTATCCTATATTTGCATGTTTAATCCTTGAATAATTTTATTATTCTAAATATGTCCATTTCGGTTAACAATATGGGAATATTGTTATGTAAGGCAAATGTGAGTGTTGGTTATAATTCTAACGAGAATGTGAATTGTTCTGCCAAACTCATATGTATTCACTAGAGATGCATATTTGATTCCCTAATTTTGAAACATTTACTTTTGGATCCTTGTCATAAGTAAAATATTGAAAATGGTTTGTTATCTTCATCCTTAGACTTGAGATACAAGCAAGTTCTGTTATGTGTGGATATCATTTTTTGTAAGTATACGCAAAACGCTATCTGAAAAAGGTAGTTATAAAAGCTATATTTTGGAGTGATGTGAAGCAGCATCCACAACATTTGTAGTCAATAAAGGATTTGTTACTCCACTTGATATGTGCAGAAAGATACCATGGCGCCTCTCTAATCAGATAATTGTTTGACCAAACCCAAAGGGTAATGCAAGATGATTCTTGATTACATTTGGTATATCTGAATTAAAATCTATAACGAGATTCTAAATGGTTAAACTATATGGAATGATTTGAGATCCATAATCCATGGTTTAACGGTATCTATAACAAAGGATGATTAGAGCAAGACATTGAATGACCATGCTACTGAGAAACTTTTACGAAACTATTCTCTCAGACACTTTTAGTTAAAAGGCGAGTGAAAGCGTTTGCTAGGCGCTTCCGTCGTTAGTTTTGTGTGTCATTCGACACACCAACTCCCAAGTGGGAGCTGTTGGTTTGTGAGAGTCTTAAACACGACAAAACGACTATTAGTGTGTGAGCCGATGGGGGCACACACGATAAACACGAGTATACGTGTTGAACGTATTCTATACTTGAATAATTAGCATACCCAATATGCATTACTTGACCCGATCTCTTATATTAATCCATGGGCTGTTTTTCAGTTTATATGGGTCGGAATATGGACATGCCATGGGCCTAGGTTCTGTGATCGGGCAAGGCAGAAAGAATGGGTGGGTTTTGCTTGGGTTTCAATCTTGTCGATCAAGTCACAACTCAAGATGAAGGTCGGTTTGTGTTGCTTTATAAACACACATCTCTTCAGTCAAAACTCACGTATATCAACATCTCTAAACCTCTAAACGACCCACTGTTTTCCCAGCTTTGATATTCAGTCGATTGTACCATGTTTCGATTGGGAAGTTTGGCTTGTTCTTGGTTCGTTTAATCCCTACACTTGCATCATATTTTGATCCAAGTTGTGTTGGGTTTTGGTGTTTGTTTATTGTTCTCCTGGTCGACAACTGTAGCAGATACAAGAGAGGTTTTCTGGTTCGTTTTCTCGGACAAAGAAGAAGGGAAGATATCGGACAAAGCTGTCCGATATCTGGTGTTGGTTTAAAATCTGGTTCTCGGACAGAAATTGATTGGCAGGAAAGTAATTTGTTTCTTGGAGGTTTCCTGGGCATGACTTTATTCAAGTGGTCACTTGTTGATTGGTTTAATATTACGTTCTCGACTAGCTTCTTAATCGAACGTATACGTTAATCGGGTTTGTGTGTGATACTCTTCGAGGTATCTAATTTTGATATTAGGGTTTTTTTTGTTTCTTGTTCCGTTACTAGAGATCAATTGCCAAGCAAGGTTAGGTTTTCTATATCCCTTTTAATTAATTAATATTGTATTAATTATTTGTTTATTAATTACGTGCTTAACATAATTGTGATAACTAGATCCAATATCCGCTGCGTACTCGTAGAGGTTAATGGTTAACTGGTTCTAAAATCCCAACAATACCTTCCATTAGGTCTTTTATCGGCACACGTACTTTACCCAATGTTTTACTGAAAAACATCCATTTGACCGCCTTAATCTTGATTACAAGATCTAGGCGGTCTTCTAAGCCCGCGGCCTCATTAAAAGTGAGTTTAATGGGAATATTCAATGTGAGTTCTGATGAGCATGTGTTTCTGAGAACTGGGGTTTGGAGCTTCTTGCCACCGGTTCCACCCACGACAACATAAACGTGGTATTTGCTGAGGGATGTAAGACCCCCTGTGGAGATGATTGTAAGGTTTAGAGTTCTGCGCTCCATGATTGAAAAGATGATGGACTGTGTTTCAAAAACGCAGTAATCTGTTTTGTAGTGTTTGGCAAATAGAATTTGAAAATAACTTTTCTGCGTTTGAGAATGCCAAAACGTGAATTTGCAAACGATGCTTTACAACTGCTATTTGTTCAATGTACAAAGTTATTGGATTTCTTCACTCCAGCGATGCGACGATAGTAGATTCAGTGGTTCACTCGGTGATGTTTAATAAATATGTATTGTATTTGTGTACTGATGAATTTAGGGGATGATGGTGTGTGGATGTTAATGGGTCTTATATAGAAATAGAAATAAATCATAAATTGTTTTAAGAAAAAAGTATTCAACTAATAGTATGTGAGAAAATATGTGTTTTATGTACGTAAATCATGTATCTATAGGACGTATAGTAGTTAATAAAACATGATTTGCAATTGTAAGTGAATCTCACATAAGATGTAAAGGGTTTTTTTTGGTAATTCATATCGTAATGTTAGGTGTTTGTAGCAACGGGCTTCACGAATGCGCTTTCATTAGGACTAAGAGACTTAGACTCTCTAGGTTAGACAGATAATGACTAAAACAAGTAAGGGTGCATTTGGTATCTCACTATGGGAATGAGACTATCACTATAAAAGTGAGTAAAGGTGTTTGTTTTGTAGGTCCAGTAATAAAATGGGTATATGATAGTCATATATTCATTACACAACAATTTGGTGTCTATGAAATCCAATCCCGCGGTCCCTCTCTTTTCTACTACAAAATTCAAATATTTATACACTTTTTCATTCCATATTTTATGAACCAAACATAAACAATCGTAATGATACACTTTTTCATATCCATTTTTATTTTACCCCATACCAAATCCGATACCTATTGTGATTCCTAGCAACAAACCAAACGGCCCGTAAGTTAACATAATTGCTCTTCAAAATAGGTAGTACTTCAGAAAAGTGGTTTCGCTACTAGTCCTAGGTTAGCGTAAATAAATTGTATAGATTAGTTGGAAAACACTTATTGCGTGAATGTGACTTAATAGCTCGATAAATTGCTTCAGGGATATACGTTGCATTCATAGAACTAGGCACGACTAGCTCTCAATCTAGTTTACAATAGATATGAAACGTTATCTGCAATTCTTGAATCCACCAACGTAAGTCATAAGATCATTGCACTTATAAATGGATTAATAAAATAGTAGAATTAATATGGTTAACACTCTCTTTTTAATTTGATCACAACCGTAGTATAGTTTAGTTTAGTTTACCTTTATTGCTTTCGTAGTTTGATTAACCTAAAAATCGTACCATTCGCTCATATTTTAAACCCCATTTAAAACTGTAGGAAATTCATTAAGTTAGCTATTAAGTTTAATTACTCTTTGCGAATGACTTGTACTTACCAAACTATCTAAGATTGGCTGGGTACACTACCCGTAGATGTTAGTCTATTTTATTAAGTTGGTTTTTATAAATTTAAAATTAGATTTAACATATAAGTAGTCAATTTAAGTCATCATTAAACATAACTAGCTAGTAAAATAAGTCAATTAGACAATTACTTGGCAAAATAAAAATGTACATGAATATGTTGATTATTCGTTTTAATTGAGAATCTCGCATGATCAAAAACTTGCTAGGAAATGCTAGTCAACAATAAGTTTTTCAATAAAATTACTTGTTGCTATTCCTGTATGTATTTATATCGTTTTTCTTGGACGGGATCTTATTAAAAAGCGCTAGCAAGCAGGGACGAAGCTTCACCGATTCATTTGGAGTGGCCACACATGTAACTTTTTCATTATTAATTTTTTTATGTAAAAAACAAACATTAAAATATAGCAAGGAAAACATTTTTTTGGAGGGGCATAAGCTTCGTATATGCTAGCAAGGAGCTAGGCCGAGAAAATAATTAGGAAATAGAGTTGCAAATGATCATAATACCACCGGATCTAATTAACCTAGGCTTTTCTATATCTATTTGAAATCTAGGTGAAGGTGAATTGTTTTATGTAGATGCACGTATGATGTATCTACATCTATATATGCAACTATGCAATTGTATAATAATTTGATCTGTTCTTTGGATGCTTATTATTTCAAAGAAACATCAATTAATATCAAGATTTATGGGCCAAAATACAGTCACACAAAAACAAAAAGAAATGAATAATAATTTTCATTTCTTTTATTTTGCCGATTTTATGATATAGAGAGACAATATGATCATTTTTATAGTAAATTAGTCATGTCAAAGTTGCATTCACATCATGTTAGGGTAAAAAGTGAATACAACAAACTAGGAAGATGCATTTTGCTTTTTTATGCTTCATGTATTTTTAGAAACCATGTAAATAGACTACCAAAGGAGATTATTGCGTGTGTAGTTAAACCATGTAAATTTACTTTTAGAAACCACGCGTTTACATGTATTTTCAGAAATCCTGTAAATAAAGAAGCATAACAATGTTTGTTAATGAAGCAATAATCTCCTTCATCTACTTTTAGAAACCATGTAGATGGACTACCAAAGGAGATTATTGCGTGTTTAGTTAAAAACGCGTGTACACGATTTTTATTGGTAGTCCTTTGTTAATGATTTTTTAAACATATATATTTACTAGCTTATAAGACCTGTGGAATCCACGGGTTTTTAGAAGAGATATTGCAAAAATAAGGAAAATTAGTGTGTAAACAAAATAAGAAAAATAACAAAAGTAAAAAAAGAGTGAATAAGTTATTTATTAATATGAAGTAATAAGTCAAGTACAATATAGAGTACAATAATTGTAAGTAATAATGTAATAAACAGCCATTCACGTGGTCTTCAATCTTGCAGCCTTTAAAAAGAAAGCGTATGTAGTGGGAAGTTGATGAAGTGGTAAGGCAATAAAAATTCGTCGAGAACCTAATAAAGCATAAAAAGAAGGTGTAAGTAAAACATTTGTGTCAATGAAAAAACATGTAAAAAAACAAATGCATATCGCATTATATGAATATCCGTACATACCTGTTGATAATTGATCAAAGACCGTGAAGAACCTCTTTGTAGACTACATTTGTAGTAGTCATTGATAAATTACTATCGACATCAGAAATAACAACCTTCAAACCCTTTTTGCTTTTTACGCGTGAAAGAGCCACATATAATTGTCTATGGGTGAAAATAGGATGTGGTAGGTATAAACCAACTTTCGAAAGCGATTGTCCTTGGCTCTTGTTTATCGTCATGGCAAAAGAAACTGACACGGGAAATTGTTTGCGCACGATCTTGAGTGGTAAACGTTTATCCGATGGAGTAATTTTCAACCTTGGAAGTATAACCGTATTCCCAAAATGTGTTCCGTTAATTATTTTGGCTTGAATAGACGCACGCGTTAATTTAGTGACTTGAAGCCTTGTCCCATTACATAAACCTTGTGATTGATTAATGTTTCTCAACAACATTATTGGGACACCGACCTTCAATGCAAGCCTATGGTTTGGGACACCCGAAAATTTTAAACCGTTGATAAATTCTGGGGAAAACACGGTTTCATCTATAGCAGCACCACGGTCATTTTTATCTATGTTGTCACAACTAAGATAAACCAATTCTTCCCCAGGAAAGGTTTTAAGCAAATGATCGTTAATACTATCAACCACTTCATTGGTTGGAGCAAGATTGGCCTTTTCCTGGAAGTATGACGGATCACCTATGTTATCCAAAATGTTTGGGTTAGTGAAATCTATAATAGATTGTACCGGATCATTAGTTTCATGTATTAGAATATCTTCAGGTATATCTATCAAAACCTATCCATCGTGTTGTCCTCCAATATCTCCATCTCCTACTTTCAATATCCATTCCGCAAATTCCTTTATCTCAGCTACATCCTTAGGCCATGATCCAACAGTAAGGCGCATATTAGCGGTTAATTTTAAGACTTTGCAATGATCCCACAAGTACTATTGTTTTAAAGATGCACTTACAATGTCTTGCTGGGAACCTTTTGGAATAACGGGCAACACCTGCCTAAAATCACCGCTAAATACTACAGTCATATTACCAAAGGGCGCATCAAAAGTGTCGTACATGTTCTTACGCAAGATATATCTCAAGGACCTATCTAAAGCCTCAAAGCACAACTTATTTGTCATGGGAGCCTCATCCCAAATAATAAGCTTGCATTTCTTCAACAACATGCCCAGGTCACTTTGCGGAGTTATTGAGCACGTAGAAGTCTCATCAATATTTATCAGAATATGGAACCTCGAATGAGCAGTCCGTCCACCTGACATCAATAAAGATGCAATGCCACTTGATGCAACGTTTATGACTATGTCACCATTTCTTCTAATCCCGGTAGCAAGGGTTTTCCATAAATATGTCTTACCAGTCCCTCCGTATCCGTATACAAAATAATTTCCTCCTCTTCCGTTTGTAACGGACGTCATGATGGTGTCATATACATTTCTCTGTTCCGTGGTTAACGCGGCATATCGAGTCTCGTATTCAGCCTGTAACTGTGATGGGTTATAATCTCTCTCAGCAAAGATTAGCCTGTTACCAAAGTCGGCGATGTAAGTGTCATCTGGATAAGGAAGTTCTGGAAAAGCCTTCAAAGTGGTGCCTCTTGAGCACATAAGTTGTTCGATATAGAACAAACAAACATTCTTTTTCTCGTCGTCACTTAGTCGTAAACCTGTATCAAATTAGGCATATATGAGGCGTAGCATATGTATGCAAATAACAGTTATCAAAAATAGTAAGTAGTGTATGATATTTATAGTGTAACATACATATCGTAAGAATCAGTAGATACATTTTTTGTTTAAGTGACTTGCAAATATATGATCTTTTAACAGATTTGATGAATCAAGAATTTGTAATAATTAAGCATTTCCATTAATGTATAAATTTATATAAAAAGTTAGTAACAAAGCTAAGTTGGTGGTTATACCTGGAATGCCTAAAAGAATTCTTTTCTTGTACTTGACATCTTCTGATAGCAAATGCCAAGTTTGTAACCAAACTGTCAATGGTGTGTCAAGCTCCCTTTGGGACAATAATGTAACAAAAAGGTCGCGTAAATGCTCAGCAGAGGACCAATGGGCTGCCTCTTTAATACCCTCAATATGTTCCTTGTCGTCATCTAAAAGGCCCGCTGCGTAGCAGGCATCTTTGTAAGTAGGATAAACTACACCGTTAATTTTCCTTATCTCAGCGTGATTTCGACAACCTTTTTGACTATTTAGTAGCATCCTACAATAGTAACCTTCACCTGCTGAGATTTGCACATTATGAATTCTGCCAATTGCATATTGTTTCTTCCTATGTGTCCACGTTCTTTTTGCAAGATTCCATACAAATTTTGTAGGAAACTCAGCATATGTTAACTGCCTTGCTGATGGATACATTTTGTTCATATGCATCCAGGATTCGAACATAGAAGCACCAACTATTGGTTTGTGAATAACAGTGTCAAGGTCAGAGTTCTCATGAAATACAACTGGCTGGTCGCCTTCGAGATGAAATGAGAGACGATCAACATTTGGTGTTCTATAATGTATCTCAAATCCAAATATTCTCCAAGCGGCTTCACAAGCAGATAGGTACCTGCAATCATAGAACACCTTAATCTCGTCAACATGTTTATCATTCTGTTGACAGTCTTCGGTTCTTGCTGGTTCATACAACTGTGCTGATACTCTATCGGGACCTTTGTTTATTTATTTAAACAAATATTTTATTGACCTCGTCTGATTGCACCATTCAATATTAATGTGGCATTGATAACGTTTCAATAACATAACGTTATACGGAATAACAAAACCGTTGTGCAACTTATGTCCACTCTTAACAACATGGATCCCGTTATCACGTCTTCTATATAGAGGGTAGCCTTCGAGTCAACAGAACTGTGTTGTATAAACTTTTTAGGGAAGTGTTTGGTACATTTACCATCATCCATGCAAACCTGATTTGGGTCATCAACACCACATGGGCCATGCATCATAAAATCGAAAACTAACTTGTGCAGATCGGGATCCTCATTTTGGTCTGGTGTCTCAGCGGATATGTGTTTGTCAATATGTTCAGTGTTTGGCAGTTTGTCATCCTTATGTAGAAACAAACAAACATGTGCGTGTGGAAGCCCTCTTTTTTGAAATTCAATGATGTATACAATTGCACAATATTGTTCAAATAAACATAATATCAGTTGTAATTCTAATTATAGACATTTTTGTATAAGAATACAATCTTGATGAATGTGGTGTGGCCTATATATTTATGTTTTGGCGAAATTTTTTGTATAATCTATCGCCTTTTAATTTCCATGGGTAGTTTCTTTACGTCTTTAGTTAGAAGTATAAAAACACAATACAATAATTTTTGCTCATAACTTATAATATAAGCTTAACATGATTTTATACATATTTAAGTGTCATTTTCTATGATCATACCCAACACTGATGGAATTAGGTATGTTGTTGTTTTATTCACGGTATATACTGTTTTAGATAGTTCATAAATATTGCCACAGGTTTAATAAAATGGCACACGTATGTCTTCAAATTCAATTGTATTAACCATAGCTTATAACCTTTAATCCCGAATGTAGTATTAGTAACTATTCTTGAATTCTTCATTCTAAGACAAGAAGAGTTTTTGAAGCTAAGTAATTTTTGTTGATACCTTGAATTCTATTTTCAACAAATAATCGGTCTTACGAAACTATTTGAAAGCTAAGTCGAATTGAATTTTTCGTGTCATGCTTGTTTAGACTTCGAACGCTTATAAAGGTATCCAATATCTTAAAATAAACTATGAACATGATATATGCTCTAAGAAAAGGACAATAATTGTTTGTTTGTTATTTTTCTTTTTTGGTTACGAATAAAGCAAAATGTTGTGGAAATTTATTTTATCTTTTTTGGTGTAAATTTTCTATCATCCCTTAAAATATCACTCTCTTAATTTCATGTCATTGGGACCATATTTCCATGTAAATGTACTTTTAGAAATTACGCGTTTACATGCATGTAAATAAAGAAACATAAAAATGTTTGTTAATGAAGCAATAATCTACTTTTAGAAACCATGCAGATGGACTACCAAAGGAGATTATTGCGTGTTTATACAAACGCGTTTACATGATTTTTATTGGTAGTCCTTTATTAATGATTTTTTAAACATATATTTTTAAATTTTGGCAAAAAGGTTTTTGTATAATCGACCGCCTTTATGGGTAGTTCTTTATGTGTTTAGTTAAAAGTATGAAAACATAATACAGCGGCGGCGAGAGATGACAGATCTGTGAGTAAGGCTTTTATTGTGAGAAAATAAAGTACAAGAAAGGATCCGGACGGTCGGTCGAAACCGACCGCCGGAGAAAAGGATTGGATTTGGATGGATGTGTTTTAGAGAGAGGTAGGTGGACCAAAGCTTATAATTTAAGCTTAACATGATTTTATACATATTTAGGTGTCATTTTCTACGATCATTTCATAAAATGATAGCTATCTGCATGCTAAAGTGTATAAATATATACACCTACAATGATTATCTACTCATAGTGGTTAAAAACGAAGAATTATATTTTGATGTAGAACAATTAACTATTAATTTAGTATATAACATTTAGGAAAATTGATGCACATAGATGTTTTCTTTCTTCCTTAGGTTGAAAACAGAGTTAAGGCAAGAAGCTAGCTAGACGCACGAACACTTTTAAACCACTCAATCCAATTTAATGATTATTTTCCAATGCTTATTAGTGATCCATTTGTAAGAAACAGCTTTAAATCAGTAAGCAGACAACTTTACTCAAATGCCGCTAATTAATGTATCGAACATGCTTTATAAATTTAAAGAATAATGGTTAAAAATTCTAAATGCGAATTGAAAAGTCTTGGCTAATACATCAAAATATAATACAAACTCAAGCTAGTCAATCGTCAACCTCCAGTCAAAAGTCTTCAAGAACACAAATACTATACGTTTCCAGCCCAGTTCTATATATGCATGATCTATGCTACTTTCTTATTATACATGATCTATTTTGTGTATTTTTCCTTGTAAAAAAATGGACACCATGGAGAAACTTCTCTATGAAGCATCACTAGAAGGAAATACAATCGCCTTGCTAACGTTGCTTCAAGAGGATCCACTTATTCTCGATAGACTTACCCTAAACCGCCATGGTGACATGCCTCTACACATTGCATCGATGCTTGGACATGTTGATTTTGTCAACGAGATCCTAACTCGAAAGCCTCACCTTGCTATGGAATGTGATTCACAAAAACATTTACCTCTTCATATAGCATCTGCTAAAGGGCATGTGGAAATAGTGAAAGCACTAGTATCAGCTAACCCTGAGACGTGCCTTGCACGTGATCGTGATGGCGGAACCCCTCTTCATCTTGCAGCGATTAAAGGACATTGTGAAGTTGTGAAAGAGCTTGTGCAAGCTAAACCTCATGTAGCTAGAGTCATGGTGCAACAAGACACCATATTGCACTTGTGTGTCAAGCATAACCAACTCGAGGTTTTAAAGTTGTTAAAAGAGGTGATCATTGATCACGAGTTTATAAACTCCAAAGATGCTCATGGCAATACTATACTACACCTAGCTGTTGCAGACAAACAAATCGAGGTATGCATATATGCTAAAATTCTTTCATCATATTTGATAAATTGCATGTGTTTGAAAGAATTGTCCAGCCTGTTA
This sequence comes from Chrysanthemum seticuspe, assembly GCA_019973895.1. NCBI lineage: Eukaryota > Viridiplantae > Streptophyta > Magnoliopsida > Asterales > Asteraceae > Chrysanthemum > Chrysanthemum seticuspe. The sequence continues at coordinate 290,029,790 of BPTQ01000005.1, forward strand.
ACTATATATGGCTGATTTATACTAACGGTCTTTTGACCTAGAGATATCAGGTGCCTTTTTAACCAAGAAGTATGTTGTAGGTTCACGTCCCAGTTCACCGGGGCAACTAAGCGTGTATTAAAAGTGTCTTGTGATGTTGAAAAAGATAAATATATATGACTGATTATTTTTATTTTCAATATTTTTTAGACCGTTAGATTCTTGCTACTTGATACGACAATAGAAGTGAATTCTACAAACAAGAATGGAGAAACACCGTTGGATATACTGGCTCAAGTTCCAAGAGATTTAACATATCAACAAATTATGCTATCGCTAACACGAGCAGGAGCTGTTGAGGTAAAACCACAAATATACAATGCACATGTTGAGGGGAGCTCTTTTTCTAAAATATCAAAAACAATTCAGGTACAAAATGCTTTGATAATATATCACAAGTATCTGGATTGATTTTCAAATGGTTTTCAATTGGTTCTAATGGCAGATGAACAATACCAAAAAGACCGACCAAATTTACTTTACGTATGGTGATATAAGGATGGTTAGGTTAAGTATTCGTTCCCACGATCCCGCCAGAGCTGGGGGATCTACCCAGGGACAATCCACTAGATAGTGTAGAGTCCTTAGGTATGATGAAAAAAAGGAGAAAAATGAGAATATGGGAAGAGTGCGGACTGAGACAAAGCTAGTACTGGAATAAACCCAACAAGGTTCTAGTAATGAAGTCTCGGTAAGCACTGAAGGGGTTGAAGAATGAAAAACAATTGTATGTGAAAAAAGGGTGAAAAGAAATAGCCCTCCAAGAATTCAACCTTAGGGCAGAAACCGGGTTTAATACATATGCTACTGGTGGTTACTAAGGTAATGCCGGTATTGAAGACAAGACGTCATGGACCCAGTGATGCACTGCACTAAACTTCCCAAGCTACTCAAGTTCCTCTTAAAAGGGCTTGTTTCATTCTCACTGGGAACCTACATAATCTATCGACTTTCTCTTAGAGATTGTTGATATTGAAGAAGGAGACCCTCTCCCTAGTCTCCGGCATAGGAACCAAATATGCACTATTGAGTCTAGAGCCACGAGATCATCAATAAATCTCATTAAGGAAACTGTCAATGAAGACTCTCTGTTTCACACAATATGGAAAGAGAGATTATATCTTAAGAGTCCTACACATTATCCTTGTGGTATTGCCAGAACATCTGAGTGATATGCAAACATATTCACAATGAAGATGGAAAGCCTTCTAGAGTCAACATCAAACAAGCTCTTGGTAGGTGGCATGTGAGATCTATCCAATAGATCAACCATGTGACAACTGAACAGAAACAATGAGGCGATTCAAAATTATGAATCAATCCTGGTTCAGGTTATGGATTGACGGATACCTTTGAAAAACCGGTCATTGTGCTTAAAATTCATTTCTCTAGCACATCGACTGTGTATTAATATTTCAAAATTAAAAGGTGTTTGCAAAAACTTTTTATTGAGCAGTACACGATTGTTTTTCAAATCATTTTCATCAATCAATGAATCTAAAATTCGCTGGTTCACTCACTCCGTGTTGTCTTCTTTGAGACGTTCCGGTTTGAGAATAGCTAGAGCAGCTGCGAAACCCTGTCAAGGAGATTCTTCAGAATTATACCTGATCACAGGCAGTACTAGTACTGATCAACGGGGAACCGTGGGCCGTAATTCAACGAAAGTGATCAAAGACACTTTCGTACGCTTTATTGCTAACTGTTCTATGCATGTACGCTCGACGTTTGCAGCTGATCAGAATGGAGGGGTCAATCCATAGCCGCATGCTCACACAACACATTCATCTCTAAAGAAATCATGATAAGTGCATCAACGACTCAGATATTTTCACTCCATGCTTCTGCTACGCTGCTGCAAATATCATGAATCAACTAAAGCTTCTGCTACTCTGATGAGAAGATATCATGATCCAGAATGTGAGCGTGTCGGTCCTAAAGTCACAACATCACATAATGTCAACACTACAAAGGAAGAGTCAGAGATTTATGGTAGCTGATGATCTCAAAGCTGGCTCAAAACTCATTATCACGTGGATCAGTTAAAGACCTTCACTTGGATTAACCAAACATGCAAAACATGAAGAATCAAAGACTACGAGCTACAGAGCAAAGAACTTTAACAAGAATCCAAGAACGATCTTAATGATATATCTGTTTGTATTCAATGTAATTTGAGGTGACCTCCCTTAGGGGGAGATTGTTAGGATTTAGTAAATCCAGTTATTAAAGTGTCGGTCACCTCAAGTATATGTAATCGTTAGAAAGCTCGTAGTCGTAGTTATTTACTGTTAGTTAGTATTTAGTTTAGTAACACCGTGGAGGACGGACGGGTCTTTACCCACTGTATGCTTGATCCACAGCCCGTAGGTGGCGTTTATGTAAGATACTATAAATACCCTCTACCTCCCAAGGTAGAGGGTTGGAGCTCATAATAATACTTTTACTTTCTCTCACTAAGTTCCCAAACCTCTCAACTTTCTCTCTCTAAAAATCTATATTGTACGCCTCCTTAGAATCATGGTTTGATGTGTTTGTGAAATCCAATATCTAACAATATTGAGCAGTACATGATTGTTTTTCAAATATCTTTTCATCAATCAGTAAATCTCAATTCGCTGGTTCACTCACTCCGTGTTGTCTTCTTTGAGACGTTCTGGTTTGAGAACGGCTAGAGCAGCTGCGAAACCCTGTCAAGGAGATTCTTCGAAATTATACCTGATCACAGGTAGTACTTGTACTGATCAACGGGGAACCGTGTACCTCAATTCAACGAAAGTGATCGAAGACACTTTCGTGCGATTTATTGCTAACTGTTGTGTGCAGGTAAACCCAAAGTTTGCAGCTGATCAGAAATGAGAGGTCAATCCATAGCCGCATGCGCACACAAAACATTCATTTCTAGAGAAATCATGATAAGTGCATCAACGAATCTGATATTTTTACTTCATGCTTCTGCTACGCCGCTGCAGATATCATGAATCAACTAAAGCTTCCGCTACTCTGATGAGAAGATATCATGATCCAGAATGTGAGCGTGTCGGTCCTAAAGTCACAACATCACATAATGTCAACACTACAAAGGAAGAGTCAGAGATTTATGGTAGCTGATGATCACAAAGCTGGCTCAAAACTCATTATCACATGGATCAGTTAAGGACCTCCACTTGGATTAACCAAACATGCAGAACATGAAGAATCAAAGACTACGAGCTACAGAGCAAAGAACTTTAACAAGAATCCAAGAACAATCTTAATGTTATATCTGTTTGTATTCAATGTAATTTGAGGTGACCTCCCTTAGGGGGAGATTGTTAGGATTTAGTAAATCCAGTTATTAAAGTGTTGGTCACCTCAAATATATGTAATCATTAGAAAGCTCGTAGTCGTAGTTATTTAATGTTAGTTAGTATTTAGTTTAGTAACACCATGGAGGGCGGACTGGTCTTTACCCACAGTATGCCTGATCCACAGCCCGTAGGTGGCGTTTATGTAAGATACTATAAATACCCTCTATCTCCCAAGGTAGAGGGTTGGAGCTCATAATAATACTTTTACTTTCTCTCACTAAGTTCCCAAACCTCTCAACTTTCTCTCTCTAAAAATCTATATTGTACGCCTCCTTAGAATCATGGTTTGATGGGTTTGTGAAACCCAATATCTAACAATATTGAGCAGTACATGATTGTTTTTCAAATATCTTTTCATCAATCAGTGAATCTCAATTCGCTGGTTCACTCACTCCGTGTTGTCTTCTTTGAGACGTTCTGGTTTGAGAATGGCTAGAGCAGCTGCGAAACCCTATCAAGGAGATTCTTCAGAATTATACCAGATCACAGGCAGTACTTGTATTGATCAACGGGGAACCATGGGCCGTGTACCTCAATTCAACGAAAGTGATCGAAGACACTTTCGTGCGCTTTATTGCTAACTGTTGTGTGTAGGTAAACCCAAAGTTTGCAGCTGATCAGAATTGAGAGGTCAATCCATAGCCGCATGCTCACACAACACATTCATTTCTAGAGAAATCATGATAAGTGCATCAACGAATCTGATATTTTCACTTCATGCTTCTGCTACGCTGCTGCAAATATCATGAATCAACTAAAGCTTCCGCTACTCTGATGAGAAGAAATCATGATCCAGAATGTGAGCATGTCGGTCCAATGTCACAACATCACATAATGTCAACACTACAAAGGAAGAGTCAGAGATTTATAATAACTGATGATCTCAAAGCTAGCTCAAAACTCATCATCACGTGGATCAGTTAAAGACCTCCACTTGTATTAACCAAACATGCAAAACATGAAGAATCAAAGACTACCGGCTACTGAGCAAAGAACTTAATCAAGAATCCTAGAACAATCAAATGTAATATCTGTTTGTATTCTTTGTAAGTTGAGGTGACCTCTCTTAGGGGAAGATTGTTAGGATTTAGAAAATTCAGTTGTTAAAGTGTCGGTCACCTCAAGTATATGTAATCGTTAGAAAGCTCGTAGTCGTAGTCATTATATATTAGTTAGTATTTAGTTAAGTAACACCGTGGAGGACGGACGGGTCTTTACCCACTGTATGCCTGATCCACAACCCGTAGGAGGCGTATTTTGTAAGATACTATAAATACCCTCTACCTCCTAAGGTAGAGGGTTGGAGCTCGTAATAAGATTTTTCTTTCTCTCACTAAGCTTCCTAAACCTCTTAAATTTCTCTCTCTAAACCCTAAGCCATACGTCCCATATAATATGGTTTGATGTGTTTGTGAAATCCAATATGTTACAAAAATAGCTATTTAAAAAAAAAAAAAAAAAAAAAACAAGACACAGATTCTAAAGTGCAAATCCAAACACCCCTTAAATGTGACCCCGAGTATTTACAGGCTGATATTTGAACTATAGCTAATCTGGTTCCATATGACTTAGATCCAATCCAACTCCAACTAAACTATAATTCTCCAACGCAAACATAACTGTCCCTAAACTACAATGTCAAGACTACATAAGTACGACTTTCAGTGTAATTTCTTCACGCGTTAATTGCAGTTTTAATGTGACGCTATGAAAATGTGGTAACCGGGAAGGTGAAAAAATTTGTCAGAATAAGCTGTTAAAACAATCGGGTATGAAAATTTTCCAGCTATGTATTTTTTTTGTATATGATTTGTTGTTCTTCGTGTACATTAAAAGATGCTGACAACAAACACACTATGTATAAATGAATGAAATAAAAAACAGTATGTGGATTAACTACTCGAATAAAGTAGCGTGAACATTTTCAAATGTACATATGACAACTGCTAAAGTGAAGACCTTAGAAGACACAACAGGTGGCCAATTATTTCAGTGGCCACATCAAGAAATACACTCCTAATGAGATGCCAAGAGCAGCAGCGAAGGCTACTGGCTTACGCTCTGCTCCCCTGAAACCAATGAGTCTTATTATTATCCATAAAAGAAGTCAAACGATCTCGATGAAATAAACTGTTACAATTTAAAACAGGTGTATCTATATTATACTTGATATCAGCTGTGCATATAATCAAAATTACAAACTTACCTGGACGTAAAGAATACTGCTTCGTAAAAAAGAACCTTAACTGTGGCTGAAGAATTTACAGAATCAGACATTAGGCCATGAGACTTATGTCACAAAAAAAAAAAAAAAAAAAAAAAAAAAAAAAAAAAAAAAAAAAAAAAAAAAAACCCGAGTTTTATGAAAACCAAATAGAAAGCAATGAGGTCTAAACAACTGTGAGTTGGTTTGTTTCATGAAGACTTGCAAAGAAGGCATGACTCCACTGGTGGTCATAACTCTTAAGACAAACAGGACCTGGTTCAGTACAAAACAAATTTGACCCATAAATCGTTAATTTTGAAATTGTAAACCCTCAAGCAACAAACCCAATTTCCCTACTGGTTTTGAGACCGAAGAAAAATAAGATGATAGAAAAACTCACCACACTTTCAATTATCTTAAAAGATTCGTCAAACGCATGGTAGACACACGCCCGTAGCAGCTTCGGCTACAACATATACTTTCTCAGCAGCTATTCACGCTTCCTGAACAACATAGTAAATTAGTAGGTATCATTTTAATACATAAACATGAAACAAATGTATCCTATTTCTGTTAAATTATATATGCACATCATATACACATGTCGTAGCTGTTACTTACAAATGATAATGGTAGGCTGAAATGTTTCGTTTGCCATAAACATTAAACCTCATACCGAACCCCCTTAATAGCTTAACTATAACAAACAACTAATAGAACATATTGATAATACCCTAACTTAGCAGTATACTTCAAATGTTCACATCGGCGGTTTAAAACTAACATTGAGCATGGTATTCTATGAATCTAAATGTGTATATGTATTGAAAAAGCAGAAGTTACTGAAGAAGGTACAATACATGTCATTATTTTGACATAAAATTCATCAACCAAATTAAAATTACTCAAAAGAAAAACTAAGAATTCATAATTTCTTTTATGCCACTTTACATTTAAACTAACCCAATTTGGCAATCCATAAGTTTCCCCAACTTAAACCTAAAAAGTAAAATCATTATACCAATCATTTACAATTAAGCATCTAAAAACGCAAATCAATAATTTAATTAAGATTGATACACTTACATAGTACCGGCAACCAAAAACCCCAAATTGGAACCCAACTCTGACGATTCAATGATTTGGTGTGTGAGGTTTCTGAATGTTCTGGATTTCTGTAGTAAAACAAATTTTTTATCATAGGCATAAACGAATCATAACTGGAAGGGGCCATGGGAGTCCATTCTGTACTAATAGCCCAATGTTTTGGCGGGAAAAACCTTGGTAAAACAGCGTTGTATTCGAGGGTATTTTATATAGTAATATAATTGAAATACCAAAATGTTTTAGAGTCGGTCTTCTGAGTTCTTAAGAGTCTAAAAAAAACTCATCACTTCCTGTGGTACAACTCAACTTGTAAAGTATTTGAATTAAGAAGAAAATAATGGGTCAGAACTCAGGTTGTGAAGTCTTTGAATTAAGAAAAAAATGATGAGGTTAGTGAGTAATGACAATAGCTCGCTGAGTTTTTTTTTTTTTTTTTTTTTTTTTTTTTTTTTTTGATCTCTTCAATAAAACAAGACATCCTGAACTTAGATACTTAGGAAAAGTATCTAAGTCCCTGAAACAAATAGGTGGGAAATTTATTAAGGTGATAAGTGAAAGCTATTTATCAAGAAAGTAAATAAAATACAACAGTTCGTATAAAAAGGTAAACAATTGTCAGCATTGTACCTTAAAGCAAGGTTGGACGTGTTCCAAAAATAAAAACACTAAATGCAACTAGTAGTGGAAAACATTGTATAAGCAGTAATTCTAAAAATTAATTTAACCCTTAAATAAAGCTGATAAAACATGCAATGCAGAAGGCTTATTAGAATTACTCATTCACATAAAAGGTTTCCCCCATGAGATCTATATACACAAGCTTTTACCTAATCATGTACTACGTAATGTACAATAACATACACACCTAAGGCAAACCATCAAACACGGATAGTAGTTTCCTGATCCTCTTGTAAATCGATCCAAGCTCAAGAACACGCAAGTCACAAACTTCTGATGATATATAGAACAGTCCAGTCGGTATCCGCATTAGCACTCACGCAACAACCTATAGCTGCTAGGATTGGATTACCTTCATAACATGATTTGTAGGATCTTGGTTTATACCAAACACATATTAGGAGGCGTTAGGTTAAGGGTTTAGAGAGAGAAAGTGGGAGAGAATGGGAACCCTAGAGAGACAAAGAAAAATGTATTATCAAAACTCTAACCCTTTGCCTTGGAGGGCAAAGGGTATTTATAAGGTACAAGCTTAGACACCTCTAAAAGGCTGTGGATCAGGCATACAGTGGGTAAATGTTGGGAATTATGCGAAGTAGGATTTCTGCTGTCAATACTGCCGAAGGATTCTGCTGAAGTAGAAGCAGAATCTGCTGAAGAAGAGATTCTATTGAAGAATAAAAGCCGTGCCGTGTTTCTGCTGAAGAGTGGAAGCTGACTAGGATCTGCATGCGCTTTATTATTTAAATGCTAACCCATCATTATTCTTGTACTGCCCGAGGTTAGCATGGGTATTATTGTACTGCTCAATATTGTTTAGTGTTTTAGTCATTAAATGCATGCTTGTATGTTTAGTCGATTGAGTAGTAGTAGTTTAGGGTTCCTTGTCTATAAAAGGAACTTCATAGTTTATAATAGAAAAAACATTCGAAACATAGAGTTTCAGTTAATAAAAGATCCATAGAGGATCTAAGTGTTCTTAGTTATAACAACTTGTATTTACATTCCGCTATAGAATACGAGTTGTAGAGATTTTCTATTAGTTTGCTTATGATTACATAGGCAACACTAACGATCCACGAGTGCTCAAGATCTGTCAAGGTCTGTCTGTGTTCAACAAGTGGTATCAGAGCCTCGGGAAAGTCTCTACGATACTGAGAACCATATTTTACCTCACCCCCATACAACCAAAAACCCATTCACCATGCCTGGAACTGATGATGAATCAGAAGTCACCAACAACAACATCAAAAACACCACCTCTATGCAGCAACTTAGTCTTTCCAACAGTAATGGTAAGTTTCCTTATCTGAAAAAGGAAGAGTATGATCTGTGGACCATGAAGATGCAGAACTGGATCTCCAATATTGATTGGAATCTGTGGGAGATTGTGAAGAATGGAAACAGTCTGAAGAAGACTATCCCAGATCTTGATGGTAAGTTTACCATTGCTCCTCCCAAAACTGCTGAAGAGATTCTAGCTGTGCAAAGAGAGCACAAAGTAAGAACCATCCTTCTTCAAGCTATTCCTGAAGATCACTTGGGTGATTTTCACCACATGGTTGATGCAAAGGACATATGGATGGCCCTTATAGCAAGGTTCGGTGGAAATGAAGAGTCCAGGAGAATGAGGAAGTCCATGCTGAGACAACACTTCCAAGAGTTCAATATCTCTGAAGAAGAAGGTATCCACAAGGGATACGACAGGTTTCACAAGATTTTGAGTCAGCTAAACCAGCTGAATGCAAAACCTGACAATGATGATTGCAACTCAAAGTTCCTACGATCTTTGCCTCCATCATGGTTACATGTCAGTATAGCTCTTAAGGCTAAAGGTGGGTTGGACATGCTCACTTTTGATGAGCTGTACAACAAACTCAAATCTCTTGAACCTGATGTCAGATCTCCCTACCGTGCATCCTCTTCTGGTCATACAACCTTTGTTGGGACATCTCACTCCAATATGATGATGCATACTCCAAGTCCAACTTACTTACCTTCATCATCTTATCGTGCCAGTCCATCATGTCCTCAAGCTAAAATCGGTAGTATATTGGAGGATGTTCTTCATTCATTTGTTGCTGATTATGATACTCAGCAGCATCTTGTCTATGAAGATTTTGATCAGGTGGACCCACTTGAAATGGAGGAGATGAAACTGAAATGGCAGGTGGCCATGCTTTCAGTAGATATCAAGAGGTTTGAGGAGAGGGCACGAAGAAAGTTTGGCTTCAAGGGAAAGGATCCAGCTTGTTTTGACAGGAGAAAGGTCAAGTGTTTCTCTTGTCACCAGATGGGTCATTTCTCAAGGGAATGCAAAGATAGGAAGAATGAAGAGGGAGCTAACTACAATTCCTATCAGCAGAAACAGAAGGAAGCCATTACTTCAGCAGCTCTTGTCACCTTGGACGAACAGGTCAACTGGGCTGCACATGAACCTATGAATGAGGAAGCTACTAATACAGAGAAGCTTGGATTGCTGGCAAGATGCACTTCAGAAGATAGGCATGATCAATTTCCCTTAATGAGACTTTCTCAGGTACACAACTGTATATTTGGTTGTAGTGAAAGATACAATGAACTTAAAGAAGCTTATGATACTATGAAACCTAAATACAATTAATGCTATGTTGATAATGAAGCTTATAAACTTTCGTTAAAAACATTAGAAAGACAAAAAGTATGGTTTCAAAAGAATCAGATAGCTTATGAAGAAAAGATAAATGTGCTACAATTTGATCTAGATATTGCAAACATTAACTTTAAATGCACTGAAAAAGAAAAAGCTGATGCTATTGCTGAGAACCTAGAGCTTAAAGAGAAACTAGCTGAGGAAATAGCTAGATATAAACAATGGTTAATATCAGGTGACAATCTAGCTAGAGAACTCTATAGTAGTCAGTCAGTGAACTCTGGAATAGGTTTAGGTTTTCAAAAGTATGTAGGATTGGAAGCTAGGCAAGATGGGCGTAAATCTACACCTGCAGGCTTAGAACACTTTAAAAAGGAAGGTGATTTACATGCTGTCCCTGGACCTATTAGAGGTGAATTCATGCCCACTGATTTGTCCATTACTGTTGACTTTGATGGATCACACCATCTGTATGGAAAAAAGTCAAAAGACTTGCCAGACAACGATGCTTCATCTTATGACTTTGTCTCTTTCTCTGACAGTGACAATTCATCAGATCAAGGATCTACTTCCAGCTGTGATTCAAGTGATAAGTCAGACCTTCCAAAGCCCTCACCTGAGCCTGCACCCAAGTCTATCTACAAGCCTTCTAGGGTAGCTGCTGAGGAATCAACTTCCAAGCCAGTTTCCTCTGAAGACTTGTCCTTTAAATCTTTGCATAATAATTCTGTTAAAAACAATGCCTTTAATGTTTCTGGTTTAAGTACTTCTACATGTAATAGAACATCTTCTTTGTTGAATAAATCTTCCAAAAGGAAGACATGTTTTGTATGTGGAAGTAAACTTCATTTAATTAAGGATTGTGATTTCTATGAGCAAAGATTGGGTGTATGTGCTACTCAGCAGAAACCGAGACCAGTGTGGACCAATGTTAATAATATTCCTCCTTATGTCCCACAAGCTAATTATACTGACTCTCCTTGGAGGAGATCAGCTGATAGACCTTATGTGCAACCTACTAGCCCATATTTTAAACATGGTTATTGGCCTGCATATGTTGACTCTATGAATAATGGGAAAGGATGTTGGGGTACTGCTGTCAAGCCCTCAGCAGGTTGTTCTTGGAATGATAAGGGACCTAAATTTCAATGGAAACCCAAGAAAAAAGGTGGATCTTTCTCCTCTGTTAGGATCCCTTAACTACAAAGTTTAAGGGGAGGCATAGGCCTCAGGGGAGGCATATGCCTCAGGGGAGGATTTTGTAGTAAAACTTTGTGTATATTTTGTTTGCTAACACTAACTTGATAATTATATTTTAGTCTGTTTAGTCTCTGGTTTGTTCTAGTGTTTCTCTGAGTTTGTTTTGCAGTATGCCCTGTTCTGTTCAAGTTCATCACGTGTGGTTCTTTGGTAAATGGTCAAGTAAGCTTAAAAGCTTGTTTCCTCTGAAAGCTAAGTTCTGAAGTAAACAATTTGATTCCTCTGAAAATAAAGTGCTGAAGAGAAGAAATTGAAGTCAAATTGTTCGTTCCTTCATACAAATTACAGCTTACAACTTACAATCAACTTTAATGCATCTACAAGAAAAGAGCTATACATGATCTACTAATCCTAAATCTAGTTCATATCATCTATTCCAACATCTAACGGGATGTTGGATATGCATGATCGCTCACATCTTTCACACTAGATGCTGGATATGCGTTTGTAAAATCTTGCATAACCACCCATTCCTTCTATCTCGATGGCTGGATATGCTTGACCGATACGACGAAGATGCTAAGGATCAAAATGGAAAGATGGATTGATGCAAACGATGATGATGACGATGACCACACATGGTGTTGAAGAAACATAAAGTTTCGTTTGTGTTTCATCTATCGATTTCAACCAAAATGCAATCCATCCACCTTCCTTTAGCTCTTCCTCTATACGAAGTGTAAAGATGCACCATAGATTGGCGCAGGTAGAGCTAGCACCACCTCTCTTTCGGCACGAGGTCTTTGTGGAGGTTGAGGTGCTGGAGGTTGGGATTAAGAAGTTATCTCAGTAGTGGGTTCCTCTGAGTCATCAGAAGACTCACTTGGATCCACTACACAGTCATCTTCAGAAGAAGGGAGAAATGGGGATGTCAAAGGACGAGGGTCAGGTGGACATGACCAAAACTGCAGGAAATCACTGGATGATGATGATGATGGAGAAGAGGTTGGGTTAACAACCTCTGGTTTAGTACTCATGGTTGATTGTGGTTAATTTTGGAGCATTGTTGAAATTAGGGTTTGTGATGATATTTGGGGATTTTTTATGAAGAGAAGTATGCATTGGGATGATTAAATAGACGGATGCAAGGGTTAATGCAATTTAATGCGAGTTAGATGGCACAGTAATTCTAGAATCCTTCCGAAGATATTCTAGTCTTGGGGTGGTTTCTGCCGAAGCATATTATTTCAGCAGATTGGTTATGTGTTTCTGCTGAAGCGTTAATTTGTCGTTGGTCAAGTTGAAATACATGTAGGATATGGTCAACTAAAGTTCTCATACTTTTGACTATATTCTTGGTAACGGTTACCATTCCTCTAAACGCATTTCTTCCACTTCAAAAGAAACAATTCCCTCTTCAGTTCAAAAATCATAACCCTAAAATCACATATCTCTCATGGCTCTTCAATTCAAGAAAGATCACAATAAAGTTGCATTTCTGGGTAAAGCAAAGGGCGATGAATTGTATGAACCAATGGTGGAGTTCCTGAAGCGGTCCAAGATTCACTTTGCCCTAACACATTCCCCTGATGCGATTTATGAATCGTTGGTTAAACAATTTTGGGAATCTGCTGAAAAACGAAGTGAAACAGAGATTGTTGCTTTGATTGATGAAACAGAGCACGTGGTGACGGAGGACCTGATAAGGAGAAAGCTTAATTTGGATGATGCTGATGGGGTTTATCACTTAAGTACATAGGTGATTCTCTCTGGGCTGAGAGCCATTGGGTATCAAGGTACAAGAACGGACATATGGTTGAAAAAGCATTTTTGCCCTATGTGGAGATTTTTAGTTCACACTCTACTTCAGTGCATTAGCAACAAATCTGGAGTGTGGGATCAATTCTCTACGCAATTGGCTTGTGGTATTGTGTGTCTATCTCAAGGGATAACTTATAATTTTTCTAAATTTAGTTTTGATAATATGGTTGAAAATATAAATAGGAAACAACATAAGTTTTTAATGTACCCTAGATTCTTACAAATAATCATAGACACCTCTACCCAAGTCCAGGCCTTTAATCCCATAGGAGCTCTTTCAGCTAAACTATTTGCCTCTATGAGAACTAACTTTGAGGGGGCACATCATCCGTTGTCAGCAGCTATGTTGCCTCATGGCAATGAGGCTGCTGATGAGGAAAATGTTGCTGATATCCCACCCTCTTCAAATGTTGCTACTGATGGCAATCCATCAGTTAATATAGATGAAGGTCCCTCTTTTACTGTTGAAGCATCTCATATTGCTCCTGACCTATCTCCACCTGTACCATCACCTAGACCGAGTCCACCACCTACACAGGCTTCAATTGATGAGTTTGAGTCTGACCAGAACAGGATGACCACACCCAGTCCTCAAAGGGAACCTTTTGATGCAGTACCTCCTCATTTTGAGCATGACCCTATTTCCACTGAAAGGTCTAATGAAACTCCCATTACCACATAGCAATCTGCTGGTGTAGCTGAGGACCCTATTACTCTCACATCTGTCTATGCTCTTGTTAACATGTATGCAGCTGAGGTGACTGATCTAAAAAAGGAGCTTACAGAGACCAAGTCTACTCTTGGTGATAAGATTGAGGAACTGCAGAATAAAGTTAAGGACCTAGAGGAGCGACTTGAAAAGAGTAGCAAAAGAAAGTTAGTCATTTCTTCTGATGAGGAGGAACAGGACTCTCGGCTTGCTTCTCTAAATATCTTAGCTGATGTGGCTCAGGAGATACTTGTTCCTTCCTCAGTGGTTGCTGAATCCTCAAAGGATGAGGACCCTGTTCTTTATAGAAGAAGAAAGAGATCTCACTTGCATAAGGGTTCTGCTGAAGTCTCCAAGAAACCAAGTGTTGACAATACTACATCTGCTGAGGTTCAAATGGAGGATATTGCATCTGAAACTTATCATCATGTACCTGTTCAAGAACCATCATGTCCCACCCCTTCAGCAGATGATCAAGTTGTATTTCATGTTGGAAGAAATTTTTATTTGGATCCTGCAACTGATATCCTTACCACACCTGTTGAAGATCTCTCTCAAAACGATTCCTCTGAAGTTCAAATTGGTGATTCTCCTCTAGCTGATGTTGTTCATGAGTCTACTAATAAAGAGAAAGGTGTAATGATTGAAGATGAGCTTGGTCCAGATCTGGTATCTGAACAAGAAAGGAGAGGACAAGAAAGTAGGTTTGCTGAGTTTGCAGATCAGAAGAAAAGTGAAGAAGTGGCTAAACAAATTGCAGACCATTCTACTTCTTCTTTGCCTCCTGAGAGACGAAGAGAATTGGATGAGTTAGCTACTCAGATGCCTGCTGCACAATGGGATGCTCTTACTAAGCAAACCACTTCTAATCCTACACTTGCTCAAAGTATCTTAGGTGCGGAATTTGATAGTGAAGATTTTGTGGCTCGAATGATGGAGCTTGGAGAACAAAGGAAGCAAGAAGCAGCTGCGAAAAGGAAAGCCCTGAGTACTGAAAAGAATAAGGCAAAGAGAGAGAGACCTCTTACTGAAGCTCAGAAGAAAACAGAGATGAGGATTGCAGTGAAAAATCAAAGTTGTACTATGCTTAACCGTGGTTTAACAATGAAGCAAGTCTTGGCTTTACCTAATGCAAGATTGTTCTACTTGTACAATATGATTATGAAGTCTTCTTCTTCTGCTTTAACACCATCTTCCAACTTGAAAAGAATTGCTGGAAATGAAGTTGCACCAAAGGCCAAAAGACCCAAGTTTGTTGAGATAGTGGATAATTTTGATGATATTCCACCTAAGACGATCTCTCAAATGGTTTCTTCTGAAGAAACTTCTGAAGCCACTCCTTCATCTGACAAGGTTCCTTCTGCTGAACCATCGGCTGTTTCCCCTAACGCACCAGTTATGCCCTCATCTAACCCAAACGTGGCATCTGCTACTGCAAAAGAAGGTACTTTGGTTGGGGAAGATGACCAGGTTACTTCTGCTGAACCTACTGTTATATCTGCTGAAGCTTCTACAGAAGTCACTAGCTCAACTAAAAAGGTCTCATCTGCTGAACCGACCACCATTTCCTCTGAAGCACCTAATGTACAAGCTTCTGCTCCATCTGTGGGATCTACTGATACAGAAGGAGGTAGTTCGATTAAAGAAGCTAAAACCACAACTGTCAAAGCTAAAAAGGCAAGAAAGGTGCTTGAAAGAATGCATGCCCTTCGTGATGATGTCTCACCTAAATCCACATCTACTTCTTCAAGTCCTACTACAGAAGTTAATGAAGAAACCAAAGATTTTCCTTCTTCAGAAATCTATACACCTGGTAGAAGGATGAAGAGGATGTCCAAGAGAAAACTCACATCTCTGAGAAGTTCTGTGAGAAAAGCGAGGACTCATGCATCGAAAAATAAGCCATCACCCAAGCATGTTCCTTTGGACCTTAAGGCTGATGACTCAACCTTTATTAAAGAAGGGTCTGCTACTGATTTTCCTGAGGGATATCAAAATGTGTTGGTCCAGTGGTCTCTGATAAATGGTGAGATGAATGTCATTCATCGATTGGACAAAAATTCAATGGAGTTCACCTTTTTGAAGGAAATACTCCATTTGGTAGACAGGGCAGATATACTTACTCTGTACACTCTCGTCACCAAACATTACTGCAATGTTCTGATTGACTCTCAATCTCCCAATGGTAAAGGGCATTTCATTTGGAAAAACTCACATCTATGGCAGGTTGAGTCCTGGAGATATTATCCCCTACCTCGTGTGCATGTAGTTGAGACAAAGGGTGGAATCACAGTCTGCATGTTTGCTGAAAGAATTTATCCATTGTCCAAGAGACTTATGGAAAGGATGATGTGTCAGAAGTTGGAAATTCCTCCAGATCCAGTGGGAAATGAAAGACCAGATGCTGAACGACTGGTTGGATTGATCAAGACTCAAGCTCAAGCTGCATATTCATCATGAACGCGGTAATCTAACATTGTCTTGTGTAATATGTACAGTCGTTTGTGTTGTTGATTTTTTTTGTTTTGTTGTTTCTTTTCTTTGTTTTGTTTGTTAAATTTCTTAGTTAAAAAAAAAAAAAAAACTAACC
Source organism: Chrysanthemum seticuspe (assembly GCA_019973895.1). Taxonomy (NCBI): domain Eukaryota; kingdom Viridiplantae; phylum Streptophyta; class Magnoliopsida; order Asterales; family Asteraceae; genus Chrysanthemum; species Chrysanthemum seticuspe. The sequence continues at coordinate 290,046,122 of BPTQ01000005.1, forward strand.
TTCTCTTGCAGGTTTGTTGTATATAGTTGATGGTTTTTAACTCACCAGATATACCTTGTGTATATCAAAGAGTTGGCTAGTCCAAAGGGTACAGCTTTGGTAAAGACACATCAAATCTGTTGATAGCTGTAATGATTTGCTCAAAATCATAGGGTCTGCAACCACCCATGCTTAATTGCTGAGAGTTGTATGGTCATCAATTCACCATGGTATATTCCTTGTTGGAATCCAAGAATTGGCTAGCCCACAAGTATATGGCTTGTGGTAAAGGCAACTGAATCCATATTTGGTTATCAATTCACCAATTCTAAGAATTGACTAGTCCTGAGCTAACGGCTACAGGTAAAGACACATCAAATCCGTTTATATAGTTGCTGATTTGCTCATAAATCAGATGGTTATCAATGTACCATAGTTTTCGGACTTAAACATCTGGCTACTCCAGTAGTGATGGCTATTGGTAAAGAGACATCAAATCCATTATTTTCAATGATTCACCTCTCCCAGGAGTTAACACACCTAGATGTGATGAGAATAGTATGCAACTAATAAGTCTTGATGTACACTATGTCATTTGTTGCTGCAAAGACCTAGCGTTTCAAAGTTTGGTCATCATAGAGATGAGATTACTATTGGTTCTTTGCTACTGATGTTTGAGAACAATCCTCTAAGTACTGCAGTCTTTAAGATCTATCAAGGTTAGGAAACTGGAACTTAACCAAGTCAAATTCCAGTTTAGGGGAGGATTGTTGGGAATTATGCGAAGTAGGATTTCTGCTGTCAATACTGCCGAAGGATTCTGCTGAAGTAGAAGCAGAATCTGCTGAAGAAGAGATTCTGCTGAAGAATAAAAGTCGTGCCGTGTTTCTGCTGAAGAGTGGAAGCTGACTAGGATCTGCATGCGCTTTATTATTTAAATGCTAACCCATCATTATTCTTGTACTGCCCGAGGTTAGCATGGGTATTATTGTACTGCTCAATATTGTTTAGTGTTTTAGTCATTAAATGCATGCTTGCATGTTTAGTCGATTGAGTAGTAGTAGTTTAGGGTTCCTTGTCTATAAAAGGAACTTCATAGTTTGTAATAGAAAAAAAATTCGAAACATAGAGTTTCAGTTAATAAAAGATCCATAGAGGATCTAAGTGTTCTTAGTTATAACAACTTGTATTTACATTCCGCTATAGAATACGAGTTGTAGAGATTTTCTATTAGTTTGCTTATGATTACATAGGCAACACTAACGATCCACGAGTGCTCAAGATCTGTCAAGGTCTGTCTGTGTTCAACAGTAAAGACCCGTCCGTCCTCCACGGTGTTACAAAGTAATCTAATAACTAACACTGAATTACTACGACTACGAGCTTTCTAATGAGTATACCTACTTGAGGTGACCGACACTTTAAGTACTGGATTTACTAAATCCCAACAATCTCCCCCTAAGGGAGGTCACCTCAACTTACAATGATTACAAACAGATATAACATTACGTTGTTCTTGGTTTCTTTGATTAAGCACTTTTGTTCTTTAGCTCGTAGTCTTTGATTCATCATGTTCTGCATGTTTTGAAATTTCATGTGGAGGTCTTAAAATGATCCACGTGATGTTAGAGCATTTGAACCAGCTTTGAAATTATCAGCAACTATAAATCTCTGACTCTTCCATTGTGGTGTTGGTAGTATGTGATGATGTGACTTTTGGACCGACATGCTCACATTCTGGATCGTGATAACTTCTTATCAGAGTGGCGGAAGCTTTAGCTGATTCATGATATTTGCAGCAGCGTAGCAGAAGCATGGAGTGAAGACATCAGAGTCATTGATGCATTTATCAAGATTTCTTTATAGATGAATGTAATGTGTGAACATGCGGCTATGGATTGACCGCTTCATTCTGATCAGCTGCAAACGTCGGGTGTTCCTGCATAAAACAGTTAGCAATAAAGCACACAAAAGTGTCTTTGATCACTTTTGTTGAATTGAGGTACACGGCCCACGGTTCCTCGTTGAACAGTACAAGTACTGCCTGTGATCAGGTATAACTTCGAAGAATTTCCATGACAGGGTTTCGCAGCTGCTCTAGCTGTTCTCAAACCGGAATGTCTCAAAGAAGACAACACGGAGTGAGTGAACCAGCGAATAGAGATTCACTGATTGATGAAAAGTGATTTGAGAACAATCGTGTATTGCTTTATAGAAAGTGTTTTGCAATACCACGAAGGTTTTATGGAAAATCAATTATCAATCATAAATACCCTTTAATTTTTGAAACATTAATACACAGTCGATGTGCTATGGAAGAGAACTTTTAAGCACAACGACCGGTTTTTCAAAGGTATCCGTCAATTCATTTCCTGGACCAAGGTTGATTCAAGAATGAATCGCCCCATCGTTTCTATCCAGTTGTCACAAGCTTGATATTTTACAAGATCTCACATGTCACCTACCAAGAGCTTGTATGATGTTGGCTCTAGAAGGATTTCCATCTTCATTGTGAATATGTATGCCTATCACTCAGATGTTCTGGCAATACCACAAGGATAATGCGTAGGACTCAAGATATAATCTCTCTTTCCATATTGTGTGAAACAGAGAGTCTTCATTGAAAGTGTCCTAAGGAGATTTATTGATGATCTCGTGGCTCTAGACTCAATTTGTGCATATTTGGATCCTGTATCGGAGACTAGGGAGAGGGTCTCCTTCTTCAATATCAACAATCTCTAAGAGAAAGTCGATAGATAATGTCGGTTCCCTGTGAGAATGAAACAAGTCCTTTTAAGAGGAACTTGAGTGGTTTGGGAAGTTGAAGTGCAGTGCGTCACTGGGTCCATGATGTTTTGTCTTCAATACCGATGTTACCTTGGTAACCACCAGTAGAAAATGAATTAAACCCGGTTTCTGCCCTAAGGTTGAATAATTGGAGGGCTATTTGTTTTCACCCTTTTCTCATTCAATTCTTTTTCATTCTTCAACCCCTTCAGTGCTTACCGAGACATCATAGCTAGAACCTTGTTGGGTTATTCCAGTACTAGCTCTGACTCAGTCCGCACTCTTCCCATATCTCATTTTTCTCCTTTTTTCAATATACCTAAGGACTTCTACACTATCTAGTGGATTGTCCCTGGGTAGATCCCTCCGGTTCTGGCAGATCATGGAAAAAAATACCTAACCTTATCATCCTTATATCACCATACATAAAGTAAAGTTGGTCAGTCTATTTGGTATTGTTCATCTGCCATTGGAACCAATTGAAAACCATTTGAAAATCAATCTAGATACTTGTGATATATTATCAAAGCATTTTGTACCTGAATTGTTTATGATATTTTTAGAACAAGAGCTCCCCCTCAACATGTGCATCAAGTATTTGAAATCGTTTTGCACATGGAGGCAAGAGAAAGAATTAACTTCTTTGATTACCATTTTCTAAAAGATATCAACATCACTTCCCTAATCAAATCAAGTAGATAAAGCATTTTGGGGAAGGATGAGGTTTTCATAAGTTTGCTCCCCCTCAATATGTGCCTTGAGGTTTGAAAGAGTTTTGCACATACAAGAGGAAACCTGCACATTGACCACGTTTCAAAACTTAGTGGTTTAAGATAGATGCTCCCCCTCAACACGTGCATGGAAAATTTGAAAAGTGAATTTCTTGAAATCATTTGGCACATGTCGGAAGGAGAGCTTGTACATCCTTATAAAACCATTTACCGAATTATCAGATTATATCCAATTTAAATCACAAATTCTCCCCCGATCACAATTATCAAATCATTTGAGATTTGTGTTCTCTGTGGATTTAAATTGATTTTGAAAGCTTTTAAGGAGAATTGTGACTTGATTATGAAAACGTTTAAACTGATAAGGATCGGATTTAGAGACTTTAAACTCCATTGATTAAACATGCATGATTATCTTTTGAAAACAATTGTATGACAAATAACCTTTTGATTTAATTGAAATCATTCTCCCCCTCAATCAACGACATATGTTGTTGAATGAGAGATAGATATTTTGACAAACTTTTAGGTCCAGATGATTTTCAAACTCGAGTCCGAGTTATTTTACAAAGCAATTAGTTTTCATTAGATAGCAGATAAATGTTTATAGAATCAGAGCATGAGATTTGAAAAACATGATAAAGCATTGCTCTGTTCTTTCTTTGAAAAGCGGGTTACTGTCTGAAATGACAATAAACCAACATTTTTCTCCATCTTTTTTTTTTTTTTTTTTTTTTTTTTTTTTTTTTTTTTTTTTTTAAGATTCGAACTTCATCTAGAGACCCGTGCCATTCTTTCAGTGGCAACTCAAAGTCCGTAGATGTTATCGACCGGACAAGAAAGACATGATAAATAATTTTTTTTTTTTTTTTAATGGATTTTGAAAAGTTTTATATTTTTCTATTTTCGTTTTTGAAAAGATATATACACAGAAAAGATAGAGTCGAACACCTTTACTCCTCGACGTCTTCCTGAAGACGTTTGAGCGTTTCTGGTTGAAGGCTTTTTAAGCCTAGTCGTGGAAGAATAAACTCAAAGCGTTCTCGAGAAAGAGCTTTGGTGAAGATGTCTGCTAGTTGATATTCAGTCCTTACGAAGTATAGTTCAACCACACCGTTTTCAACTTGTTCCCTGATGAAATGATGTCGAATGTCGATGTGCTTTGCTCTAGAGTGTTGAACATTGTTGCAGCAGAGAGCAATGGCACTTTTGTTATCACAATACATAGGAACTTTGTTGAATGCAAAGCCATAGTCAGATAATTGGGATCTCATTCATAAGATTTGAGCACAACAAGATGACATGGCTATGTATTCAGCCTCTGTAGAGGATATGGAAGTGCTCATTTGTTTCTTTGACGACCAGCTTACGAGCTTGTCACCTAAAAATTGAGCACCACCTGAAGTACTTCGACGAGTGTCTTGACATCCTGCATGGTCAGCATCTGCATAGGCCGTTAGAGACATACCGGAGTCCTTCGGATACCAAAGTACCATGTTAATGGTTCCTTGGAGATACCGAAAGACTCGTTTAACCGCTTCAAGGTGCTTTTTGGTAGGCTTAGCCTGGTATCTAGCACACATGCATACAGCGAACAAAATGTCTGGTCTACTGGCTGTGAGGTACATCAGGGATCTAATCATACTACGATATTTCGTTTGATCAACTATTATCCCTGAGTAGTCCTCATCTAGTTTTTTACGCTCCACCATAGGAGTGTCAACAGGGTCACTAGAGGTAAATCCAAATTTCTTTAAGATTTCATTAGCGTATTTAGATTGATTTATAAAAATGCCTCCGGGACTTTGTGAAATTTGTAATCCCAAGAAAAATGACATTTGTCCCATCATTGACATTTGAAATTTGGAGCCCTTCTCTATAGAAAAACGGTCACATTCATTTGGGTCAGTCGAGGCAAAAATAATATCATCAACATAAATTTGAACGTGAATTAAATGTTTGCCTGACTTTCTGGTGAACAATGTTGGATCAACTGCTCCTTTGCTGAATCCGGTGGATAGAAGAAATTTTGATAGCGTATCATACCATGCCCTTGGAGCTTGCTTCAAGCCGTAAAGGGCCTTTTTCAAGCGATAGACATGAGTAGGATGCTCTGGATTCACAAAACCTTCTGGCTGGCTGACGAATACCACTTCTTTAAGATCTCCATTAAGAAAGGCGGTTTTCACATCCATCTGATAAACTACCATGTTTTTGCTAGCAGCATTAGCTAAGAAGATTCTGATGGCTTCGATACGTGCAACAGGAGCAAAAGATTCCTCAAAGTCGATACCTTCTTCTTGACGATAACCTTTAGCCACTAACCGTGCCTTATTTTTTAGAACATCACCATGCTCATCAAGCTTCACTTTGAAGATCCTCTTGAGAGCAATGATCATTGCACAATCAGTAGCAGGTACTAATTCCCATACATCTAGATGATCAAACTCATGAATTTCTTCTTGCATTGCATTAAAGCAGCTGTCCTCAGACATTACAGTTTTAACATCTTTTGGTTCGATCTTAGAGAGTACTGAGTTGAAGAAGCACCATAAGGCATCAGTATGTGACAATCCGTACTTTCAGGTCATTTCTTGACACAATTTATGCCTCATTATTTCAACATTTATCGTAAACTTGGTTTGCGTGTTTCAAATTCGCGTAACCTTTAAGGTTTAGCGGCGAATTCATGATCATAACATCACGTACATTTCATATGGACTAAGATTAGTCTACATTTCATTGACATCATTTGCATCTCATTAGTTCATTTATGACATTTCATGTCACATTTAACGCGTAATTTTTATATTAAATAAACGTTATCGCGTGAGTTATTATTTTTTTTATATTTAATCCGTTACTTTCAAAAATGATCCCGACATATTTTTATACTTACATTTAGTTATAAAAACTATATTTTTAGTTTTCCTAGTGTTTCAAATTTATTTGGTACATAAATCGTTAAAGTTAAATTATTACGACGTTTTCTTAAAAATTTTACGATAATTATTTTTAGCACTCAAATTTCACAAGGAATGTATTTTTACAATTTTTATTATCTCATTACATTCTATTTTGAACTATTAAAAATTTACTTGTACCAAAAAGTTACAATTATCTACACTTTACTTACATTTCTTACAAATTACATAAACTTTACACATTATATTCAAGTAAATACAAGTTTAAAAAGAAAAAAAAAAAAAAAAAAATTTTGAAAAACATGATCCCCTAAAAACCGGCCCCTAGGGGAGGGCTTGCATTAAATGGATGTATGGCTTTTGATTGCTTATGTTTTCACTCAATATACATAAAAGTCTACCTCTATTATTATTTCTCATTCATTTCTCATTTCCACAAGTGTTAGATAAAATTGTTTATCTCTTCTTTGGGTCCTTCTTCAACCGGTCACACATCAAGAGACAAAGGGATCAAAAATTTTTGCTAGCTCAAGTGTTATATCAATCTAGTTATCACTCTTTATTAGGTTTTGAAATAAAAACCAAGAGTATTTAGGCTTAACATTGTTACTTGCACCTCATCATATTCACTTGTAAGCTTGTTTCTTTCATTTTTCATGTTTTCTTATCATTTCCTATGTATCCTTTCATTTTTGGAGCAATCATGCATGATATGTGATTTATACCACTTTTAACATGATTTTAGAGTATATATATATATTTGGTCATCCTATAATTATCCCCATGGTATTCTTTGGTCTTGATTGTGATTAGGAACCCATGACACCCTAAGAAGGTGTATGGTAGGATTAGATTAGCTTTGGAGTTGATTTGAAGGGATTAGAATAGGTTTTGTCCGAGAAAAACTATTTTCGATAACTATAAATTTTGTTCTGTCCTTGTTTCGATTTTCTGGAAAAACCGACAGTTAGTACGAAACTTTGGTCTTGATATTTAGAAAATATACTTTAAAACGAATCCGTGGCCGCTTGAACGGAATAAAACGGAGTTATAACGAAGAAGTTATGGATTTTACAAGTTTGACGACGAAATATATTATTTTCAGAAATTTCAGCAACATATTTTTAGTTTGTTCGGGTCAAAAACGAGCCTTAAGCTTCACAAATTATTTCGACTTATCAAAAATATATTAGTTTACTTCGATACGAAGCTAAGGACGTATTATACGTAGAAAACGGATTTGAAACGACAAAGATATGCACGTTTTCATAAAGTTGCCGTAACTATTATTTTCTGAAAAACTATATTATCTTTACGTTACAAGTGTTACATTAGCTGTAACGACCATGTTTGCGGCTGTTTTTAACGAGGTTGTGAAACTTTTTGGAACGAAATGTCTTCTAGTAAAATCAAGTTCACCGGCCATATTTTTCAAAACGACAAGCCGTTTGTATAGCGGAGTTGTAGTAAATTATTTACGGATGTTCAAACTTGGCCGAAACTCATTTTTCTGCACAACAATTAGCCAAAACCACTACCTTTAACCCTTATTATCTTTATGTTCGAGACCTTTTGGACGAAAACTCCTGAACTGAAACTTCTAGATATCGATACAAACTTTCCAAAACCGTCGAGTTCGTTCTCTAACGATCGACGTACACCGTTTTACGACTAGTTTTTCGGAGCCATTTTTGTTAATTTCATGAAAATTTCCGACGACATTGTTTTACGACGAAAAGTGAAAATTTCACCATAAATCATTATAAAACCATTGTAGGATGACATTTTGACGTAAAAACTTGTAAAGTCATTTTTGAAGGGTCAAGACGTCAAAAGAGTATTTTTCGACGATAAGTACTATTTTCAAAACCCGCAAATGGTATAAATAACATACGAAATGCATGCATAACATTACATTGCAACTCATGACATATCATATCATTCATAATAGGTCCCGGTTAACGCATCACATTATACCTCGGTGTACTCACTTTTGCCATTATTCCAGTTTACCAAGTGAGTTTCATAGTCCCTGCTTTTACTTGTTTTCATAACTGTTTTGGGGGAGATGCATGCTTAACTATTTTTCACAAGTACTTTAAACTATTACGGATTACCGTGAGTTTTCATAGCCCCACTTTCAATTGATTTGTACTGTTTTGGGGGAGATACATGCTTAACTATTTTTCATAAGTACTTTAGATTTTTAAGGCTAAATGCTACCATGATTACCATTGTTTCTAAATCAAAGGTTATACTATATCAATTGTTCTTGTTTGCGTGCTACGGTTCTACGTCGTATAACGTTCTAAATCAGTTGACTACTGATACATTGAGTTAGGTGCTATTGATTATGTGCTATGGTTCTACGTCGTATAACGTTCTAAATCAGTTGACTACTGATACATTGAGTCTAGTCCTATTGATTAAGTGCTATGGTTCTACGTCGAGTTAGGTACTATTGTGAATTCATTTGACGATATGGGCTTGAACATAAACTATACACATTTTGGCAGTGGGTTGTGAATACACAGGTTGCAAGTTTTGTATGGGCGGAACTTGGAACTGGGTGGATTTACAATGCCTTTGCTGCATGAACAATTTTGGAAGGCTTTTCATTTCAAAACAAACTCTATGAACTCACTCAACCTTTGTGTTGACACTTTTTAGCATGTTTTATCTCAGGTATCTAAGGTATTCACTTCATGGCATGCATTTGGATACATCATGGAGTCGCGATGACGACGCGTCTCACTTGGGTTTTACGTACTTTAGAACATCGTTTAAATTGTAACAAAACTTATTTCCGCACAAGTTGATTTTCACTTGGGACCTACTTTGTAAACTCTGATTGTTTTCATTAAATCAAACGATGTATTTTCCAAACGACACTTTAGGTCGTTCAATATAACTGTGATTGTGATGCTATGACAGTCAATCCCCAGGAATTCCATTCCGCTGCAAAACAGGTAATTTGGGGGTGTGACAGATTGGCATCAGAGCTTCAGTTATAGAGAACTAGGTTGCATCATTGACCCTAGACTATAACTACATCATCATAGCATCTCGTCATTTCATCATAAGTGCAGGTTCACTTTACATGCGGTTTTTACGTACATTTTTCGAGTTAATTACTTTCATTTCATAACGATTGTCACATGGATGCCTTTAAATACCCATCCCATTATCCTTTTCTCATACTCTAATGTGGAGAATTCCTTGTTATTCCATATCACAATTTTCACATCAATCGACTCATCACCGATAACGTCGAATGCCGAGATAAACCCTTAAGTAGGGCAAAGTCACTCTCACTCCTTTGTTTCATCACTAACATGACGAGTTACACTTTATTCACACATTTAGTCACTAAACCACCATACCTTTAAAGCACTTACGACATCTCATAACCCACCTTTGCGGAACCCGTCGATCATTTCGAAAAATAACCTCAAACTTATCATCTCTTATCACATCTCTTTAGAGCGCTTATTATTAACATAGGACTTTGTTACATCTCACCTTTCCTTTTTATTTTGAAGAAGATATGGCGCCGAAGAAAGCCACACCTGTAATGACCCAAGCGGCTATTCAAAAGTTGGTAAGGGATAGTGTAGCAGAGGCATTAAGGATTGAAAGGGAAACGGTGGCTGCTGCTGCTGCTGAGGCCGCGACTGCTGCTGAAGCCGCTAGGCTTGCTGCTGCTGCAGGAAATGCAGGAGGGTCCGGAGTTAAAAGCTGTTCGTATAAAAATTTCAAAAGTGGAGATCCTACGAAGTTTAGAGGTACCGAAGGAGCCACAGCCATGGTTCGATGGTTTGAAAAATTGGAATTGGTGTTTTTGCTATGTAACTGTCCGGATGACAGCAAGGTTAAATTTGCTACGAGTACATTACTGGATGGAGCATTGTCATGGTGGAATTCTTATGCTCAACCGATTGGAATGGAGAATGCTTTCAAGCTCACTTGGGAGCAATTTAAAGGTTTGGTAACAAAGAAGTTTTGTCCGCGTACGGAGGTTAAGAAGTTGGAGACCGAATTCTATGAGTTGGAAACTATTGGGTACGACATTGATACTTATATTCGAAGGTTCCAAGAATTGGCCGTGTTATGCCCATCCATGGTTTCGGATAATGAGAAGCTACTGGAGGCTTTCATTGAAGGACTTCCCGAGATTATTCAAGGCGATGTGACTTCTTCTGACCCGCAGACGATTGAGGAAGCTATTCGATTGTCTCAAAAACTCATGGCACAAGTAGTAAAGAGGGGCAACACCAACAACACCAACCTTAACAACAATACCAACAACCGCACCAACTACCATAATAACCAAAACAACAACTACAACGACGATAACCAAATCAACAACAACAAAAGAAAATGGGAAAATGACCAAGGAGGTTATATCAACAACAACCAAAACCGTAACACTAACCATCATCAACAACAGAATAGAAGACAAGAAGTCGCCAGGGTCTATGTTGCTGCACCAACAAAGGGAAGAGCTTATGCAGGAAACTTACCGCGATGCCACCAATGCACGCTACATCATAATGGTCCATGTGGTATATGTTTTAGCTGTCACAAAGTAGGACACCTTGCTAAGGACTGTAAGGGCAAGACCATAGTTACGTGCTTCGGATGTGGGGAACAAGGACACTATCGGAACCAATGTCCTCAAAACCAAGGTCAACAAGTCGAAGGTGCTCATGGAAATGTATATATGTTAGAAGGAGGAGGAGGAGCTCGTCAAGGTATCAACGACGCGGAAGACTGAAGAAGTTCGGAAACTAACAGTCTTATTTCTCCTTATGTACTATGTCGTACTAAGTTTATGTTTTCCATCGTATCCGAATCTTTATAACCTAAGAGGTATTTCTATTTGATAAACCACTCGTTGTAAAATATTCTCATCTATCGTACTTTATTTTCTTTCCGATTTGTTATCATTTACGAGGATTTTAATTCTTTTTACTTTAACTATCATTTTAACGACACTTCTCCATGTCTTCTCTCCTCGATGTTCATCACAATTTTAACATCAGTTGACTCAACACCAAACAACATATGAGTCGATTAGTCCAAGCATTGCATAGTTACTCCTAAATTATACATAGCCTGATCACCTATGTCTAATTCAGGAAGAATCATGCGATGAAGGGAGTAGTAGGCTTATATGTGTAAGCAATTCCGTAATCGAGCCAAATTTTCAAAAGTCCTCCTTCAAACCAATTTAGCCTAATCTCATGACAGTTCTTGTTTGATGGTTGTGAGATTAAGTGAAAATTGCTTGGTAAAAAGTCTTTTGAGGGTTTTGCTCGGGAATGGGAAAGTTTGCCACATCAAACCCTAAACCCGATAGACTAACAACGATTGAATTCAGGGACTGAATTCCTTTTTGGATGGGCGAATGTGACAATCCGTACTTTCAGGTCATTTCTTGACACAATTTATGCCTCATTATTTCAACATTTATCGTAAACTTGGTTTGCGTGTTTCAAATTCGCGTAACCTTTAAGGTTTAGCGGCGAATTCATGATCATAACATCACGTACATTTCATATGGACTAAGATTAGTCTACATTTCATTGACATCATTTGCATCTCATTAGTTCATTTATGACATTTCATGTCACATTTAACGCGTAATTTTTATATTAAATAAACGTTATCGCGTGAGTTATTATTTTTTTTATATTTAATCCGTTACTTTCAAAAATGATCCCGACATATTTTTATACTTACATTTAGTTATAAAAACTATATTTTTAGTTTTCCTAGTGTTTCAAATTTATTTGGTACATAAATCGTTAAAGTTAAATTATTACGACGTTTTCTTAAAAATTTTACGATAATTATTTTTAGCACTCAAATTTCACAAGGAATGTATTTTTACAATTTTTATTATCTCATTACATTCTATTTTGAACTATTAAAAATTTACTTGTACCAAAAAGTTACAATTATCTACACTTTACTTAAAACATTCTTTACATTCATTTCACATCTATTAACATTGAAAAACCATGTTCATTTAAAAATTATCAAGTTT
>BPTQ01000005.1:290060584-290108755 GCA_019973895.1 Chrysanthemum seticuspe
TTCTACGTCGTATAACGTTCTAAATCAGTTGACTACTGATACATTGAGTTAGGTGCTATTGATTATGTGCTATGGTTCTACGTCGTATAACGTTCTAAATCAGTTGACTACTGATACATTGAGTCTAGTCCTATTGATTAAGTGCTATGGTTCTACGTCGAGTTAGGTACTATTGTGAATTCATTTGACGATATGGGCTTGAACATAAACTATACACATTTTGGCAGTGGGTTGTGAATACACAGGTTGCAAGTTTTGTATGGGCGGAACTTGGAACTGGGTGGATTTACAATGCCTTTGCTGCATGAACAATTTTGGAAGGCTTTTCATTTCAAAACAAACTCTATGAACTCACTCAACCTTTGTGTTGACACTTTTTAGCATGTTTTATCTCAGGTATCTAAGGTATTCACTTCATGGCATGCATTTGGATACATCATGGAGTCGCGATGACGACGCGTCTCACTTGGGTTTTACGTACTTTAGAACATCGTTTAAATTGTAACAAAACTTATTTCCGCACAAGTTGATTTTCACTTGGGACCTACTTTGTAAACTCTGATTGTTTTCATTAAATCAAACGATGTATTTTCCAAACGACACTTTAGGTCGTTCAATATAACTGTGATTGTGATGCTATGACAGTCAATCCCCAGGAATTCCATTCCGCTGCAAAACAGGTAATTTGGGGGTGTGACAAGTAGCTAATTGTTTTCGAGTTGATACAGGACGAGAAGGATTCCCAACGATGTTATCCAATGGATGGTCATGTGTCCATTTTCTAAGATTCTCGTGTGGTTGTTATTGAAGGACTGATGTAGCAGAGTTTATATCCCCTGATGAAGATGGTTCAGGTGTTGGTTCAGGGGCAAAGATGTTTTCAAATGGAGCATATTCGGGAGTAGCAAAGGGATTAACTTCATCGTTGATGCCAGAAACAGTTCCATGATGTACATTCGAAGATTGATGATTTGTTGATGAGACTGAGTGATCAGCAGCAGGTGCTTCTTGACTTAATGATATTGAGACTGTAGGATTCACTTCATTCTCAGTGTTATGAGCAGCCTCTGTTGTGGGAATTGACAGTTCAATAGCACTTAGCTCATAGAGTTCATCAAACATAGGATCAAACAATTTCTTGAAATCATCTTCAGATGGAGGTACAAATGGAGTTGCTGGAGAAGAATTTTGTACAAGGGATGAACCAATGGGACTATTTTGAAGTGCGGGTCCCGAACTGGATTGTCCAGGAGCCATTTGACCGGTCAGCTCATCGAACGTAACGTGAATTGTTTCCATGATATTTCGGGTTCTCTTGTTGTAGATTCTGTAACCCTTCTTGTTTGGTGCATAACCAACAAAAACTCCAATATCTGCCTTTGCTCTTAATTTTCCTAAGTCTTGACCATCATTCGTTGGATAGCACAAGGCACCAAACACACGAAGGTAGGAGAGATCAGGTTTTTGTTTATGAAATAGTTCATATGGAGTTTTTTCCATGAGAGGTGTGTATAAGGGAGCAATTTTGGGTGTAGCAAGCAGTGGCAATGGCTTTAGCCCATAGAAACATTGGAACCATCGAATAAATTAGCATTGTTCTTGCGGCTTCCACAAGAGTTCGATTTCGTCTTTCAACTACACCGTTTTGTTGAGGAGTTCGTGGAACACTTCTTTGATGACTGATTCTAATGCTTTCATAAAATTGACTTAAGTCTCGGTTAACGAACTCTGTGCCATTGTCAGTTCAAACAATTCTAACCATGTTGTTAAGACGAACCTGAAGTTGCTTGATAAGTTTGATGATGACAGCTGGAGTTTCATCCTTAGTCCTCAAGAACTTTACCCAAGTAAATCTAGAGTAGTCATCAACAACGACTAAAATATATCTCTTCCCATTAATCGTTTGCACTCTCATTGGTCCGCACAGATCCATATGAAGGGTATGAAGAACTTCCATTACAGAGTTTGTGGGTTTTGGTTTGTGAGCATATTTCGTGCTTTTTCCCAATTGACAAGCTGAGCAAAGACGATCTTTCTCATATTTTAATCTGGGTAAGCCTCTGACAAGATCCTTTCGGGAAAGATTGTTTATGGTTCCGAAGTTCAAGTGATTGAGACGACGATGCCATAACCAAGATTTAGTTTTAGAAGCCTTTGACAGCAAGCAAATTGGAGAGGACTTCATCATGTCATCGATAGACATGGTGTATAAGTTAGAACCTCGAGTACCTCTTAATAATTCTACACCGTCAAGTTCTCTAACGAAGCAAGTATGTTTCCGAAAAGCCACTTCAAGATCAAAATCACAAAATTGACCAACAAAAAACAAGTTATGACCAAGACCTTCCACATAGTATACCCGGGAAATTACACTATCTCCAACTACATAATCTCCATAACCCATAATAGCTCCAAAATGATCGTTTCCGAATCTAACAGTCGCGATAAATTTATTCACGAAGTTCATGAGCCGCGAGCGATCTCCAGTCATATGCTTTGAACAACCTGAGTCCAGGTACCACAAAACGATTTGAACGATCTGCAGTTGAACACAGACAGGAATGGATGACTGGATATTTGGGATCCCCATGCAAGAATGGGTTCCATTTGGTTAGTAACAGTGATTGGATCACCCACATCAGACATAGAAGCATTCATATCAGAGATTGATGCAATGGACTCATTATGAATAGATGCAGTACTAGTGTTCGTATTTGCCCTATTCAAAGTATGTGCACTTTTTAAGGGAACAGTTCTACCAGTAGGCATTCATTTTCTAGTGGGCATTGCCTGATTAACCTTATGGCCAACATGTATCCATTGATAACCTATCTTTCTAAATGTTCTTCCTGTGGACTTCCACTGTTTTCTAACTTTCTTTTGCCTTTGCCATTTCGCCTTCTTAGCATGATATTTAGCATTAACAGTGTTAACTGGAGATTTGACAGCATTAGAAAAAGCTTTCACACCACATTCATGATTAGAAACAGAATTCAAGCAGACATCATTACAAGGTTTGCAAATAGTATCAGAATTTGAATTAATTACAGTACGCCTATGGCTAATACTAGAATCAATTATTCGACTCTAGCTTAAAGTTCCTAGGTTGGTCTTCTACTCTCTTCCAATGCACATTCTTAGCTTGCGAGGTCCTATCATTCCTTGTATTGTCTTGAGACTTTGACCTGCTTGCTTTAATGTCACTGATTACTCCTGTAGAGGGAATGGGAACATTAGTTGGTTTTGCTACTCTTTGCATTTCCTATTTAGATGTGCTGGGATCTGAACTACATGTAGGCACACTAAGGTTCACTTTCTTAACACTAACAGATCTGGAATCTGACCTACTTGAAGGTATACTCCAGTGCTCTTTCAAGACATTGGGCATCGAATGGATATCATACTTGGCACTAGGCATAGAACACGGAATCAAAGGATTAACTCTCTCACCTAAGGACTTAGGGCATATTGTGATTAGGCATTCTAGAATTTCTTGAGATCGTTTGGCATATAAGCATGCATGCCCAATTGCATTATCAAGTGGTTTCTCTAACTTATCCTCTTCAACAATCTCACGGAGACATTCAAGACAATCCTTAAGGGATGAGAAATATGTTTGAATAGCAAGTTTATTGTTCCTAAGATGAGGAGGAACATATTTCACAGACAAAGCATATTTATTATAAACAGGTACCTTTGATCCATCATTCTCCCCATTGGTCATTGGCATTTTCCCTTTTACCTGGCTCTTCAGATTCTCAATTTCCTTTTGCAATGAAGCTATTTGTTCGTTGTTTTTATTACGAGTGACCTTTATTGATTCAAATAACTCATTGAAATGATGTTTAACCTTTTCATTTTCTTCTAGAAAGCTCTCGTTTTCCTTTTGTAATGCATTTACTAAGTTTTGAAGATTAAACGTTTGAGAATTCTGAGAATCTAAAGGAGGAGGCATTTGGGAGCCAGTCACATTGGTCTTTTTCACCCTTTAATTGAGAGATTTGGGCTTTCAATCTTTTGATCGTGTTATAATGAGCTCGAATTTGTTCATCACGTTTGCTAATTTCAAAAACTGCATCAAACTCAGGAGCGTCAGAGGATGTCTTGATATTTGAGGTTTTAACATTTTCTTTGAGATGTTGATATTTTAATTGCAAAGCAAGATGTTCAACTTCTAATTTTGAAAGATGTTTAACCAGATTATCATGATCATCCCGTTCAATTTTCTCATGCAATTTTGAATTCGTTGTTTCAAGCTCAATTACACGATCATGGGAAACTTTCAAAGCAACAGATAATTCATGAAATTGAGATGCAGTAATAGAAGAATTCATAGCAATGTAAAACACATCTTGAGCAACACATTGAGAAATCAAGTTGTCATTTTATATATGCAGATTCTTCCTTTCAATTTCATTATATTTAAGTTCCCGTTCATAATCATTGACCTCAACAATCATTGCATCAAATTCCTTTTCCATTTCTTTAATATCAGTGTTTATTCCAATTTTAAGACTCTCAAATTGACCTTTTAATTGTTTAAAGAAAGGCATGACTTCGGTTAAATAACATTCTTTGGTTTGCTCAAAGCCCCTTTCCCCTTCAGTTATCCCTGTAGGTGTGATTCTCTTCTTACACGTTTTCTCAAAATCAACAAACAGCTGATAAAAAACATATAGGCTGATTAAGGTCCTGCTATTAGTGGCAATAGATCTAGGAACTAGGTTCATTGGTGTATTAGGAGGATACACCGTTGCTTTTGGCAATTTCCTAAGGGGAGGGTTAGAAACAACAAGATTCTCTGCTTTTTGCTTATCTAAATCCATTTTCCAGAACACTTGTTCAGGAGTTAGAAGTGTCTGAGTCTTAAACTTGTTTAAGGAGATCCAGTTTTCCTTAGTGTAATCATGAGGTTTGATCGTTATGTTATTCTTTTTACACTCAGAATTTTCATCCTTCTTGTTAATTTTCTCCCTAGTGACTTCATCTGATTTCTTATCTTCCTCAGTGCACTCAACGCAACTAGGTTTCTGCCTAGGCTTAAGGATTTCATTACCATCATAAAGAACCTTATGAGCAGCTCTAGCCTTTTTAATAACCTCTGGACTTGGTTCCTCAACAAGGGGAACGCTATGCTTATCGCTTAAGACTCTATGCTTAGTGATTATGTGAGCAGTCTGAATGGTATTCCATTGTACGTACAACTTATTCTCAAGTTTGTTTTTCAAAGTTCTTAGATTGGAAAAATCATTCAAAAGTTTTGATTCCTTAGCATTGAATTCTTGCTTAAGCATTTTCACATTTTCTTGAAGTTCTTGTTTTTGCTTAGCAGTTTTAGAAAGCTTTTCTTGTAAGGAGTTTAACTCTTGTTTTAATAATTCTTCTCTAAAATTACTTTTTCTAATAATTGTACGCATTTGGTTATCCATATCCTGCTCACGGGTAGTTAACTCAAACTTAGCACGCTGTTCATAAATAGCAACTTGTTCCTTATAGGTATTGAGCTCAGTGGTCAAGGAATCATCAGGCACAAATGCAGTGTATTCATCTGGCATGCATTCATTGTTAATTGTAGAAGATTCATCACTAGGTTCAATAAGACTGTCATCTTGTTTCACATATTGTTCATATGGGATAACATTGTTATTTCCCATATTTTCAATATCTGACTCACTGACTTCAGTAGATTGTACTTCATGGTGAATCTTTTGCTCATCAACCACATCATATAGTTTGAGTACCTCTTTAATTATGGATTCCTTGGATGGACTGGCTTGTTGAGATGAAGAGGTTATTGGAGAGATATTAGCCATGAAGATAGTTTGTGCACATGGTTCATCATCAACGTCCGAGTCAAATGCATCACAGTCTGCAACTTGAAAGGCGTTGGGATTGTTCTGAGCAGCATGCACTGGTTGTTCGTCCACATCTCCATCATAAGTTCTAGCATTCCCATCAGTCAAGAACAATAGCTCCTTTTCATTCAACATTACACCATTATCTTGTGCTTGAACCAACAACATCTTGTCCCTGAAGTATTCTGCGTTTTGAGGGCGTTTTGGTTGAGTACAGTTCCTAGCAATGTGCCCTTCTCCACCACAGTTGTAGCACTTGATTGGCTTTGCTTGACCCTGGTTTCCATTCCTTCCCCAATTCTGATTTGCAGCATAGCCTCTAACAACTCCACCTCTTCCTTGTTCGTACTGCCTTTCTTGAACTGGTTGTACTGTAACCTTTCCATATCTGACCAAAGCATGGTTGTGTAGATTGGATGCAGTCCTGATTTCATTGTTAGTGTAAAGTCTGTTGGTATGTGGGGAGAAGGTTAAGTTTTGTTTAACCATAAGAGCCAATTTATTGATAAAGTGCTCCATGACTTCATCAGAATTAGGTTGCTTATATCCCGAATCAGAAACTGGCTTGTGATTATGATTACCAGTGGGTGTGACTTGTGATTCTTTGGTGAAGAATGCAATTGTATCATTTGATGAGCTTGTTTCTCCTGGTTGAGATTTGAACTGTTCAAGAATACTTTTTTCAAACATAGCATGTTTCTCATTCTGAAGAAGGAAGGCATACAACTGCTCATAGTTGGTGTTCTTAAGTCCTTTGGTAAGCTTCACAGAGGTGACAAACTTGTGCCTTTCGGGATTCATGTTGTTTACGAATTTTGAGTTTAGCTGAATGTTTGGCATAGTCATCTTGATATTCCTCAGATCATTCACCAGCTTGTGGAATCTCACGTAATATTCACAAACACTCTCTTCAGGTTTCATCTTAAAGTGTTCAAATTCATCATACAGCTGTGATTCTCTGTCTTCGATTGTCAATTCTGAACCTGAGAGAAGCATCTTGACATTATCCCAAACTGCCTTAGCTTCTGTGTTGTGATTGATTAGCTTGTAGATGTCTTTAGGAAGACCCTGAAGTATGATGTTTGAAGCCCTGATATCAGCATCAAATCTCTTTTTCTCCTTATCACTCAGCTCATCATAAGTCTTTGTTCTGTCTAACCCAAAGATCATTGTACCATCTGCTGCAGTATCAATTATGTCTCTCGTAGTCTCAACCCGATACGGTCCTTCATCAATTGACTTAACGATGTTAACCCCATTCTCCTTTCCTAAGCAGTACAGCCTGATTCTTTGTGACTAAGACTCATAGTCAGTTCTATCAAGCATGGGAGGACGAGTATCAGATCCTGCAGCTTGCACATCATCAGCAACGGAAGACATGTTTAAATTCTACGGGATTTTACAAATCTTTGACTTAACCGGGAAATAGATTCTTTCACGGGATTTTACAAAATCAAGAGATTAACCGTAAAACTTATATACTTATGCGAAGACAACACTATTACGCGTAGGAGCTTATGCGTAGACACCAAACTTATGCTTAACTTACAAACTTACGAGTAGACACAAGCTTACGCGTAGACAGAGTTTACGCGTAGACTAGAGCTTACATGTAGAGTTTTAGGGTAAAAGGCTTAAGTTTATGCGTAAACCAAAGCTTAGGCGTAAGAACCTTATGCGTAAGTCTCCCATAGGCGTAAGACAAGCTTATGCGTAAGAAAAAGCTTATGCGTAAGAATTGTTACGCGTAAGTTTTATGCTTATGCGTAAAATTAGGGTTTTTCCCACAAAGATCTCTTACACTTCACAGTGCATGAGATATCCAAAGTCGAAGTGTTTTTCAGGCTTATCCAAGCAAGAAGAACACTGAGTAACCACCAGAAATGAAGATCAAGTGATAAATACCTTACGCGTAGGATTAGAGTTTCGTTATGCGTAGAAAGTACAAATTTTTCCAAACACGTTTTTATGATCAAAACCTTTTACTAAACTTGATTATGATGATGAAACAACCTTAAAAACACCAACACAACAAAACTTGAGGATCAAAACCACCTTTCTCTCTTACGTGTAGTACCGTACACTCGTATCCAAACATGCATAAAAACCAAGAAAAACTTGTAAAGTTTGAACCTTTTTGCAAGAAACTGAAAGTTTAACACTCAATAAACCTTAACCCATGAGAATCTTGGATTAAAAAGTGTAAAATTTAAAGCTTTAAGGATTCAAAAACTCGTATACGAGACACCCTTTTTACGCGTAAAACAAAACTAAACCTTAACCCAAACAATAACTCTCAAACCAAGAAAATGAGAGATGGATGATCAAACCATGGCTCTTGATACCATTTGTAGGATCTTGGTTTATACCAAACACATATTAGGAGGCGTTAGGTTAAGGGTTTATAGAGAGAAAGTGGGAGAGAATGGGAACCCTAGAGAGACAAAGAAAAATGTATTATGAAAACTCTAACCCTTTGCCTTGGAGGGCAAAGGGTATTTATAGGGTACAAGCTTAGACGCCTCTAAAAGGCTGTGGATCAGGCATACAGTGGCTAAAGACCCGTCCGTCCTCCACGGTGTTACAAAGTAATCTAAATACTAACACTGAATTACTACGACTATGAGCTTTCTAACGAGTATACATACTTGAGGTGACCGACACTTTAAGTACTGAATTTACTAAATCCCAACACGATTAAGTATATGATAAAATCAAAGATTAAAACACACTCTTGGTGTGTTTTGGGAGTCGGTCTATCAAACACAAGAAGGGAGGAGGAGAGATTTTTAGGGTTCTAAAAAACTTAATAAATTATTAACCCTAACTAAAACCAATACCTATCTAATAAGGAATTCTATCATATATGGAATAAAACTCTTTCTGTTTAAATAAAAGATAATTATCTTAACCTTATGATAATTACATGTACTTCAAGTCAAACCAAACCAAGCCTAATACCCATATGGGTACCCGGCCGGGTATAAGCCCCTCAGTGGGCTTATCAGGATTTTATCTAATCCAATATATTTAAATATTTATTTTGTTATAGTCTTAATTAAAATACTATTTAATTAAGCTCAATAAGTAAATAACTCATTTAACTTATGTAACATATTGGTTATCACAAACACACAAACACATAAACACAAATAGGCATGTGAGATCTATCCAATAGATCAACCATGTAACAACTGAACAGAAACAATGGGGCGATTCAAAATTATGAATCAATCCTGGTTCAGGTTATGGATTGACGGATACCTTTGAAAAACCGGTCGTTGTGCTTAAAATTCTTTTCTCTAGCACATCGACTGTGTATTAATATTTCAAAATTAAAAGGTGTTTGCAAAAACATTTTATTGAGCAGTACAAGATTGTTTTTCAAATCATTTTTCATCATTCAGTGAATCTCAAATTCGCTGGTTCACTCACTCCGTGTTGTCTTCTTTGAGATGTTCCAGCTTGAGAACAGCTAGAGCAGCTGCGAAACCCTGTCAAGGAGATTCTTCGGAATTATACCTGATCACAGGCAGTACTAGTACTGATCAACGGGGAACCGTGGGCCGTGTACCTTAATTCAACGAAAGTGATCAAAGACACTTTCGTGCGCTTTATTGCTAACTGTTGTCTGCAGGTACGCCCGACGTTTGCAGCTGATCAGAATGGAGGGGTCAATCCATAGCCGCATGCTCACACAACGTATTCATCTCTAAAGAAATCATGATAAGTGCATCAACGACTCTGATATTTTCACTCCATGCTTCTGCCACGCTGCTGCAAATATCATGAATCAACTAAAGCTTCCGCTACTCTGATGAGAAGATATCATGATCCAGAATGTGAGCGTGTCGGTCCTAAAGTCACAACATCACATAATGTCAACACTACAAAGGAAGAGTCAGAGATTTATGGTAGCTGATGATCTCAAAGCTGGCTCAAAACTCATTATCACGCGGATCAGTTAAAGACCTCCACTTGGATTAACCAAACATGCAAAACATGAAGAATCAAAGACTACGAGCTACAGAGCAAAGAACTTTAACAAGAATCCAAGAACAATCTTAATGATATATCTGTTTGTATTCAATGTAATTTGAGGTGACCTCCCTTAGGGGGAGATTGTTAGGATTTAGTAAATCCAGTTATTAAAGTGTCGGTCACCTCAAGTATATGTAATCGTTAGAAAGCTCGAAGTCGAAGTTATTTAATGTTAGTTAGTATTTAGTTTAGTAACACCGTGGAGGACGGACGGGTCTTTACCCACAATATGCCTGATCCACAACCCGTAGGTGACGTTTATGTAAGATACTATAAATACCCTCTACCTCCCAAGGTAGAGGGTTGGAGCTCATAATAATATTTTTACTTTCTCTCACTAAGTTCCCAAACCTCTCAACTTTCTCTCTCTAAAAATCTATATTGTACGCCTCCTTAGAATCATGGTTTGATGTGTTTGTGAAATCCAATATCTAACAATATTTTACGCCTATTTTTATCAATCAGTGAATCTCAATTCGCTGGTTCACTCACTCCGTGTTGTCTTCTTTGAGACGTTCTGGTTTGATAACGGCTAGAGCAGCTGCGAAACCCTGTCAAGGAGATTCTTCGGAATTATACCTAATCACAGGCAGTACTTGTACTGATCAATGGGCAACCGTGGGCCGTGGACCTTAATTCATCGAAAGTAATCGAAGACACTTTCGTGCGCTTTATTGCTAACTGTTGTGTGCAGGTAAACCCAAAGTTTGCATCTGATCAGGATTGAGAGGTCAATCCATAGCCGCATGCTCACACAACACATTCATTTCTAGAGAAATCATGATAAGTGCATCAACGAATCTGATATTTTCACTTCATGCTTCAGCTACGCTGCTGCAAATATCAAGAATCAACTAAAGCTTCCGCTACTCTGATGAAAAGAAATCATGATCCAGAATGTGAGCATGTCGGTCCAATGTCACAACATCACATAATGTCAACAATACAAAGGAAGAGTCATAGATTTCTAATAACTGATGATCTCAAAGCTAGCTCAAAACTCATCATCACGTGGATCAGTTAAAGACCTCCACTTGTATTAACCAAACATGCAAAATATGAAGAATCAAAGACTACGGGCTACTGAGCAAAGAACTTAATCAAGAATCCTAGAACAATCAAATGTAATATTTGTTTGTATTCTTTGTAAGTTGAGGTGACCTCTCTTAGGGGGAGATTGTTAGGATTTAGAAAATTCAGTTGTTAAAGTGTCGGTCACCTCAAGTATATGTAATCGTTAGAAAGCTCGTAGTCGTAGTCATTATATATTAGTTAGTATTTAGTTAAGTAACACCGTGGAGGACGGACGGGTTTTTACCCACTGTATGCCTGATCCACAGCCCGTAGGAGGCGTATTTTGTAAGATACTATAAATACCCTCTACCTCCTAAGGTAGAGGGTTGGAGCTCATAATAAGATTTTTCTTTCTCTCACTAAGCTTCCTAAACCTCTTAACTTTCTTTCTCTAAACCCTAAGCCATACGTCCCATATAATATGGTTTGATGTGTTTGTGAAATCCAATATGTTAAAAAAATAGCTAGGTTTAAAAAAAAAACAGGACACAGATTCTAAAGTGCAAATCCAAACACCCCTTAAATATGACCCCGAGTATTTACAGGATGATATTTGGACTATAGCTAATCTGGTTCCATATGACTTAGATCCAATCCAACTCCAACTAAACTACAATTCTCCAACGCAATGAGGTCTAAACAACTGTGAGTTGGTTTGTTTCATGAAGACTTGCAAAGAAGGCATGACTCCACTGGTGGTCATAACTCTTAAGACAAACAGGACCTGGTTCAGTACAAAACAAATTTGACCCATAAATCGTTAATTTTGAAATTGTAAACCCTCAAGCAACAAACCCAATGATCTGTGCAAAACCGTCAAGTTTTATCACGCAAGCCTGCCACTTGTGAATGGCCGACCCTAACAAACTTAAAACAGTTCAAGCACAAATGCAATGAAGTCCAGGAGAGTATAGTGTTTCCCCAGGTCGTTAAGTCCCAACGAGCCGTGCGAGAATAGTCAAACGTTTAGTGATCGAGAAGATTTGAACAGATAAAGAGATTTGATTGATTATAACTACAGAGAAAGTGTATAAATTACAACGGCTTAAATACAAATTAAAGAAAATTTAAAAAGATAAAAATATTAAATAAACGCTATCACTATTTGCAAAATGATGTTTTTGTTTTTATGTTTTTATAAAACTTAATTTAAAACTACGTTACGTACAAATGAAAACGTGAAACTTACACAATATTAACCCTAAAAATATGAAAATGATATTTTATAAACCTAATGATAAAAGAAAATTAATAGAAAAAGAAAATTATTTTTATAACTATTTAATTAATTATTATTAATTAAAAACTATTTTTAACTATTTAATATTAGTCTAAAATACAAGAAAATAGGAAATAAAACTAGAAAAATAAAATTATGAATTGGAAAAGTCTAAAATATCAAAAGAGAATTTTCAAAACTATTTTTGTATTTTTCTGATTATTTTTCTATTTTTTATGAATTTTAAACTATTTAAAACTAATTAAATTACTAAAAATTACAAAATAAACTATGAAAAATCTGGAAAATTATTTTTTTTACTTTTTATATTTATCTTAACCTAAGAAAAATGAAAAATTATTTTTTTGAACTTTTTCTGATTTATTTGCAATAAAAGCTAATTAAAAATGCTTAAAAACTGTTTTTTAATTAAGAAAAATAGCAAACTGACCTAGAAAAATGTGAAAAATTCAGGAAAACTCTAAAATAATATACTGAATCTAGGAAAAATAGAAAAACATAGGCTTGTGTGTGATATTATGAAACTGCAATACAAGTGCTTATGTAATAAGCACTTGAATAAGCCAAAGGGTACCAAATGGGCACCAAACCAACTCAGAAGCTGTATTAAGCTAAAAGAAATCAGAAGCAACAAGTTACAACAATCCTTAACTTCTTTTAAGCTGATTGAACAGATTTGATGTATTGGCTAATGTGCTTAAAATCAGCTTTAGGTGCTACTTTTGAGCTTAAGTATAAGATTCCTAATAAGCTAAAAATCAAAAACAGAAGTTGGAGTATAGACTAGACCTGGCCAAGATCATGTGAGCCAAAAACCAGACTTGGACTAGCTAAAATGAGCTTGATACAAGCCTTACAAATTACCTGTGCACACTCAGTATTAACTGAGTGTGTACAGGGCTTTTGGGGCCATATTGATAAGCAAGTTTTGAGCTTATAAAAAAAATTACAAAAATCTACTAAAATGGTAATAACAAAATAGACCAACAGAAGTTTTCAAAACCACAAGTTTCACTGGATTTGATCTAGAAATGAAGTAATTAAAAATCCTCTCAGTTGATCTCAAATCCACATTCTCAGTTTTTGACTTTTTAGCAGTTGAAAAAATTTGACTTTTGTGAACTTGAATCTTGATTCAATGACTGAATATGATGTTT
This sequence comes from Chrysanthemum seticuspe, assembly GCA_019973895.1. Taxonomy (NCBI): domain Eukaryota; kingdom Viridiplantae; phylum Streptophyta; class Magnoliopsida; order Asterales; family Asteraceae; genus Chrysanthemum; species Chrysanthemum seticuspe. The sequence continues at coordinate 290,073,952 of BPTQ01000005.1, forward strand.
TGGTAATGAAATGAAATCAATGCAAGTTATATCTATGGATTTTACACACAAAACAAGAGTTTGTTTTGACAAAATCTTAACAGTAAAGCTGTTAAGACAGTTGAGAATGATTTTTGACTTTTTAGAGTTGCAGGCACAAGTTATTGGTTGCAATGAGTTTCTTTGAGCTAAACAAACATAACATAACCAGTATCAACCACTGAACCAACCTCCAATGCAGTTTAAGCTACAAATCCAAACACACCTTCAAAGACTGATAAGCAACTTTTAAATAAGCTAACTACTAATCCACTTGTTCCAATAGTCAAACTAAGTTTAGCTGACTTAATTAGCACTAATTAAACAGGTTTGACAGATTATAACTACAAAAAACAGATTATGCAATGTTTCTTGAAATTGACTTACAATGGGTCCTAGCCACTATGGCTTGAAACTGAATGAAAACCAGAACACAGTACCACTATCCTATCTAAACCAATCCAATAGACTAATAATCACCCCATTTCCATGACTGCATCAACCCATTCCATTCCTGCATCAGATTTGCCCCATTTTGACTTTTGTTGACCAGATTCTAAAGATGCTTGAAACTTGATTACAGTCTTACAAAAAGCTATTATAAGCTTATATAAGCTTATAGAAACTGAGAACAAAGCTGTTTGAAGCTTGGGTTTTAGTTCATTTGAAATTGCATATATAGAAGAAATCTTAAAAACATGAAACTTGGATAAACTTCAAATTGATACTGAAAATGAATTATAATAGACTTAACAACTTTAGTTTAGTACAAGGAAGGTTTAAATTACAAATCAGAACTTAATTAAAACATAAAACTTGAAAACGACATACATGTAAAAATAAAAATTAACTACTGCCTTCTCTTTGCTCCTTCTTCCTCTTTTTATATGAAAAATAGCTTTCCACGTGTCTCTGAGTGATTCCCACTTGATTCCTTGTCCACTGGATCACTTGAGTGCAATATGGCTATTGGGTGAGTTTTGGCGGGAAATCAGTTTTTTGACCTGTTGGCTCTGAAACTAGCACTAGGGGGGGTGGCATTTATTGTGGTGGGTAAAGTTGGTGAGTATGATGATGAGGGGGGTGGAAAGGTGATGGGAGAGTGCCTGAGTTTGCAGGGCAACTTGTGGGGAAGAAGGATAAGGTGGGCGGGCAACTGGGTGTTTGACTTTGGTTTGACCAGAGGTCCAAAAAGGGAGGGGTCACTGGGTTTAGGCAGGGGGTCAAAACAGTTTGTGACAAGTCCAAAAAGGGTTTAGGTTTAATAATAACAAGGACCTATGTTGCCATTTCTGAAAATACAAGGACCTAGGCTGCCATTTTCACAAAGTTGTTCCAAGGGACTAAAAGTGACAGGTTTCCATAGTTCAAGGACCAAACTTGTTATTTTCCAATTTCCAAGGGCCAAACTTGACATTTTTGAAAGTTCAGGGACCTAAGTTGTAAATTTGTAATTTTCAATCTCAAGGACCAATTTTGACAACTTAAGAATCCCTAAGGACTTAAAATGATATTTTTCTTTATTTAGATTTACCAGGGACTGTTTTTGACAACTTTTGAAACTCGGGGGACTAAAACTGCCAATTATGCAAACTTGATACGTTTTTCACCAGATTTTGATATTTTTGCATTTAAAACACATAAAACACTTATTTGTGATATTTTTATTATTTTGATGTCTTTCTGAGTGTTTTCAGATGTTTTTGCAGTTTAATTGGTACAAAAATGATGAGTATTTAGACACTCATCACCCAATTTCCCTACTTGTTTTGAGACTGAAGAAAAATAAGATGATAGAAAAACTCACCACACTTTCAATTATCTTACAAGATTCGTCAAACGCATGGTAGACACACGCCCGCAGCAGCTTCGGCTACAACATATACTTTCTCAGCAACTATTCACGCTTCCTGAACAACATAGTAAATTAGTAGGTATCATTTTAATACATAAACATGAAAAAATGTATCCTATTGCTGTTAAATTATATATGCACATCATATACACATGTCGTAGCTGTTACTTACAAATGATAATGGCAGGCTGAAATGTTTTGTTTGCCATAAACATTAAACCTCATACCGAACCCCCTTAATAGCTTAACTATAACAAACAACTAATAGAACATATTGATAATACCCTAACTTAGCAGTATACTTCAAATGTTCACATCGGCGGTTTAAAACTAACATTGAGCATGGTATTCTATGAATCCAAATGTGTATATGTATTGAAAAAGCAGAAGTTACTGAAGAAGGTACCATACATGTCATTATTTTGACATAAATTCATCAACCAAATTTAAATTACTCAAAAGAAAAACTAAGAATTCATAATTTCTTTTATGCCACTTTACATTTAAACTAACCCAATTTGGCAATCCATAAGTTTCCCCAACTTAAACCTAAAAAGTAAAATCAATATACAAATCATTTACAATTAAGCATCTAAAAACGCAAATCAATAATTTAATTAAGATTGATACACTTACATAGTACCGGCAAGCAAAAACCCCAAATTCGAACCCAACTCTGACGATTCAATGATTTGGTGTGTGAGGTTTCTGAATGTTCTGGATTTCTGTAGTAAAACAAATTTTTTATCATAGGCATAAACAAATCATAACTGGAAGGGGCCATGGGAGTCCATTTTGTACTAATAGCCCAATGTTTTGGCGGGAAAAAACCTTGGTAAAACAACGTTGTATTCGAGGGTATTTTATACAGTAATATAATTGAAATACCTAAATGTTTTAGAGTCGATCTTCTGAGTTCTTAAGAATCTAAAAAAAACTCATCACTTCCTGTGGTACAACTCAACTTGTAAAGTATTTGAATTAAGAAGAAAATAATGGGTCAGAACTCAGGTTGTGAAGTCTTTGAATTAATAAAAAAATAATGAGGTTAGTGAGTATTGACAACAGCTCACTGAGTTTTTTTTTTTTTTTTTTTTTTTTTTTTTTTTTTGATCTCTTCAATAAAACAAGACATCCTGAACTAAGATACTTAGGAAAAGTATCTAAGTCCCTGAAACAAACAGGTGGGAAATTTATTAAGGTGATAAGTGAAAGCTATTTATCAAGAAAGTAAATAAAATACAACAGTTCGTATAAAAAAGTTAAACAATTGTCAGCATTGTACCTTAAAGCAAGGTTGGACGTGTTCCAAAAATAAAAACATTAAATGCAACAAGTAGTGGAAAACATTGTATAAGCAGTAATTTTAAAAATTAATTTAACCCTTAAATAAAGCTGATAAAACATGCAATGCAGAAGGCTTATTAGAATTTCTCATTCACATAAAAGGTTTCCCCCATGAGATCTATATACACAAGCTTTTACCTAATCATGTACTACGTAATGTACAATAACTTACACACCTAAGGCAAACCATCAAACACGAATAGTAGTTTCCTGATCCTCTTGTAAATCGATCCAAGCTCAAGAACACGCAAGTCACAAACTTCTGATGATATAAAGAACAGTCCAGTCGGTATCCGCATTAGCACTCACGCAACAACCTATAGCTGCTAGGATTGGATTACCTTCGTCACACGATTAAGTATATGATCAAATCAAAGATTAAAACACACTCTTGGTGTGTTTTGGGAGTCGATCTATCAAACACAAGAAGGGAGGAGGAGAGATTTTTAGGGTTCTGAAAAACTTAATAAATTATTAACCCTAACTAAAACCAATACCTATCTAATAAGGAATTCTATCATATATGGAATAAAACTCTTTCTGTTTAAATAAAAGATAATTATCTTAACCGTATGATAATTACATGTACTTCAAGTCAAACCAAACCAAGCCTAATACCCATATGGGTACCCGGCCGGGTATAAGCCCCTCAGTGGGCTTATCAGGGTTTTATCTAATCCAATATATTTAAATATTTATTTTCTTATAGTCTTAATTAAAATACTAATTAATTAAGCTCAATAAGTAAATAACTCATTTAACTTATGTAACATATTGGTTATCACAAACACAAATAGTTATGGTTCGAATTAGGAGAGTTTAGAGAGAGAAAGATGGAGAGAATGGGAACTTCTAGTGAGAGAAAGTGTAAGTAATATTATGAAGCTCCACATTTTACCTTGGGAGGCCAAGGGTATTTATAGTGTCTTACAAAATACACCACCTACGGGCTATGGATCAGGCATACAGTGGGTAAAGACTCGTCCGTCCTCCACGGTATTGCTTAACTAACTACTAAACATAACTAAACGACTAAGATTACGAGCTTTCTAATGCTTATACATACTTGAGGTGACCGAGTCTTTAACTAACGGATTTTCTAAATCCTAACAATCTCCCCCTAAGGGAGGTCACCTCACTTACAAATAGATATTACGATTTGAGTTCTAGCATTCTAAGACACGCTCTTTGCTTTGTAGCTCGTAATATTTGATTCTTCAAGGTCCGCATGCTTTGTACTTTAAGTGGAGGTCTTTAATTGATCCACAAGTTGGTTATTATTTGAGCCTTCTTTGAGATCATCAGCCCCAGTTAATCTCTTTACTCATCCTTTGTTGTTTTGCCTTAATGTGATGTTTGTGACTTTTCGACCGACATGCTCACAATATTGTATCATGACATCTTTTCATTAGAGTTGCGGAAGCTTTGTTGGATCATGATATTTGCATCGGCGTAGCGGAAGCATAGTATGATGATATCAGAGCAAAAGCAAAAGTATCATGATGATATCTGAGCAAAAGAGTGTAGATGCGCACTTGTCATGATTTCTTTGAGCATGAGTGTGATATGTGAGCATGTGGTTATGGATTGACTTCTCAATTACGATCAGCTGCAAATGTTCGATGATCCTGCAAATAACAGTTAGCAATAAAATACATAAAAGTGTCTTTGTTCAATTTCGTTGAATACGGTTTCAAGAACCACGGTTCCCCGTTGGTCAGTATAAATACTGCCTGTGATCAGGTAGAATTCCTAAGAATCTCCTTGACATGCTTTCGCAGCTTGATCTAGCCGTTCTCAAACCAGAGCATCCCAAAGTAGACAAAACTGAGTGAGTGAACCAGCGAATTGAGATTCACTGATTGATGAAAAATTGATTTGAATAATAATCGCATATTGCTTGAAAATAAAATAGTTTTGCAATACGACGAAGGTTTCATGAGAAGGATCAATTTTCAATCATAAATACCTTTTTATTTTGAAAAATTAATACACAGTCGATGTACTAGAGAAAAGAATTGAAGTGCACATCGAGAGGTTTTTCAAAAGTATTCGTCAATCCATTTCCTGGACCAAGGTTGATTCAAGAGTGAATCGCCCCATTGTTTCTATCCAGTTGTCACAAGTTTGATTCTTGAAGAATCTCACATGTTACCCACCAAGAGCTTGTTTGATGTTGGCTCTAGAAGGATTTCCATCTTCATTGTGAATATTTTACATATCACTCGGATGTTCTGGCAATACCACAAGGGTAATGCGTATGACTCTAATTATATAATCTTTCTTTCCGCATTGTGTGAAACATCAAGTCTTCATAAATTGTGTCCTAATGAGATTTATTGATGATCTCTTGGCTTTAGACTCAATTGTGCATTTTGGTTTCCTATTTGGAGACTAGGGAGAGGGTCTCCTTCTTCAATACCAACTATCTCTAAAAGAAAGTCGATAGATTATGTGGGTTCCCCGTGAGAATGAAACAAGTCCTTTTAAGAGAATTTGAGTAGCTTGGGAGGTTTAGTGCAGTGCGTCACTGGGTCCATGACGTCTTGTCTTCAATACTGGCGTTACCTTAGTAACCACCAGTAGCATATGTATGGAACCCGGTTTCTGCCTTAAGGTTGAATCATTGGAGGGCTATTTCTTTTCACCCTTTTCACTTTTCATTTTTTTTCATTCTTCAACCCCTTTAGTGCTTACCAAGACTTCATTACTAGAACCTTGTTGGGTTTGTTCCAGTTCTAGCTCTATCTAAGTCGGCACGCTTCCCTTATTCTCACTTTTCTCCTTTTTTCATCATACCTATGGACTTCTACACTATCTAGTGGATTGTCCCTGGGTAGATCCCTCCGGCTCTGGCGGGATCTGGGGACTAATACCTAACATTACCATCCTTATAACTCCAATGCATAAAGTAAAATGGTCGGTCTTGTGGTATAGTTTTTTCCATCTTGAAACCAAATGAAAAACCATTTGAAAACCAATCAAGGTACTTGTGATATAATATCAAAGCATTTTGTACCTCAATTATTTTTAATTTATCATAAATCCTCCCCCTCAACATGTGCATCGATATACGAAATAGTTTTGCATATATTAGAGAGAACCTGCACTTTGAGTCAAAACTATCACTTTTTAATCCTTTTTTGGTTTTAGATAAATGCCCCCTCCCCCCTTAACATGTGCATAGAAAATTTAAAATCGTTTGTCACATGTAGGAAGGAGTACCTTTTCTTACTTTTCTAAAACACTCACCAATTAATCAGTTTATTTCCGATTTAAATCACAAACTCTCCTCGGATCACAAATTTCAAACCTTTTGAGATTTGGGATCCCAATTGATTTAAATCATTTAGAAAACTGTTTGAGGAGAGATGTAACTTAGTTTTAAAACACTTAACTGGTAAAGATCATATTTTGGAATTTTAAGTTTGTTAGTGTCAGGTATCGAAAAGATTTTTGGAGTCTTGAACAATTATAACTTTTGAACCGTAACTCCGTTTTAAGATTATACCTTGACACATTTGAGCTAATTGTGTTCTTCTTATAAAAGTGGTGATTACAAAGTACAAATTAACATGCTCATGTACCAAATGTATAAAACATGCTCTTTTTGGTACCAATTGTTTGAAAATGTCCTTTTTGAAATGTTTGAAATCACTCTCTCCCTTAATCAATTACCGTAGTTATTGATTGAGTGACACACAATTTAACAAAGATTAAGTTCAGTTGATTTTCAAAAGTTAAGTCCGAGTTATTTTCAAACAATATTATAACCATTTGAAGACAAATATTTTTCAGAAGCATCTTTAGAATGAAAAACATTTGTGAAGGAAGATTCATTTTTTTTCTCGACAAATTTTCCTTATACAATCAAAATCCAAACTTTAACATTAAATAGGATCAAAAGAGTGAAAAAATATCTAAACTCATTCAAACCAAAACTTATGAAAAACAAATCAAGAATCCAAGAACACATAAAGTAGATGATCAAACCATGGTTGTTGGATACCATTTGTAACATATTGGTTATCATAAACACACAAACACAATCACAAGGTTCGAATTATAAAAAGTCTAGAGAGAGAAAGATGGAGAGAATAGGAACTTCTAGTGAGAGAAAGGAAAGTATATTATGAAGCTCCACCCTTTGCCTTGGGAGGCAAATGGTATTTATAGTGTCTTACAAAATACGCCACCTACGGGCTGTGGATCAGGCATACAGTGGGTAAAGACCCGTCCGTCCTCCACGGTGTTACTTAACTAACTACTAAACATAACTAAACGACTAAGACTACGAACTTTCTAATGCTTATATCTAAATATATATATATATATATATATATATATATATATATATTATATATAACAGGAGGCATTTGGCATTAATGCCACCTCAATGCCACCTCAATGCCACCTAATCATTTTTCATGCCACATAAGCATTATTTGTCCAACGCAAATAATTATTAAATTTCGGAATTTATTATTTTTTTTGTAATTTTCAAAATTTATGTAAGCATTTTTGAAAATTGTTTATAAAAAATGTTCCTTGCAAGGTTTGAACCTTGGTTGTTTTGATAAATAACTTGTGTGTTTACCACTTGGGTAACAAGTTATTTTGATAATTATTTTGCATATTGTAATCTATAAATGCCTGTAATTATATTAGAATCCTATACTAAATACAATTTATCTACAAAAATTATATTAAGTAATTATCTCTTTTATATATATTCGGTTTTAACAATCTTTTTAATTAATATGTAACCTTTTCAATCATCACAATAAACCCTAATATCATTCATATCCAACCTGTGCTTCTACATACCAGTACGTGTATGCATTCAAATAGATAAGTGTATTCTTTATTGCTTTTTCCTGGAAGCTTACAGTATTTTCCTGGCCATGTACAAGACAATAAGCTCACAGTATTTTACACAGAACTGATGATGGAAAAAGGATACATGGGTCAGTGAGTGAGGTATCACTTTTTCTAGGCATCTTTAGTTGCATGATCCTAGGTTATGGATCGTGTGTTTTGTCTGGTTCTATATTGTTTCTGTTTTGGTAGTATGCACTTAATGGTGTTGTAGTTTTCTTGGGGCTCATCCTTTACGGATACATGCCAAGGCCTAAGCGATTCTCCCCCTTCTTGGCTATAATGATTTATTAGTCAAGGCTTGATATTTGTACATAAAGTTATACAGTTACCTTCTCCTGTTACAAAAAGTTGTGCACCTATCATTGTTGGAGTCCTCCGGTTTTTAAAATCTTATAAAACTATAAGCTATGTGATCTCAGGTTGAAACTTTGAGATTCTGAAAAAAAATCGGTAAAAAATGAGGGACCAGTGATCATGTTCTATTCCATAAAATTCAGGAATATGTTTTTTGACATCTCAATCTAAGAGTAACCAGTTTGAGAAGTTTCAGGTTACTTACAGCAGCCATACGCCAAGCACCCTCCATGACATTCATGTAAGTAGGTCTACTGTAATACCTAATTTTGATGTAATTAGATCATATTCTTATGTTAGTTTGTTTGTAAGTGTTAGTTTTGTAATGATCAAAGTTGTGCTCAATACATTTGATGTGAAAAATGGCAAATTATGAGAGATTTTCTGGGAAGGTTGATCTGGTGGTTTATACCGTGGTTTCTTGGGCTATTTTTAGGTAATCTATGTCGTTATCAGAAAGGTATGCAACCCTTGAGTTTTGTGAATTTTAATATCATCTTAAATTTCGGACTTTGATAAGCTTTTAATTATTCTAAGCTATCTTGGTCAAAGTGGACAACTAATGAAATTTGCTGCACGTCAATACCACAAGCGAAAAGATATGTGGTGAAGAGTACACGTGAAGATCCAGAACGGAACTCACGTATACAACGTTATTATATGCTTCACAGAAACTTTGTGCCAAGCTTCCATCTCTTTCTAATTATCTTTTGTGATTAAATTTAGGTTTCCAGTGCACAATCTTTTATGAGTTTAGATACTAAACAGAATTTTTTGGAGAAATTATAGAAGATTTTCACGGTGTTTCTATGTTTTGGTTTGAAGAGAGTCCATATGCAATTTTGCCAATAGGATTCTTTAAAGTAGTGTATCTACATTTTGGTTGGCCTTTGGGAGTCTGTAAAGTTGTCAAGTAGGTCAGCCATGATGTTGTGTTTAGAGACGTGGTACTTATGATGAAAGATGCAGTTGACCCTCAGATAGCAATTTGTTAGAGACGAAGAGAACATGTTCAATAATCAGTAATGGTGACAATGAGTTATCTTGCAGGTTCAGATAGGCATGTATCACTTTGAGATATAGCAGATATTATATCATCAGATTATCAATCGTCGTAGTTTACATCATACAACTGTGGTGATGATGTCAAAATTCTGCTGCACTGTACCTCGCCTTTATTATGGAGTAGAAACAGTGTTGTGGTTGTTGCTGCTACATGAGTACACTACATAATAAGACCAATGGAGGACATTGCAATATTGTTAACCCTCTATTGTTTCTCCTAAGATCATCCAATGGCTCAAAATATGTGGTATTTTTGTATTTAGTATTTTGGTATTAACATTTGTTTATATTATGATTTGCAGAATCAAGACGCCAAAGACCTATGTGTTTCACCCTGGTAATTTAATACAAATTAAATGTTCAGCACTTTTTAGCATAAACAGTTTGATGGACAGTTCTGTGGATAATGAGACTGAACTGTAATGGATTCTTATGGTGTGTAATTGCCTAATACGTATATGCCCAGTAATAATAGAAAGAGGAACAAGAGAAAGTTTGTTGCAGCTGTTCTATTGCACATTTTTGCTACTGTTATTTAATTCATATTAAACTTTATTAGTTTAAAATACTAATACTTCATCCTTTAAATTGATAACAAGTTATCAATGTTTTTCACTGCAATTTGAACTCAAGAGTGATCCATTATATTGGCTTTTCTTATAAGCTATAAACGTGAGCGGCTATACATATGATACTTACTCGTGGCTTGGGTATCATGATATTTAGTTGATCCAGATACGTGATTTGAACAGATTGGGTTCACACGAATCTCTAAATGTGGATCACGCCTTCTTCAGCGCTGAACTATGGTATGATAAACTTCTCATCATGTTTTAGTTTATACATGAAATTAGTAAGAAGTGAATTTGATTAACTTTTGAGCTTTCATGAACTTATGGATATCTTTTGCGAGTATACTGATAGAGTATACTGAATTTGATTAACTTTTGAGCTATTCTTTACTAATATAAATATGTTTTTGTCTTTTTGATCATTTTAAAGAAGCGGCTATAATCCATTACAAGGCCTTGGAATGTCGAACAGTTAGATAGGAAGGGTTTGGTGGGGTACAACATACTGCTATCATGTAGGTAAATTTAGCGCAGTCTTTGCTTCAATACCAACACCCATCATTGCTGCTCTCTATTATCTATTCTTCGCTTATGTAGGTATGCTAAAACTGATACGTGAACTTCTAATTCTACCCAGTTATTCTGCATTTGTTTGCTAAAAATGGAGGGTAATTCTTTTATATCAAAGGTGGGGCAGAAGCATTTGTAGCCGTGGTTGTTGCCTTATTTTTGGATAATAAGCTTCACTACAAAAACAAGTCCATTAAGAAAGATAGAGGCAAGCATTTTTACTATTGCTACAAGACATGCTACTGCCCAGGTACATGAACACGAAACAAAATAGACCTTTAGTATTAATTTGTGAATTTAGTAATGGTTTTGATTGTCGGCATAGGTTGGTTGGCCGTATTGGCATAAAATTCTTGGAATTGACATAGATTCAGATGAGTTCTTTAAGTTACTAACGGATTGTATTGTTGATTAAAGAAATACTTATAATTCTTCATGTTTCAGCTCGAACTGAAGACGCTCATTGGAATCTTAGAAATACTTCATAGAGCAATTCTAATGCATTGTTATTAATAAGTAGTATGAACTGTATGTGCTTTTTCTTTATTCTGGTGTAATTTTTTTTATGTTTTAGGATGGTTGGCTGGTATTTTATTTATGTTCTGAATTAAAATTTATTGACTTGTGGAATAAATATTATTAAATTTGTTAATGAGCGGTGTACTAAAGATGGTTATGTGTTTTTGAAGGCTGTTGGAAAAGTTTTTCCTGCACTTAATGGGATGGTCTTTCGTGTGCTTACTGTTGATGTATCTGTTTTTTATCTTACTTCCAGGCGCGAGAAACCTGCCTCTTATGATGATATCAAGGCTGCTATCAAGTAAGGACAATAACTTTAACTTGCAAGATCAATCTGAGCAATTGCAGTGCCAATTTATGGCTACGTGATTGATATAAATTTTCAAGGTTTTAATGCACTTGACGTATTCTTGGGCTGTGTTGGGCTGTATAGGGCAAAGGCAGAGGGTAGCATGAAGGGAATCCTTGGTTTCACTGAGGATGATGTTGTGTCTACATACTTTGTGGGTGACTGCAAGCAAGCCTATTTGGGCTTCAACTCCTCAACAGATCAAATTGAACTACATATTCCTTGAGAAGAAAAACACCTGTATAATTTTGCAGCAGATTAGGTATGCTGATGTTTAATCAACGATGAAAACTTTTAGGGCTTGCTTCAACAAGAGTATCCCAAATCAGCTTTAATAACCGGAAGCTGAATCATTCTATATGATACGAGGTGCAAGTATTGAAACTATATAAATTGTTTGAATTGTGACCTTATAAACCGTAATGGTGAGACCAGTGCCGATAGAGTGCCTCTCGGACATGATTAATGCTATCTAGGATGTCAGACTGACTAATGCGGTAATTTTAATTCAGGTATTAATAGTTATTTTATAGTACATGTTAAAATGGAAGAACCCTTCAAGTTGGAAGTCATCATATTAAATCAATATACTTATTATGGTACCATTGTTATTGTTAGTTTTGATCATGTAGGGAACTAGGGATTAGGTTTGTTGTTGTTGTTAATAGCTTCCGTACCTCTAGAGATCGACTCATGAACTGAACTCCGCATTGCAAGATTCAGCAGCAACAACCAATGTTTCTTCTTCAGATAGTGTTTAATCAAGATATATATGATCAAAAGGCCTTCGAGACTTAGCAAGTCATGGGTGGAGTCAGGGCCTACTTGTCTCTTTATGAGGTTAATGTTGAGTGCCACAAGCTTGGGCCAGGCTTAGATAGATCACTACTTCTGATACATGAGGTAAATATGACTTGGTTTTATAAGATCTTTCTGTATGCCATTATTTAATTCCGTTAATCCACTTTCATTACAAATCTCAAAAAATTATTTTTTCTAATGGTTTCATGGTGAAAGCTTTTACAATCCATACATACCTTAGACTCTAGACTAGACAGGTGCACAGGTCATATTCATGGAAGGTAAACCAAATCCTCTAAATTTGGTTAAAAGAGATGGAGGCTGTAACTATGCTTCAACGGATCTTGCTGCCCTATGGTTGGTTCTTTTTATATTTGTATACTTTTTGATATTATCCATTAGTGATAGAGCAAAATTAAAACTGCCTTACAAATCTAAATATGAAAATGCAATTCTTTTTATAACTATTAGCACCAACATGTATCGAAATATATAAGCTTAGGACCACATTTTACACTCTTGTGCAGAGTTGCTGAACTTAATACTAAATTAGAATCCAATATTGGTATGTTTGAACATAAGTTGAATGGCGGGAGGATGTAGCTGATATGGCTGTGGGTTTGTTGATCGATGTGCTAAGGCGAGTTAGTGCTGCTAATAGGTTCATGAAGGATGGGCTGTCTCACCAGCAAAGAGATTATCCTCTCAGTCACAAGGTATTATGCGCGTGTGTATTTGTGTTTTTTAGATATTTCTGCAAGTATGGATGATGCATATGTTTGTTTGTATGACCATGGTATATTGGTTTTTGTGAGTTCCGTTGGGATTGTTGGAATGGTAAGAATTGGCCTTGATGTTGCTAAGAGACTTAACGCCGTAGTATCATCTCATATGTGAGTCCTGTGATGTTTTGGTCTTTCAAATTTACTCCCCGTGGTTTACTTGACCTTCTTGCATTGCAGGTCAAAACATAACAAGTACAACGATATCGCTGAAAGAGTTGCTCGCTATCTAAACTTAGATGATCCAGCTACGATCAGCCTAACATCTCACAACTGCTACTCCCAACAGCCTAAACAGCAGTCAATCAGGTTTCTTAGAGTGGATCATCTCATAGACATGGTGACACACTACAATGAGGTTTCATTCTTTACAATTAACATGATTAGCATCATTCATCTTACTTTTTTATCGTTTCTATAAGCTTGGAATCGCAAGGCTTGGTACCCACTCAAGACTGGTCAGAACCCACCCAACCCTGGTCCATCACCCCCATCACCGGTCACACCTGAAGTGGTTTGTGACGAGTACAACACATGCCCTGAAGCCACCACTTGCTGTTGTATCTATGAGTACTATGGCTACTGTTTTGCTTGGGGATGCTGCCCATTGGAAGGTGCATCTTGCTGTGATGACCACTACAGTTGCTGCCCACATGATTACCCCGTTTGCAATGTGCGCCGTGGTACCTGCTCAAAGGTGAGTTAATTTTACTTTTTTCAAGTCAAAGTCATGAAGTTTGTCGCTTTATATGTGACTGATGTTGGTTTTAATCAACTGTAACAGAGCAAGAACAGCCCATTAAAAGTTAATGCAATCAAGAGGATTCTTGCGACACCAACCCATTTGAAGAGCAGCAGTGCGTGAAAGTTGAGAGGCGCAAAGTTGCGGAGATTACGAGGTTGAAATTCTTTTGAGGGTCACCTCGTGAAATACACGATTTAAACGCTGTAATCTGATATGATACTTTTGTTTATCAGGTTCTTGATTTGTAAATACTGCATTGATTCCTGTATTACATTTGGATTCCTGTTTATTTGAACATGTTAATTGAAGTTTCAAAATGATGTTTTTGGTTTCATGGCATTTAATGGACGATCCTGTGCACTCCAAGTTTATAAAGAAACCCACATGTCTTTGCCAAGTGGTTCACTAAAGTTGGATTTACTTCAGTTAGTCATTGCATAAGACGAGCCATCTGACAGTGTGTTAAAAGTACACTACTAGAGTTTTATGTTAGCACATTTGTCGTGCCAGAGAACTTTTGTAGGAATGTTATTAAGAAGATAAAGAATCATTACACATCTCTTATGTGAGTAGGGAAAAATGTTAATAAATCGACTCAACATTAGCTTGACACCTCCCAGTATCTTTATTAAGATATTGTGTGTCTATATATTTGCTTGCCCTGCCTTTCTCTTGCATGCTGAAAGTTGCTTTCAGGATCTAACAACTAACTTTTTTTTTTCTTTTCTGATACTAGACAACTTTGGAGCAGCCATGGCGCTTGTCAAAACTGATGCTGGTGGTAATATAACAGTAAGTACTCATCCTTTCCCTTCATTTGGATGGCAGATCTTTGTATATGGATTAGTGGAAATGAATATATGCTATCAACCTCCCAGTGAGATAGATATGGAACCTCCTTTTTAGTCAGTCAATTCAAGGATTTTAAGCGTCTGGTTAGGACTCCATTTTATCTCGCAATAACCATATTCCCGTTATTTCACAACTTTTTCTTGAAAGAGGATATAAGATATCGGGAACAGGAAGAACTAAGTGTTGGGGTTTTGTTAATTTTCTGCTGTAACTCATAAGCATAAGACGCTCCTAATATCACTCTTATTTACTAAACTTTTAAGATATGTCATAGTTGACTCAAAGAAATTACTACATTGACATATTTGGGTACTAATAATTTTTTTATTAAACTAACCTAATATGGGTAAAAAATGCCAGGTTGGGTCGACCTGTTTGTCGCACTTCATTCATTGGCAATGTTTTACGTTTTATATGGTAAGCCATATTATATACAACCTGAATAAACAGAATGTCATGTATACGAGTCAAAATACCAGTGGATCGAGGGCTTAAAGAAAGCAAAATCCAAGGAAAGATTAGTGACTACAATAAATAGCTTCCAACTGAAGAAAAATTTCTGGGAATCTGTAACCAAGAACTCCTACCTAGGGGGAGTGAGCTTCTTAGAAGCACCCGTAATGGTAAGAACTACCAACTTACCTTCTTAGCCGAGCCAATTAATGAACCAATATAAAATGAAATGCTGAAATGCTATGACATTAAATACAGGTGATCTCCACTGGAAAGTTGTGTTTGTTTATATCCATCGAATAGGTCAAGTGATGCTAAAGATGAAGAGCAAACATGTTGGTTCTACTATTACGAAAAAGAAGAAAAGTAAGTGATACTACTATGGGGTTTTCAGATATTGAGCTTTAAAAATTAATCGAATATTGTAATTTTAAGTTACAATAAATAGAATTTCTAGAACGTTCAGCCCTACAAGCAGTTAGTTTTGGTATAATGTAATTAGGTTGACCCTTGAAAGACACTCTCAACTAATTTTCATTCAATTCTTGGTACTTCTCCATCTCTAATATTTTTTCACGAACCATTAAACATGGAACACCACAACTTTAGGGAAGATAGATCCACATGATGGCCATTTTTATTGAGTTTCAGGAGCCTTAAATGTTTGGACGCGTAAAACTGTATTTGATTTCTTTTCACTTTAGCAAGACAGGTTCATATAAAAGAAATTGTTCTGGACTTTTATGTTCCTGAACTGCTAACCATTTTTTGTGTGTGTGCAGATCGAATTCACGAATAAAATATAGGTCCATACAAGATTCTATGGAAGGTTTTGTGCTTCGAGCTTCTTGTGTGTGCATTGCTATGCGTAATTGATGCCAGTCCTATAAGTATAACAGTGTTGTTGGCTACAGGTGAAGCAACTCAAACTGGAAACAATGTACCATGGTTCTCAGAATGGAAGACCAAACACTTATGATTCAGTGATCAACTCATCAATGGTCGTCGTGCCAATATTAGCTACATGCGAAGCAACTCAAACTGGAACCAATCTACATGGTTCTCAGAATGGAAGACCAAACACTTATGATTCAGTGATCAACTAATCAATGGTCGTAGTGCCAATGTCAACTACTGCGAGTCCCACTACTAACTTAAACATCAGTATGGTTGTTTTCGGGACAAGGGGGAACATGCAGCCACAACCATGGCTATAGGTACTCCTTAAAATTCTTTTTCTTTTGTTTGATTGAATTTTTAAATATTCTATGGAAGCTATCCAATAGGGAATCTTCCCGTAGATCCAGACTGCGCAGACATGTACAATGTTTCTTATTTTTTAAATTACAACTCCCAACAAAGATGTTTCTATTAACTTTATGTGAGAGTCGATATACTTGAATTGTCTTTTCTAATTGAGTTTTTGTTTATCAAATTGTGTTTGGATTTGAACGCTATTAATGTGTTCAATATACTTTTGCATCAATTAGCAACTTCCTTCTATGATGAGTTCTATAACTGCTGGCTACATATGATGAGTTCTAAAGGGTCGGACCTGCTATGGCCAGGGCATGGGTTTTAGCGACATCGCAGCTGGCTACATATGATGAGTTCAAGTGGGTAAAGTTCTAAAACTGATGTTTTTTACTTTTATACTCTTGGAAGAATCAAGTATATTCTGTTGTCTTTTAAGTGATAGTTTTTCCCTTAAAAATATTATATGGCAGTACATACTCCAGTTGGAAACCCTATATACGCCACTACTGTAGAGTTGTATATGTGAAGCATATACGTCAAACGTGCATTTTGGCATAACCTATCGAGCTTGGGAATTTTGACTCATTTTGGTAACTACAGTTGACATCGTGAAAGGGATAGAAGCTCCAGCTTTCAAAGTAATTATATTTGAAACCAAGGCTGGAGATATATGATCAAGTATAACGTTCCGTTTCAACTTGATTTTACAGTGTTATTTAAGAAAACGGACGAAAGCAAACGCGTGCCATAGATACCATAAATTTAGGTAATAAGATAAAGATTCAACTTCTAGAAGAAATTGTTGTGTTGTACACTTGTAACTTAGCGCTTTGTAGTATTATAACATCTGATTTAATGGTGCAGGATAAATTTGGATCACCATCATCATCAGCTATGAAGAACAAGAATGCAATTCCATGTAGTGTATGTAAAGAGAAAGGTTTTTCCATGTGTAAATTATGCAAAGGCGACTCAACAATTGAGTGGTCTCCATTGTATGATCCTATGTTCATTAACAAGATTAATTCTGGAGCAAGAACAACAGGTGCGGGAGCAGTATGGAAGAAATGGAATGCAAGGCCAAGGGGCATTTGCCAAGACTAATGCTGGTGTTGCAGCTTACAGTGGATAAAGACCATAAGAATCCTAATATCCTTTTTTTCCTCACAATCTCTTCTAATGTTCATTTACTGATTTTTATGTTTTCTTCATCACAGGTTTGCAACCATGAATTGACACTACAAGATTCAAGTTTGCTTGCACAGGTGATGGAGACCGAGATAATATTCTTGCTCTTCTTGGCCACGTATGCTGTATAAACTAAAAAATTGAGTATGAATCTATCTTCAATTGATTTTGTTCCTTGGCACATTATGATATTTTACACTTAAGGTTTCCTTTTTTATCCCATGCCACATTCATATAATAGGTTATGTAGATTGAATATTGTAAGTAATGAGGCACAAATGAATTAAGATGCTTATGAATAAGATTAGATATAAAAGATGAAAGGTATGGTGAAGATATCATCCTGTTTGGATGTGATAATATTTCAAACCAAGAAATCTCCTTTGTATAAATGTGTATTTTGATCGGTCGTACTAATGTTGTAATCTTGGATTTTATTTACATGCTGATGATAATTTTTAATAAAATAACTAATCCTCATTCTTCAACAAAATCTTAAATGAAATAATCTTTTTACCCCAAAGATTGTGGATACTTTAAGTGTGTTTTAATATTGGAACTTTAAAGTGATTCTAGATAGCACAAAGTTAGCTAAAAAGATACTTCAGAATGTGATCTGCTGAAATATTACCGAGAAGCACCTTAATTATGCCTTCTTGAACTATTAAAATATGCTAAGGTTTGATAGGATGTTTATACTTGATATGCATTGTAACACAATAATAAAGTATAATAGATAGTGAAATCATCAAAGTGTTATTAATATATTAGTGATATTAAGAGTAATATATAAATTAAAAAAATAAAAATAAAACCAGAATATTTTGACCTACTTATCTTACTTGCCAATTACATAATGCTCTCGCACAGGAATTTATGAAGAATATCGAACTTTATTTTGTGATTTTGATGCGTGTATGTTCGAGGTAAACTACAACCATCTTAAAGATTGCGTCAATGCGGGGAATGCTATTGATCACTATAGCCCGTTCAACCGACGGTTCACGAAACTGCCAATAGGCAATATCTATTATCTTTTTAGTGATGCAAATTTAATCTTATATAGATGTAATCTTTGAATTATGTTTACTAAATGACATGAGCCTTCATTGATAGAATTGGATTCTCCAATTAAATATGACAAATACATCGATCATGTTAGTTGTTTATAGACATTGTTATTTATCTTATTCTTTTAGAACGATAACAACCTTCTTACAATAAAGAAAATATGATAACAATAATTATAAGTCATGCCCGCCCATTGGGCGGGCTTCGAAATCTAGTATATATATATATATATATATATATATATATATATATATATATATATATATATATATATATATATAGATATGTTATGACATGTAATGCCATGTAATCAGCCTTAAAAGTCATGTCGTCACATTTTAATCCCCTTAAGCAACACCTAAGCAAGGATCAAATCAATTTAATTTCAGATTAATTAGTATAAAAGCTATGTCATCATTTTGAAAGCCAACTAAGCATTGATATTATGACTTAAAATCCGGATTTTATTAGTTTAAAAGTGTCATTTATGAGGATTGAACTTGAGTGGTTTGTTGTATTAACACATTTGATAACCACTAGACCAATACATTTTCTGATTACATCTTACCACTCAAAACCTATAAGTCTGCCCAACGAATGAATTTCTTCAGCATATCTATTCCTTAATTATAGTTGGATATGTTTAAAATGTATTTAGTGATATCTTTTAGCTCCATAAAAAGCGATAATTATTAGTTTGGTGATAACTATAATTCTCAATTTTTTTGCCCTTATTTTTAGTGATGCATCGCCAATCTAAAAACACACGGCAATATACAAGAAACATAAATAATATATAAAGAACAAATATCAAGATGCAGCCACAAAGACACTCTGAAATGCTTTCAAGATCTAACCAAAACAAAAGCTCCGAGTGTCCTTCAGAAGGTACTTTGTTCATGAATAATTTATGATACACTGTTTAACAAATTCATGGTGTAATGCGTATATGTTTATTTATTTACAACAACGAATCAACAAGAAAAAATTGCACCACAAGAAAAAAGAAACTTCATAAGTCCTCGATCCGTTAGGTAATCTGTTGATAAATTGTTTTACATATGTTGTTTATTACATGAATGAGTTCAGACTTTGATGTTTTCAAAAATTTTTGCAGCTAAAGCTCCCAAAAGTAAAACCAATATAATGAATACGTCCATGTTCGAAAGTGACACACCAGGAAGGCAGTCACAAGGTATTGTGCTTTTAAATTATTCTTTTCTTATAAATTCCTCTATTATGTAGCCTGCTGATAAATTTTTTTATATACGTTCTTTGTTTAATCAATGAGTTTAGAAAAATATATATAATACCAATTTGTGTTATACGTACAAAAACGTAATTTGAACTTTGTTTAAAACAGATAAAAACGTGTACAAACGTAAGAAAACCAAATTTTATGTTATTTACTAATGGTCGTTAGTATAAAGGAATAACGATGCAGATGTAAGAGATGAAGATGTGAATAATTACCCATTATTGTATATAATTTGAACTTTGGTTTAGCATATTTATACTACATATAATAGAAAAACGGTCAAAGGTGAAAAGTTGAAAAGTTGAAGAGTTGAATTGTTGAAATTGGTCATATAAGAGAGAAATGCATAATGTAATTAATACTCTTATTAAAACACCCCATTAATTAAAAGTACAATAGTTTATTCACATTGTACAACCAATTAAAAGCACATCTACCAAATTAAAAACAACCAATTAAAACACTCTTACTAAAAGTACAATAAATGTTTCATAACATACAATTTAAAGAAGCTACAACATAATTCAAAATATAAAATAATTAAACACACTAATCAATGATATTTTAAAACACCATAAAATGAAAAGTACATGTTATTATACACATTATACAAATTAATAAGACACACAAAACTTCATACAAGCTAACAAGTTGATGTTACATATAGTTTTGAAACTGGACCGGACTGGACCAACATGTTCAACCGGGAACCTGTGTGTTAGGATTTAGTAAATCCAGTTATTGAAGAGTCGGTCACCTCAAGTATATGTAATCGTTAGAAAGCTCGTAGTCGTAGATTATTATAAGTTAAGTAGTATTTAGTTTAAGTAACACCGTGGAGGACGGACGGGTCTTTACCCAGTGTATGCCTGATCCACAGCCCGTAGGTGGCGATTTCTGTAAGAACTATAAATACTCTCTACCTCCCAAGGTAGAGAGTTGGAGCTGATAATAAGATTTTTCTTTCTCTCACTAAAGTTCCCAGCCTCTAATATTTCTCTCTCTAAAACCTCTTATACGCCTATTTGATCTTGTAGTTTAGTGTGTTTGTGAAATCCAATATGTTACAAATGGTATCGGAGCCATGGTTTGATCATCTTTTACATATCCTTGGATTTCTAGTGGTTTTTAGATGGTTTTAGAGTTTGAAAAAGTTTAGTGGTTTTTGCATCATTTGGATCATTTCTAGTGTTAAAGTTTGAATCTTGGGTATAGTTTTGTGTTTAGAATCATTGTATGTGCTTGGGTTTTGATTTGGTAAGCTTGAATCATCGTGGTTGGGTTGTTTTCGGATTGAAAAGTGGTGTTTGTCAGATTTTCTAGCTAGCGACTTGAGCCACAGACTATTATTCTTGTTAGCGACTTGCTTTGTAAGTTGGTAGTGAGTTGTAGTTGAAGTTCTTAGCGATTTGAGCTTAGCGACTTATCTATTGAGACAAGCCGACAAACAGTACACTTAGTGGATTCTCCACTACGGGTAGCGACTTGTACTTAAGTTTGTTAGCGACTTGGTGTTAGCGATTTGGTGCCTAGCGAGTTTCTATTTAGCGACTTAACAACTTAGCGATTTGGTGCTTAGCGAGTTGTTCTTTAGCAACTTAACTGTGTCTAGCGACTTGGTGCTTAGCGACTTGATTTCATAATACTTAGCGACTTGGTGCTTAGCGAGTTGATTCGTTAGCGACTTGCTACTTAGCGACTTGGTGCTTAGCGACTTGGTTCACAGCGACTTGAGCTTCTACCCATCAAAACGATCGTGAGAACGAGGAGAATGACACGCCGAATGAAGGGTCAACCTTCTAGGCCTAAATCCTCTCCGAACATAAGTTATTGAGTTTTTTAAGTTTTTAGACCTAAATTTCTCGGGAAAATCATGCAACAACCAATCCAAATCTCAACTAAACAACATATCAGCCAATCCTTCCAAAGCATAGAGCACAAACTCATTCCCGATCCAATGTTCAAACAAGCTGATGCTGATGCAGTCATGGGACATTTCATCAATCAACTGGCTCTTATGGTTAAACAAAACTTGACTCTCAATCCACATACCAACAGTCTTCACACTAACAAGGAGATCAGAACTGCATCCAACCTTCACAATCATGCGGTTGTCAGAGATGGAAAAGCTATGGTGCAACCAGTTCAAGGAAGGCAATATGAACAGGGAAGAGGTGGAGTAGGTGGAGGTTATATTCGAAATCAGAATCGGGGAAGGAATGGAAATCAAGGTCAAGAAAAGACAATTAAGTGCTACAACTGTGGTGGTGAGGGACATATTGCTAGGAACTGCACATCTCCAAAACGTCCACACAATGCAGAATACTTTAGAGACAAGATGTTGCTTGTGCAAGCTCAGGATAATGGAGCAGCTTTGGATGAAGAGGAGTGGTTGTTTCTTGCTGAGGGAAATGCCCGAACCTATGATGCTGATGTTGATGAACAGCCAATTCAGGAGATAGGTCATAATCATCAAAATGCCTTTCAAGTAGCTGACTGTGATGCATTTGACTCTGACGTCGATGATGAACCCACTGCCTAAACAATCTTCATGGCTAGCATCTTACCTATGGTCTCTCCAAAGGTCTCTCCACCACAACAGGCTGGTCCATCCAAAGATATAATCATTTCAGAGGTATTAAAACTATATGATGAAGTTGATGAGCAAAAGATGCATAATAAAGTACAATCTCTTGAAACTTATGAATCAGATATTGATGATGAGGGTAATAGCAATATTGTCCCATTTGATCAATATGTGAAGCAAAGTGAAAGTGAGAGTGTAACAAGTAATGCATCTTCCGCAGTCAATGATGACTATGTTTTTGATGAATACACTGCATGTGTCCCTAATGATTCTATTATCTCTGAACTGAATGCCTATAAAGAACAAGTAGCTATATATGAACAGCGGGCTAAGTTTGAGTTGACCACCCGTGAGCAGGAAATGGATGACCAAATGCGTACAATCATTAGAAAAAGTAATTTATGAGAAGAAGTATTAAAACAAGAGTTAAACTCCTTACAAGAAAAGCTTTCTAAAACTGCTAAGCAAAAACACGAACTTCAAGAAAATGTTAAAATGCTTTAGCAAGAATTCAATGCTAAGGAATCAAAACTTTTGAATAATTTTTCCAATCTAAAAACTTTGAAAAACAAGCTTGAAAATAAGTTGTACGTACAAGGGAACACCATTCAGACTGCTCACTTGATCACTAAGCATAGAGTCTTAAGCGATAAGCATAGCATTCCCCTTGTTGAGGAACCAAATCCAGAGGTCATTAAAAAGGCTAGAATTGCTCATGAGGTAATTTATGATAGCAATGAAATCCTTAAACCTAGGCAGAAACCTAGTTGGGCTGAGTGCACTGAGGAAGATAAGAAATCAGATGAGGTCATTAGGGAGAAAATGGATAAGAAACTCAACAATCCTACATGTAAAGAGAAAAACATAATTATCAAACCCCATGACTACAAAAAGGAAAATTGGATTTCCTTGAACATGTTTAAGCCTCAAACGTTGTTAACACCCGTACAAGTGTTCTGGAAAAAGGATTTAGATAAGCAAAAAGCAGATAATCTTGTTGTAACAAACCCCCCTTCTAGGAAAATGCCTTCAGCAACTGTGTATCCTCCAAATACACCAATGCATCTAGTCCCTAGAACTATTGCCACTAAAAGCAAGACCTTAATCAGTCAATATGTTATCTTTCAATTATTTGTTGATTTTGAGAAAACTTGTAAGAAAAGGATCACACCCACTGGTATAACTGAAGGGGAAAGGGCTTTTGAGCAAACTAGAGAATGCTATTTAACTGAGGTCATGCCTTTCTTTAAACAACTAAAAGATCAATTTGAGAGTCTTAAAAAGGGGATGAATTCAGATATTAAAGAAATGGAAAAGAAATTTGATGCAATGATAGTTGAGGTTAGTGACTATGAGCGAGAATTAAAATATAATGAGATTGAGAGGAAGAACTTGCATACACTGAATGAGAATCTTATTTCTGAATGTATTACTCAAGATGTGTTTTACACTGCTACGAATTGTTCCATTAATGCTTCTCAATTTCATGAATTATCGGTTGCTCTGAAAGTCTCCCATGATCGTGTCATTGAGCTTGAAAAGACTAATTCAAAACTAAATGAGAAAATTGATCAGGATGATCACGATAATTTGGTAAAACATCTTTCTAAACTAGAAGTTGAACATTTTAATTTACAACTAAAATATCAACATCTTAAAGAAAATGTCAAAACCTCAAATATCAAGACATCCTCAGATGCTCCAGAGTTTGATGCAGTTTTTCAGATAAACAAATGTGACGAACAGATTCAAGCTCATTGTAACACGATCAGAAAGTTGAAAGCCCAAATTTCTCAATTAAAGGGTGAAAAGAAGGATGTGACAGGTTCCCATATGCCTCCACCTTTAGATTCTCAAAATTTCCAACTTCAAAACATTATTAATAACTTACAAAAGGAAAATGATTGTTTTAAAGCTGAAATTTCAAAGGTTAATGATCAACACAAAGAGTTATGTAATTCATTTAAAGTTAATCATGATAAACAAATTGAAAAGATAACTTCTTTACTTAACGAGATTGAGAATCTGAAGCGTGAGGTGAAAGGAAAGTTGCCAATCCCCAATTGCAAATATTATGTTCCTAAGGTTTCTGCTTGTGATAAGTATTCTATCGATATGTTATATATTCCCCCGCCCATTAGGAATAATGAACTTGCACATAAAGCAAATCTCTCATACCTTAAGGAAAGTTTGAAGGGTCTCTGTGAGATTGTTGAAGATGAAAGATTAGAAAAACCTTTTGATAGTACTATAGCCTATACCTGCATGGATGCCAAAGGATCTCAGGAACTCTTAGAGTATGTAATTGTCACAAATCCGAAATCTATTCCTTGTTCTATGCCTAAAGCCAAGCATGTGACCCTTGATATGCCTTGTTTCATGTCGAAAGTCAAGCAAGCAACCTTTGATGTGCCTCCTAGATTTTCAGATCCCAGCACTTGTAGACCAGGAATGCAGAAAGCAGTGAAGCCATGCAATGTTCCCATTATTACTTCTACAGATGTTAAGATTGACACTAAAGTTAGCGGGTCAAAACCTAGAAGCAATGCAAAGAAGGATAGGATTACGCAAACTAAAGGTGATCATGATAAGGAACTGAAAGAACACCATAGGGACAAGAAGTTTGATTTGAACAAAAAGAATCGTGTTAGTTCTAGTATTAGCTCTAAGCTTACTGAAATTAATTCGAGGCTTTATGCTGTCTGCAAAACATGTAAAAAATGTTTATTTTCTGGTAATCATGATAAATGTGATGTGTTATTTCTGAGGTCTAAGATTCATAACCCAGTTAAGAAATTTTGGA
The DNA here is from genome assembly GCA_019973895.1 of Chrysanthemum seticuspe. Classification (NCBI taxonomy): domain Eukaryota; kingdom Viridiplantae; phylum Streptophyta; class Magnoliopsida; order Asterales; family Asteraceae; genus Chrysanthemum; species Chrysanthemum seticuspe. Next base: position 290,099,279 of record BPTQ01000005.1, read on the forward strand.
GAGCGAAACAGATTAAGCAATCCTGGAAACCTACAGGGAATGTGTTTACAAATATAGGATTTCAGTGGAAGCCCACAGGTCGAATATTAACGCATGGAAAACCTTACCCCTTAGCTAGATCCACTATGCCTAGAATAGTGCCTGTTAAGGTTTGGAAGCCAACTGGTAGAATAATCCCATTAAGCACAAAATGTCATTTGACTAAGTCTGATGCTTCTACTAGTTCAACTCCTAGGGATAATGCCATTGCATCTAGGGTTTCTGCTGATTCAAAGATTGTTTGTGCTAACCAAAAGGAACCCATCAGCACGTGGGGATCCAATGTTTCCAATTCTCTGTCTTCGTCTGTTGTCCAAAGCAGGTCGTATAAATCGTCCCTTGGTATTTGGATTCGGGCGGCTCTAAACATATAACTGTGGGCTCTTAACAATGACGTCTGTTCACATCAGTTCAGGCCTCGTACTTCATCATTATGGCGTCTGCAGATATCACTTCTGTAACATATTAGATTTCACATACACATCATCACATAAACATATTTAGGCGTATTGATGATGTTAGAGAGAGAAAGTGGGATATTCTTAGAAAGAGAAACTCATGTAAGATTAGATTACCAAAGAACATCCAACCCTCTACCTTGCAAGGTAGAGGGTATTTATAGGTTACAAACTAAAGACCTCCTGACGGCCTGTGGATCAGGTATACAATGGGTAAAGACCCGTCCTTCCTCCACCGTATTACTCTAGACTAAAACTGAGCTAATCACTTACTTAACAACTAACATAATATCCGATATGTCTATGAGCTGACTCAAGCTAGATTATACTTGGGGTGACCGATGCTTTACAATAGAATTTCCAATTCTTAACAATCTCCCCCTAAGGGAGGTCACCCCATGAATTACATTGTGAATCCTAGCATTCTAATAAATCTACAGTCTTGAGCTCGCAGACTTCACTTCATCAAGGTATACAAACTATGTGCTTCTGTGGTGATTTCATCATTGTTCAACTACAATGTATGTTTCGTGGAGGTTGTTGAGCTGATCCACCTTGATGACCTTTTGAGCATTAATAGAGATCATCAGCCACTGTAAATCTCAGCATCACGCATTGATGTGTTGCTAGCATATGATGTTGTGACATTTGGACCGACATGCTCACATTTTGGATCATGATTTCTTCTTATCAGAGTAGCGGAAGCTTTCGTTGATTCATGATATTGGCAGCAGCGTAGCAGAAGCATGGAGCGGAAATATCAAAGTCATTGATGCACTAATCATGATTTCTTTAGATATGAATGTGATGTGTGAGCATGTGACTATGGATTGACTGCTCTATTCTGATCAGCTGCAAACATAGGGTGTTCCTGCATAAAACAGTTAGCAATAAAGCACACAAGAGTGTCTTTGATCACTTTTGTTGAATTGAGGTACACGGCCCACGGTTCCCCGTTGATCAGTACAAGTACTGCATGTGATCAGGTATAATTCCGAAGAATTTCCTTGACAGGGTTTCGCAGCTGTTCTAGCCGTTCTCAAACCGGAACGTCTCAAAGAAGACAACACGGAGTGAGTGAACCAGTGAATTGAGATTCACCAATTGATAAGAAGAGATTTGAAAAAAAATCGTGTACTGCTCAATAGAAATTGTTTTTGCAATACAACGAATGTTTTGATGAAAATCAATTATCAATCATAAACACCTTTTATTTTGAGAAATACAAGTACACAGTCGATGTGCTAAAGAAAAGAGTTTTTAAGCACAATGACCGGTTTTTCAAAGGTATCCGTCAATCCATAACCTGAACCAGGATTGATTCAAAAGATTGAATCGCCCCATTGTTTCTGTTCAGTTGTCACATGGTCGATCTATAGAATAGATCTCACATGCCACCTACCAGGAGCTTGTTTGATGTTGGCTCCAGAAGGCTTTCCATCTTCATTGTGAATATGTTTGCATATCACTCGGATGTTCTGGTAATACCACAAGGATAATGCGTAGGACTCATAAGATATAATCTCTCTTTCCACATTGTGTGAAACAGAGAGTCTTTATTGAAAGTGTCCTAAAGAGATTTATTGATGATCTCATGGCTCTAGACTCAATTTTTGCACATTTGGTTCCTGTGTCGGAGACTAGGGAGAGGGTCTCCTTCTTCAATATCAACAATCTCTAAGAGAAAGTCGATAGATTATGTAGGTTTCCCGTGAGAATGAAACAAGCCCTTTTAAGAGGAACTTGAGTGGTTTAGGAAGATGTAGTGCAGTGCGTCACTGGGTCCATGACGTCTTGTCTTCAATACCGATGTTACCTTGGTAACCACCAGTAGCATATGAATTGAAACCCGGTTTCTGCCCTAAGGTTGAATAAATGGAGGGCTAATTCTTTTCACCCTTTTTACATTCATTTCTTTTTCATTCTTCAACCGCTTCAGTGCTTACGAAGACTTCATAACTAGAACCTTGTTGGGTTTATTCCAGTTCTAGCTCTATCTCAGTCCGCACTCTTCCCATATCTCACTTTTCTCCTTTTTTCATCATACCTAAGGACTCTACACTATCTAGTGGATTGTCCCTAGGTAGATCCCTCCGGTTCTGGCGGATCGTGGGAACTAATACCTAACCTTACCATCCTTATAACTCCATACATAAAGTAAAATGGTCAGTCTTTTGGTACAGTTCATTCTTCCTTGAAACCAATTGAAAAATCATTTAGAAAAACAATCAAGGTACTTGTGATACGAGATCAAAGCATTTTGTACCTTAATAGTTTTGATCATTTAGAAAACCTCCCCCTCAACATGTGCATATGATTTAGAAATTGGTTAGCACATGGAGGCAAGAGGACTTTGAAATATTTTCTTTGATCACAATTTTCATAGAAAAAGCCATTTGATTTTATTGGTAAATTTTCCCCCCTCAATATGTGCATAGGATATTTGAAATCATTTTATCACATAGAGGAAGAAGACTTTTTGAAGTACTACCACGATTGCCAAACATTTAGAAACCATTTAACACACAATCAAGGTACCATAAATAAAAGCATGGAAAACCTTGTACCTTGAAGGTTTGAATTTGTTTAGAAATGCTCCCCCTTAATATGTGTTTCGAGATTCGAAAATAGTTTAGCACATATTATAGAGCAGTATGCACTTTGAGACAGAAAATGGTCATTTTTATCATCTTTCATATTTATATCACATTTTCTCCCCCGATCAAAAATTTCAAATCCTTTGAGATTTTGGATCTCAAGTGATTTAAATATGAATGAGACAAAACCTTTGTTGGAGAAAAATGTGTCCAATTTTATATGATCAGAAGTGGACAACACTGAAGTTCCCGTTTTAGACACAAAGGGAAACCACAGTACATAACCTAACACTATTACATGCATTATAGTTGTTCATGGTTTGTACACCACATATTACACATAAATATTACAAAACAGAAACACTTCCGGAAGATGTCTTCATTCAGTTCTTTGAAGTAGTTTGTAATGACCTTCACGAAGTCTACCACCAACAAAGCTTTCAAGGTTGCGGAAGATCATTCAAGCTTTAAGTGTTCGCTTGATTGCAACAATGAAATCTTCACACCTCTTTAAATCCACATCGGTCCAAAATTTTGTTTTGTTCCACGGCTTCAGATCAATTCTGATTTCTTTCACTCTAGAGTTCAGTTCTTCTTCGACCATCTTGAGAGTACCATCACTGAATTTGTGGATCTCGCACAATCTCATCAGCATGCGAGTCTCGTATCTGTCGTGGAAGAGGACGGCTCTGGGGGTGTCAAGCCCTCTATAGTCGTGACGAAATTCATTTCCTGAGGCATCCCATTGCGGCCTTGTTAAATTGATCCGAGTCTGGTAGCTTTCCATCCCAAGCTGAAAGTCCTCAACCCGTTTTTGGATGACTAAGCCTCTGATCCAGAGATTGACAGAGGCAGAGAGAGCTTTCTTTTCACGAGTAGGTAGGTGATCAAGGTGTCCTTGGAGATTCAGAAGGTAGAGGTCTTCAAAATCATTAGGCATCAAGTGCTTGAAGTCGTTTTGTTCAATCACATGATCTTTTTGGTCTGCTCTTCTAAGAACGATCTTCTTCAGATACTCATAGCCATGGATTTGGAAGATCTCTACACTGATGACACTTAGAATTCGTAGCTTGGATCTAACACCTTTTCGTCTTTTCTCAGCTCCATGTCTCTCGATGTAGAAATTCTTCTTTTTGTACCACCAGTGAGAAATACCATATGAAATGGCAATGTCGTACTTTTGTTCTTCGTCAGCCCAGAATTGATCAGGAACCATCTGTTCAAGTCCTTGATCAGAGTAAGTAGCAGCTTTCATCTTTGAGATCGATAAGGCTGGTCTTCTTTCAGTAGTATGAGCACAAAGATAGACAAGGTTATGGTTGAAGAAGAACTCAAACTGAATGGTCGTTTGTCCAGGTTCACCACCAAGAGGAAGAGGCTTGTTCACATCGAAGCGACTGATCTGCTCGCTGACTTGATCATTCAGCATCCTATGACATTCTTCCATCTGGTATTGTATTTGATTGGCATCCGAGTAAAAGACCTTGACAATTTCAAAAGCTTGTCCTTTAAGATCCTTTAGAGTGATTGACGCGATTTCCCTCTGTTCATAGAACCACTTAATGAAGCTGCCCATATCTCCAGTGGCATGAAGTAGAGACTCTTCATCTGGAGTTTCATAGTTAGTAGAAATTGTGGAAGCCCAGTTGTTTTCAGGGATCATCGTGTCAGTCTCTAGGATAGACCATGAGGGTTCTGGTGTATAGGGTCTCTCTTCGGGTAGCCAATTTCGAATTGTGTCCTTTAAAGGTGCCACTCTAGATGTGTTAGGGCGTTCTCCTGATACATATGTATCAAACCATTCATCTTCAGATGGCTTGGGAATATGCTTGGTGGATGCATCATCTTCATCGGATTCCGACTCTGCCATGACATACGACTCTTCATGAATCATTTGATCTTCAGGAATTGAATAAAATATGGGTGTGAACCTTGAATCAACCGTTGTCCAAGCTGCATATTTCTTCTGAGTTCCCTTTTCTCCAGAAGGACTAGATTGATTGGAAGGTTTTGGTGGCGATGATGGTGGTTGTGGTGAAGGTGTCGTAGTAGTCCCTGAAGATCCACCAATACCAGAAGCTCCAGCTCCTCCAGTTGGAGGTGGTGGCTTGGGACCTCCAGACTTATCAGTAGTTTTCTCTGGGGCAGTCTTTCTTTTCTTCTTATTATCCCTTTCTCGTACATCTTCCACAAATTGTTGATGATTTTCAAGTCTCATTGATTCCTCGAGTGCTTCATATAGTTTCTTATGTGTAATGTTCATATGCTCTCCTAAATCGTACATTCTTTCAGAGAGAGCAGCTCTCATATCAGAGATTGGCAAGTCTTTAAATCGTTGAAGTAACGGAGCCTTCATTGCTCATTCAACTGCATCTTTGATATCATCTTCTACTGCCTTTGTAATGACCTCATTGATTTTAAAATTCTCCAGTTTTTTGACACGACTATCAAGATTATTGACGGCGATAGGAAAATGCTTCTCAATGGTTGCAATACGTGTCATGGCCTCTTCAAGTAATTGTTCAGTTGTTTTGACTGGTGAAGATGAAGCAGGAGGTGGCGAGGCAGGAGGAGTGACAGTAATCGCTGGTCCAACTGTTTGAACATTAGTAGGATCAGGTGGTGGAAGTGCGGTTTTAAGAGAAGGAGCAGACATAGGCGGGATTGTAGAAGTGTCTTGCTGTATGTTGACAGTGAACATGGATTCTACTTCATCTTTCTCCTTATCTTGCTTCAGAGTCTCAGTGTCTGTGGGTTTGTCGTTTATGAACTGATCACCAAAGGAGATGTCTGTATCAAGATTCTTCAAAGAGGGTAGAGAGTCATTAGACATATTTGGTTCTTCCAAGTGCCTGGACTCATCTGATTTTGACTCAAGGTTCTCCTGTGAGATGTGTTGTAACTCATCCTCAACATTTTGCTCAGACTGGGTATCACTCGATGCAGGAGTTTCTTCTTGAACTTCAGATACCTCCTTTTCCAGTCTAGAATGTTCTTGAGCTGAAGAAGATTCAACAATTCTTTTCTTTAGCTCAAACTGATTGGTAGTTCTTGATGGTGAGGATGAGAAGGTCAGAAGCATGTGAGCATCTTGTTCTACACCAACAATTCCTTTCCCTTTGTCATGTGTGATTGGTGTTGTTTGGCGAGACACTTGCTCAAGTTCTCTTAGCACTACTCCTCCAACTGGTGCTCTCACATTCTGACTTTCTAGGCTTTGCTTGATCCCCAGTTGTAGAGCAGCAACATCTTCATCAATCAAACTAGTCTTACCCCTTGAAACCTCTGTTTCCTCAACATTTCCCTTTCCCCCTTCCTTCTTCTTTCTTTTCTGCTTCTGGGTTGTGGTGTCAGAAGTTTGTGATCTTTCAAGTCTCTTTTTAGGGAGAGCAGCGTATGAAGTCTTTGAAGTCTTTGAGCCAAAAATAGACTTAGTTGATTTGGATTGTGGTGGAGTGGGAGAGACATCATCATCAACACCGGATCTGGAAGCCCTTTTCTTGTATAGTTTAAAGTAATCCATCTTCTTAATATCATCAGTGAGAAGACTATCAGGAATTGCCAGACCAAAGATCTCCTTATCCATACCTTTAGGAACATATTTAAGGTTACCCATAACAAATTCTTCCTTGGCATCATGAAGGACTGATTCACTCCTAGGATTGAAGTTGTGAGTTTGTTGCAAGTACTGGATGACAAGTTTCGAGAATCTGATACTAGGGATCACAAGTTTGTTAACTTTATTTCTACCCTGAGCTTTATTCTAAAAGTTCATTCTATCAGTGATAAATGTGTTCATTGACAACGAGAATTCTTCCTAAATGCGTTCAGTTACATTAACATTCACCCCAGTGACTATACCCCATAATATTTGCAAGACGGGAATCCTTACTTTATCAAATCCGGATGTTTTGCCTGACAAGCATAAATTGAGAACTGTAGTCATTGCTCTCCAGGGTTGATACATGTGTCCTGTGATGATGTCAGAAGCCCTTGATATGCTGACTTGATAACCTAAACCAATCAGAAAGACTATTAGATCTTCCGCACTAGGTGGAGGTTCAGTTCGTATGGTGGGGTTACAGGGTGTGATTCCAAAAGCCTTGCTGAGAATGTCCGAGTTGATTACAAAATCCTTATCATCCAGATTGCAAGTGTAATGAGTTGTGATATTGTCATATTTAATGGTGTTCCAGAATTGTTGGATGTAAATGGTGGGAATTGTGCATTGCTTGGTTAGGGCACTGAAGAAGTTGGTGTTTTTAAGTATATCAATTGACACTTTGAGGATTGGATTTTGTTGCAGTTTTTGCATGTCCACATAACAGTTACTTTTTCCTATCTCTACCCATTTATCTTTAGGAAGGATTTCGTTGTCTGTAAGCACTTTGGGTGGAGCAGAAGATGCAATTTTCTCGGCTGAGGTTGTATTTGCCATTGAAAATCTAATGATATACACAAACAACAGCAATGATTGAGAGCATGTTAGATTAAAGATGGTTAGTTAAGCAACATTGAATACACCCTTATGTCATAAACACTATAACATAGTAGTTTAGATAGAGTTCCATTTGGTATAGTTTTCGAGTGACAAGTTGTTTTAGTATCAAATTATTTAAATGCACAATTGCTATTAACAATTTCATGAGGCAAGATACTATTATGTGGATGATATAGCAGGTTATTTGAGACAAGTTGTCGTACGAAGTTACTACAAGAGGAACCAGGTACAAATTTGCTCAAACAAAGATGTTATAGCATGTTGCTAAGAGTATGTTGAAAAAGCAAGTTGCTACAGGTAACCCTGAATCAAGTCGCTAATCATGAGATTGCAATAGCAAGTCGCCTTGAAATAAATTAACATACCAAGTCGCCACAAGAACAATTAGCCATCAAGTTGCTAAACTTATAAAACGTAAGTCGCTATAAAAAATGATCGAACCAAGTCGCTATACGAGTGACATCATGCAGATTTGTAAGTATAAGTCGCTACTAATTTTTAATGCTGATAAGTCGCTACGAGTTACAAAGGTAAGTCGCTAAGTAAGAATAAGCAAGCTAAATCGCCACCAATACTATTGGTAAATTGCTACCTAGAATACTCAAGCTAACTCGCTACGAAGAACACCTCTAAGTCGCCATCAAGAACATAAAAGCCAACTCGCTACGAAGAACTTATACACCAACTTGCTATCAAGAACATACATATCCAACTTACAACGAAGAACAGATCTTAGTCGCTATCAAGAACATAAGCAAATCATTTGCACAATATCACAATCTATTCATCACAATCAAACCGCTACAAAGAACATGTGCATATAATCCATAAACACAAACTATTTCAGCAACACAACCCAAATCAAACCATATACTCAACGCTCACAGATTCATTAAAACAGATACATATGAAACATTAAAACAATCCTAGAGCATCCAAACATCCCTTAAACCATTTGCACAAAATATATCAATAGCTTCATTACAGAATCCATTAACAAACCTAAGTGAGGAAATCAATTGATGAGGATCAAGATGAGAGAATCTGTTTAAGGAAAATGAGTTAGGGGATGCATATAATCTACAAATTTAGTAACAAGAAGCAGATAAAGATGATCTTACCACACAAGTTGCTACGTTGCAATGTTCACACGAGAGAGAGAAGAGAAAATTTTGTTTTTATAAAAATTTTGAAAAAGAACCGAATGGCAAGTTGCTAGGTTAAGTGGAAGGGTTTTTAATCAAGAATACCAAGTTGTCACTATCAGTCCCTGTGGTTTTGTGAATGCTTAGAAAGTCGCTATCATAGAATTTTAACAAGTCATTTAGGCTTTTCAAAGCAAGTTGCTAACACAGTCATGGTAAATTGCAAAGGCAAGTCGCTATCATATCATATTATGTAAAGTAGACATTTACAGTCCATGAACTTATCAAATAACATACTAACATAATCATAGTAAGAAAAGCAGACTAGCACAGTGGACACCATGAAACAGATAAGCAAACTACATAGAAGACACCACGAGAGCAAGACAAGAATAAAAAATGCATTCATCTGGGTATAATACATGTCCAGCAGTGGTACAAAGACAAGCGAGATATCTTGAAACATTCTCCCCCTCAATCAATGTCACCAAAGAACATTGATTGAATAAACCCCACCCGTTGTAAAACAAGAATATATCATTTGTTCGAACTTCATCTATGATCCCGTGTCATTATTGAATGACATTTCTAGGATCGTAGATGTTATCGATAACAGAAGATACTGTTGAACCATAAGAACTAATTTTTGGGAAGGTGAATTGGATCGTTGAACGGTAAGCCAAGAAAAAGTTTTAAAAATATTTTTGTTTTAAAAGAGAAGAGAGAGAGCACACTTG